>JBAMHX010000018.1:14822-27992 GCA_037177515.1 Pseudomugil tenellus | reverse complement strand
GATCTATATATACACACACACACACACACAGGACTCTGTCTCTTTAATATAAAGTTAGTGTGTACTTACTGCATCAATACCAGAGAGCTGCATGCCAATATTGATAACTACCACACTGAGCACCTGCCAGCGGACTGTGTCATCCTGCAATAGTTTCCACACTGACAGTGTTTCTACTGATGACAGAGACCGTTGCTCCTCTTGCATCTCTTCAATCTCAGCCTGGATATTACACTTGGCTCTGTACCATTTCAGAGCTGGAGGAAAAGAGACAGAAGTGAGATGATAAAACATGTTACAGGAATGTGTGGACTCTGCTACCTTTCCCGGTACTACTCATCAACCTGATTGCTGATCACCAGTCAGGGACTGGGAGTAGTCTTTAAAGGACCTGAGGAACTGCATTACTGTGCCTTTTGGCCACTTGCCATTTCACGCCATGGTTGTCTTGTGTTGTATGTAGATTAGGTTATTTGGTTGTCTGTGAGTTAGTGTTGGTTAAGTTTGTGTCCTTAATGTTACAGATTGGCCTTGTAGGGGAGAGCTGCCATTTGTTTGGGGGTGGGGTCTTTTTCTCCTGTTTTTTTGTAGGTTAGATGTATGTTTGTATGATTTTGTTGCGTAGGTTAGGTCAGTTGTCTTGATTTATATTTAGGGGGGGTTTGTTATGTTGGCCCTGGCTCTCCCTGATATCATTTCAGTTACTTGGAACTCAGCGTTGGTTTAGATTTTCATGGTCATATTGTATGTGTGTTAGCACATACCTGTTATTGTTGCATGGACGTTGTGTTTCTCAATCAGCAGATACCTAGGGCTCTCTGGAAACCATGGCAACAACACCAGCTGAATGAATGTAGGTACAACCACCACAGAGAGGAAGATGGGCCAGTGCTCCTCCTGAAAGAGTCACAGTCTTCTGTTTAAATTCAACCAATGAGGAGCAGAGATAATGGTCCCAGTATGAAGGAGTTAGAGTTGAGTTGCTGGGAGGAAATCTACATATCAAAGTCAAGAAAATTACTGCACATAAGCATTTTGCACCCATGTTGTAACATTCCCCCAGTTTGGGAAAAACTAAGTCATAGCATTCATATTACTTACGGTGAGAAGAGAAAGGTGTCTTTGTGCCATGAAAACATGGTCATTTTCAGTAAATGATTATTCTTTGTGATTTAAAATTTAAATAAAAGTATTTGCTCATCTATTATAATCTTGATCTGTTTAAAAAAATATTACTTCATTAGTCTGAAGTGTAAAACCACTTCTGTCAGCTGTTTTTCAGGAGTCATATTTATGTTTTGTTCTTTTTTTATAAAAAGTGTTTATTTCTTGAGTTTTGAGAGGATTGGAACATAATTTAGCATATTTTGATATATGTCAGAATGAATAAAGCTTATCGCAGCACGCATTAGAAGTCTGGTTGCTGTTGGAAAAAATTTTTTAAAAAATACTTAGTGTGTTTCACAGAGCTGAAAGGTAATATTTGGAATCTGTTCATTTGCATGGATTAGTAGTGAAGACCTTTCTCTCCATGGATAAATAACCTTAATGCAATCCATTTTTTAAAACCTGTTTTGTCACAATTCTCAGGAATGAGTAAGTTAGTTAAATATAGTTGTGATTGCAGTAGAGAGGTGGTGCAGCCCCCTTATGGCCCTTCAGCGATTACAGAAAAACTAACAGCCAGCATCAGGATGAATCTTTGTATTTATCAATACCAGAATACAGCTGCAAAGATGATATTTTATGGCTTGTATATATTCACAGCAGTCTATTTTACACTCAGAAAACAGCATCTGAATACCTTTCCTAAAAGCTCATGGAGGCCGAGAACTTGAGCAGCAAAGACTCCAGTTCCAATGAAGATGCTCGGAACAAGACCCAGGAACCCTCGCAAGTTCTTTGGTGCTATCTCACCCAGGTACATTGGTACCACACTTAGAGATATACCTGCAGGAACAAATACAGAGAAGAATCCACTCTGCAGGTTACCGTTAATATGAAATAAGTGAATGTAAACAAATATGAGAGTTGAAATAAAATATTCAATTCAGCTTTATTATAGCACCACTTGAAGACAATGTCATCCCAGGGCACTTCACTGAAATCATTTTGAATCTGTTCAAAATTATTAGCCATAGCTTAGGGAAAGCAAAAGATTGCATCAAATCTTTACTTGGATGAGCTGCATGAGCCGGCAGTGGGAAGGAAAACTCCCTTTTAACAGGAAGACAAATAGCATTAATTGCTTTTAGGCATATGGAAATATGAATTAGGAACAAATTTAATTCTGAGATTTCATTTTTTCATGATATAGTAAAGGAATATTTGTTCCTGTTACATCCCACTCTGAGACTGTAACAAAGAGGAGGTGGACACAAGTGGTAAGTTTTACCAAAACAGCTTTATTTAACGCAACTTTTGCCCAGTCAGCTCAAAACCTGCTCCGATAACCTCCCAGCCTTGTCCTGGGAGATACAGCTCTGTCTGGATGGATTTCTTTTATACTCTGGGCCTCAATTGAGGTGCAGCCACTTTCATTAATTAGACAGCACCTGCAGATTATTTCCTGCAGAGGCCGTCACATTCCTCATTGGTTGTTAAGACCTGTTCAACAAAACCTCACACGAACAGCGACATATTACACGGTGTTGTTATTCAACAAACACAAGGCCAAAATGCAGAAGCAGTCTGTAAAACTAACCCAGGTTTCAGTGATTTACTTAAAAAAAAATAAAACAAAAAAAAATAATAATAATAACAACAATATATCACTTAGTATATCTTGCATAATATTTTGCTGCTACATGCTACACTGCAAAAGGTCAACATAATGATAATTTTATTAAAAGATCCGTAAGATACATTTCCTGAACTGAACCAGGGATGATGTGTACCTGAATTTAAAAAAAGTAGTGTGTATGTCACATCTATGCCTGATTACATGTTGGTACCTGAGTGAATCCCAGTGATGAAGCGCCCAAGTATGACCATCTCAGGTGAGCCGCAAACTCTACTGAAGCCCATAAGTGAGCCAGCAATAAAGACAAGCACTGTTGTGTTTATCACTGTGCCCTTCCTGAAAATACAGACATAAACAGAAATAATAGGAGCTCAATCTGAATATGCAAAATAAAGAAATAACTTTTTTTTAAAAAAAAAGACACACTTTCAAAGATGTTTAGATCCGCCAAGGAGGTTAAGATTTTGGGAGAGTTTATTTATCTGTCTGTCTGTGAGCAAGATGACTCAAAAAGTTCTGGATTGATTTTCATGAAATTTGTCAGGAAACTCTTGAAATGAGGCAAGGAACAAATTATTACATTTTGGAGGAGATCCGTGTCACCGTCTGGTTCCAGGACGGTATTGAAGGATTCTTTAACATTATGATACAGAAACATACATACAATATAAGGTGGAACTCTGAGCTTGGTGGAGGTTTGTGCTCTGGTTATTTGTTTTATGTTTAACAGAAATGAAATAGCACTGCTGGGCCTGACAAGGGGGAATAGAAAAAAGATAGAAATAGAAATGAAAGTGAAAGTAAATAGAAAACAAACAAAAGGAAATGACGCAATCCAACCCGCAATCATCCAACTCACAAGATGGAAAAATTTGGCATTAAAATGAGACATTTGTGAAAAGTTTAGCTCTGAGTTTGTCGGACAACGACTCTCTAATCTATATGTTCACGCCCACTAAACTGGAATCAGCAGGGCATCGCTGGCTAGCATTACCATCGACTTACAACTTATACCAAGCAGATACCGATAGCTTGTCCACACATCCACATAGTCCACCTAAAGAAGATGCAGAATTTCTAAAAAAAAACTAAAGGATTGAAGGTTTTCAAAAACACATGAACCTGGTCTATTAAGTGTTGAATTAACACATTTGACTGCCTTTGTGGAGGTTATATAAATATCAGCACTTTACAAGTTACTTTAATCCGTTATCCTTTAAAAATACATTTCTTACCTGCCAAAGCGGGTGACCAGAATACCCACTATGAGAGATCCCAGTAAACCTCCAATAGCGAAGACGGATACCGTCAGAGAGTACATAAGAGTTAAGGTTTCCCCACTGAGTCCAGTTCCATTACGACTCAGAGCCGTCTTGTTGTAGAAGTCCTTTATGTACTTACCAGAAAAGACACATAAAAATAAAACAGTTTCAGTTCATTTTGCTCGATCTGTTTTTTAGATTATTTTTAATGGTTAAAACCTTTTTGCATCCATGCTGATGAGTTTAAATACTCTTGTTGTTAAAATTTTAATTACATTTTTAAATCTAAAAAGCATCATAAAAATATGTTATATATGGAAAGCAGATGTGAGGGAAACCAAAACAGTTGTGAGGTGGCAGTCAAAGCAGGCTAAAGTAACTGAGGCCAGAGAGTGAGTTGCATGTAAGGAATCAAATAGAAATGTCATGGAAACCATGACATGAAACAGGTTTTCTCTGAAGAGCACCATGCTGACAGGAATAGGATATAATTCCCTGCATTAAGTCTTCAAATAAGTCCTGGATGACCGGTAACTTGAAAAGGCTGATAAACATGAAGAAATCCTCCAGGTAGGCAGAAATCTTTCAGGTGTTTAGAGAGAAGGTTTAAAACTATCATGTCACTTTTAAAATGGGATTGCAGAAGTTTTCCTCCACGATAATTAACGTGACCAACCGAGTCAATCACAGAGCATTCCTCTTTGATTAGAAAGGACACGTATTTGTGCATCATGTGGTGGAAATATCACGAGACCAAAAACAGTCTTTTTTCACTGTGACTTTTTCATCCCTCTGTCTAATCAAATCAGATTTTGGGCTTTTTTTAATTCACCTCAGAGACTTCATTAGTGAACCATGAGATGCTGGATCATATATATAAATATTTTATATATATTATAGATACATAATATTATATATAAATATTTATATATTTAAATCCCATGGTAATATATTTCTGTTTTAAGTGAACTAAATCTCTTCAAATGTTTTCCAGTTGATCTGAGTCAGAATTAGTCATTGGTTGCCAACATGGTTAACTGAACATATCCAGCAGAAAACCACTTGGTATCAATGGTGTCTGAATGTGTGCGTGGCTTACTACAGCCGGAGAGTTGACGACAGCCAGGTTGTATCCGTACAGCATAGAGCTTCCGAAGGAGGTCAGGAACGCCACAGCTAACAGAGAGCCAGTCAGATGCTGCAGAAAAAGGAGAAAACTTGTCAGATTCAACAGGTGTCACATGTTCACAGGCTGGATCAGCATTCTGGGAAATATGATGAAGCTGGTTTAACATCATTCTGATCAGCTGTCCATAATGCAATATCAGTATATATTTCACATCATCTTTTGTTTTTTTACTTTTGTACATATAATGAAGTGTTCACTTTGCTTTCAAGAGCCAAGCAGGTAAATATTCTGCAATGAAAGTTTTTTGTTTGTTTATTTAAATCCAGTCTCTCAGTCCAGTCAGTAAAAGATGGCAAAACTTTTTTATATTTTCAGCAGTAATTATAATATGATTTAAGATATCTATAGAATCAAAATGCCTGATAATTGGATGCTGCTGTTGCTGTCATCTTGTTATTGTTATTTTGCCCTTTTGATTTAGAAAACGTATTAGTTACTTGTTTATTGCAGAGAAGACATCCTGAAAAATTTGCTAGATGGACTTCTTTTATTGCTAGAAAAATCACCAGTCGTGGGTTTCTGGGCTTGTTTTCAGAAGACTAGTTGCTTGCTTAAGCTCCTCTCCTCATGATTCAAGCAGCTGGTTATTTTTATATAACAACATTTTTAAGGGCTTTCATTTTTATTACTTAATACTTCAATCTGTTCCAGGTCCAGCTTCATTTGCTCCTGTTTCATCTACACACAGTGTAAAGACTGCATCAATGGACAATAAAAAATCAAGTTTAATTAAAACCATCTGAGATCTTTTATTACACAAAAACATTTCAGACTGCTTCCCATAACAAATAGCAACCTAATTTATTGGAATTACTAAGAGTAGTGTAAAGAATAAAAAATGTATCTTTAACTTACTTGTTTTGTTTAAAACTCATTTAAAGTTGTTAAAAGTATTAAAACAACATTTATATTGACTGTACATGTTCAAATTGATTTGAAAGACCTTCGTCTGTTTAAGTCCGGTGAGCAATAGCTGTGGTGTTTTATTTTGAAGGGTTAGAGGGGAAATGCTCTCCTGTTGACATGCAGGTTGCCTGATGGTGATGAAGAGAGAAGATATTTTATTATAAAATAGAGATATTTTATTATAAAGAAGACCCAGCTCTGGAGATAGTGAGCTGTTAATGTATCATTATTTAATTTTAACACATGGTAAATTCAACACGTCTTCACAGTTGTCTTTTTAAAAGCTCAGTTAGAGGCACAGCGCAACATTTGAGTCCAAACTAACTGATTTCATGTTACTTTACTGCAGTGTGTGGTTACACAGATTTCGACATGAGGATTTTCATAATCCCCCTGATTGTCTCGTGTCACTACGTCGCCAGCCTGAATGCATCTCATGTGGATCCCTTTGTGACCACCATGCAAACCATATCTCATTCACTGAGTCTGAAGAAACCAGACAACATCCAGCAAATACAGCTGGACTTAGTGTCTGAACAACTACAACAACTGCTACTTCTAATGCTACTACTGTATATTTGCACAAAGTGATACTCATAAGAACAAGAGGATCTCCCAATAAAATGAAAAAAAGTTGAATGAAACTCACCACACAGACAACAGATTTTAACTTATTCATCTGCTTTTTTTGCCATTAAAGTTGAATTAGTTTGCGGTCCTCGTTAGCTTCCACACAGCTTTAAGGAAACAATCAGACCAGATGGTCGTGATGTAAAATCAAATCTTCATTTGGCGCACCTAAAATGCCCCGCTGGCATTCCTAACATTCCAAACTCCATTGGAAGCAAGTCTGACCATCCAAAGAAAGGACAGGCTAACAGAAGTCTAACAGAAAGACTGCACCAAGAATATAAACTCATCTGAAATTCACAGTCAAGTTTCTTAGTAATGTTACAACTAAAAGGATTTTGTTCTTCGAGTATATATTTTATGTCCATAACTGGACAATCAGGTTGGATGTGAAAGATAATGTTGAAACAGTAAGATGGTGATGGTAGGACCCACCTATTGGCTTCATTTTCGCTCTTCAGAAACCTATGGGAAACGTGATGTATGTGCTGTCCAGTAATTATATACTGTCAATGGTTTTATATCAAAAGACTGATAATGACTTGACACTAAACTTGGACTCATTCTCAAAATATTTGCGACTCCAGCCAGACTCACACTTTGAGACTCATTATTAATCTTTTTAATGTTTTTTTTTAAATCTCTCTTGATTTTTTCTCTTTTTTTCCATCTGTTTTGTGTGCTGCCATTTCCACAGTCGTAACAACGTAACATCATACAAACACAGACGTCTGCATTTGGAAGTTAAAGCTAAAGATCTGTGATATTACAAAAAGCTGGTAGAAATAGGGTGAGTTTGGATTTTACAAACTAACAGAGGTGCTTGCAGCGGCCAAATTAGCAGCACAAAACCTCAATGCAACCTCAAACCTCGGCCAAGGCTTGCAAAGATGCATAGAAACGAGGACCTTCCATGTACCACCATCTTTTTTCCAAATCCATTGCTTTCTTCTAAGACAGTGGTTCTCAAACTTTTTACAGTGAGTACCATCTGACAAAATAGCGAGCTCTTGAAGTACTACCACCATGACCGACCTAAATACACAGTAGTAAATATATAAAGCTATAACATACATGGGAACCATGTTAACAACTTATAAGGATTAATTACTGGGAGAACTCGTGCATGAACCTGGCTAAGAAGCAGGGTGATATTATAATAAAAATAAAGAGAAGACAACACTTATATAAATATGAATTTAACATATTTTGTGTATTGTAAACACTTTTGTACTATTTTGGAAAATTAATACCCTTCAGAGCCTAAAGGGGTTTTTGAGAATAATCCTGACCTGCAATTGTTTGTGTATTATAGCTCATAAAATAGCCATCTTGTAACTGATTCATAATATCCATGTTGTTATTGGGTCAAAAATTCTTTGGACTCGTAAAGAGAATGAAAAAATAAATGGAAAAACAAAGAAATTTCACATCTCTGTATTAAAAACCACAGAAAACTATAATAAACAACTTTTTGGACATTTTGAAAGTGTTTACAAATTTCTCAGTGATAATGGGGTAAAATGTAACAAATATATATTGATAGATATGTATAAAAACTGTAAAAATAACCACTCATCTTATTGAACCTGACGCCTCCTACAGGCTGTTTCTATTGACTTTGCCAAAGAAAAATAAGCCCAACCATGTTTGTAGTCCTGAGAAACAAAGTAGTAAGGAGTGGGACATCTTTTCCATTCAGATCTTTGATACACCATGTGATGATATAAAGCGGTCCAATTGGACGTGTAACAACATGTGACAGAGCAAGACGATCTGATAGGACATTTTCTTGGCCAATCAGATGACGCTCTTCCATCAGCAAGCTAGCTTTGGAATAACGAAATCTCTCGTCTTTTCCACACAAAAAAGTAAGTAATAATTGTGTGAATGCTGTCAAACCATTTTAACCAAACTTTTAAACCGTTCCAGTGATATTGCTGTTTAAAGAGCGCTAAGTCGAGGATTTCGCAAGATATGATTTCCCCTCAAGTACCACCAGAGGGAGCTCGAGTACCACCATTTGTACGCGTACCACAGTTTGAGAACCACTCGGGCATCCCTCGGGCAAGTGTGCAGCCTCTGCCAGAGCTGAGAGTGACAGTGGTGTGTGGAAGGGTTGCACTATAGGACCAAGAAAATACCGTTGCCAACAGTGCTTTGAGAGGTGCTAAGGCAGAACCAGACAAAGCAAGCTTAGCATTAAGATTTGTCTCTACTACAAAAACAAGATAAATGTTTGAAAATGATGTTTTCTAGATTAAAAAAAACTAATGGAAAATGTTTGGGTGAAAGCAAGGTTTATCATTCATAATGTTGTCAATGTAATCGAACAAATGATGATGTAAAATGACTTGTAATACGTTGTGTGTGAGTATGCTGCCAGATTTCCAGAAACATGGTCCCTGCATTCCATCACCTCTCCAAATGTTGCAAATGCATCGGTACAGTTGTTTTTTCAGGGCATTCAGATTGTGACTGACTAAGGAAGGAATTTCAACTCTAAGTCTTCAATTAACAGTATGAAGTAGTATGAAGAACATTTATTGTCATTATGCCGTTTTCAAAACACAAACTGTGCATTTCAGTGATTAACACTCTTGCAGCAGAGTGTAGATGACACTCATGCTGAAGACATGCAGCATATGCAGAGGCTCCACCTGCCAACAGTGAAACGCTTTAGTCTCTGAGTCAGAACAACTTTGACTCACTACAGAGCTGTGACTTTGCTACGTCAGCAGTCGATCAGAGGAGGACCCCTGAATGGACCACCAACCCACCTCTCCTTTTGCTGCAGCGCTGCGTCTTATACAAACAAAAAGGACAGAGTGGGTTTATCAAAAGAATGTTTTCTGTCTTGCATTAAGAAAAAAAGGTAAATGGAAAGTAGTACAGATTATTCAGAATCTAATTTAACTTAGAGCAGTTCAGGCTGTCGTGTAGTTTCTGGCTGTCATGAAGCTGACAATGAAAAACGGATAATGTGGACAATCCTTTTCATTTGGTTGACAAATTAAAGACGTGTGCATAAGCTAAGAATGCAAAGTAAGAGAATGTGTAGCCTAGAAATCTGGATAAAGTATCACTAAAGGTGCATAGATGGGAGTCTGAAGTCTTCAGACACAAAGTCCAGCTGTATTTGCTGGATGTCGTCTGGTTTCTTCAGACTCAGTGAATGAGATATCGTTTGCAGCGTGGTCACAAAGGGATCCACATGAGATGCATTCAGGCTGGCGACGTAGTGACACGAGACCATCAGGGGGATTGTGAAAATACTCATGTCGAATTCTGTGTAACCACACAATGCAGTAAAGTAACATGAAATCAGTTAGTTTGGACTTAGATGTTGCGCTGTGCCTCTAACTGAGCTTTTAAAAAGACATCTTTGTGTTTGTGTAGAGACATATTGAATTTACCATGTTTAAATTGAATAATGATACATTAAAAGCTCACTATCTCCAGAGCTGGGTTTTCTTTATTATAAAATATCTGGGGGGTGGGGGGTCTACAACCTACATGTCAACAAGAGAGCACTTCCCCTCTAACCCTTCAAAATAAAACACCACAGCTATTGCTTAAACAGACGAAGGTCTTTTAAATCACTTTGAACATGTACAATCAGTATAAATGTTGTTTTAATACTTTTAAAAACTTTAAATGAGTTAAAAGATTCCTTTCTTATCTTTACACTAATTCTTGTGTCTCTACACAAACTGCATCCATGCAGACTTCGCTGAAACACATTACCCACAATTCATTGCTGCATGTTACATTTTGAGCGGGAAAGTGGGAGAATGGTGATGTTCGAAATCAAGATTACTGACTAATTAAAGTAGGAATTATCACTTTGCAAATAAAGTTCCAGTGCCAGTGGTGAAATGATGTATTTTCATGTGTAAGTATTGAAATATTTTCCCTTTTACTATGCTGTATGTGTGTAATAATATTCAAAGTTTCCCCTGTGACTTGGAAATATGCTTTAAATATCAGAAAATGTTTTTACTGTTAAAGTAGTGATATTTCTGCTACAATCTAGTCATTTAGTCTTAAAAAACTTAAATAAAACAAATTACATTGTTTTTAATTTAATTGAATTTATATAACTAACAGTTATTTTTCCTCCACATCTAAAATCATGCAGCATCTTAAAGATAATTTTTTCAGTAAATTATGCATTAATTTAAAATGTGTATTTTATAACATATTTTTCACAGAAACAGTCAAAATAACGTTGGGCTTCATTTGATTTATGTGGGAATGCCATCATCTCTGCTGCAGAAATATAAAATATCCCAATTCTCCTGTTTTCCCCACACTTGTGACCTCCGCACTCGAACACTTGCGTGCATTTCTACACAGTGCACACTTCATAGATGGCCATACGATGTAGTGTGGGTAGTGGGACAGTGCCACTGGTGAAATATGTTAACTAAATTAAACCAGCAGAACTACTGAACAGGAAATAAAACTAAACTAACATCATGAGAAAAACTACAAAATAAAACTGGAAACAGAGACAACACTACTAAAATGTCCAACCATGACACAAATTTAACTGGAGAGCAGAACTATAATGCACCATTTACAAAAAAGAAGTGGCAAATAATTATTTGTTTGTTAAACTTCAATCAAAAATCAACTGAAACAAAACCATTTTAAACTTTCCTGAAGTTTAAGCTGTGTGTCATTTTTTTCCCACTTTGAGCCAGTAAACTTACTAGAATTTCCCAACTATCATTATTTCTCTTAATGTACGATCATGATAACAGGTTTTCAAAGTGACATTTTAGTTTTTACACCTTTTTTAAATCACATGTAGAAAATAAAGCATCATTTGATTTGTCTGAAACATGTCACTGGAACAGCCAGTTTTTTACTTACAGATGAGATTTTCCCTGACGATGGGATTAAAACCTCCTCAGCCATTTGGGATTTCCGTGCCCTGGTCCCAAACAGAAACTGGAAGAAAGATTTCTCCTACAGTTGGAGGAATTTCATGACTGCAGCAGCTATGGTCACACAAGGTACAGAAGAAGTGACAAGTAAGAACGGTCCTTCAGCAGAGCAGCCGTTCTCAGGCCTCCTATAATAAACTCCTTACAGTGTCATCACATGAGCAGTGTGACGGACTGAGAAAAGCTGCTGGAAGCAATTAGCTCTAACTGAATTTACACAGAGAGACAGGAGCACAAAACGTACTAGGAAGGAGGGGGACAGAGGAAAAGTATGAAAGGAGAGGAGAGGTAATGATAAAAGATGGATAGGGAAGGAAAGAATGAGGGAAAAGGCAACAAAAAAGTAGAAAATAAGAGAGACAAACTCAAAATATGCATTGATGGGAGAGAAAGAAAAGTGGGAAAGAAAAAGAAACCGTGCTGAAACACAGAAACACAGTACATGAGATTAGAGCAGGGTTGAGTAGGGCGAGGGAGGAGGGATGATAAGCAAATCAACTTTTAGAGACTGTAGGTTATTATCTAAAACTTTCAGTTTGGTTCGTGAATGCATCGTTGCTTCTAAAAATGTGACATAAGCAACATTTTTCTGCTATTAGAAAAACCATTTTGACCCCACCACAGATTCATTTACGGTCCACGGGCTGCTAATTGTGGTTGCAGTTGAAAGAAGGAGAGCTGTGTTTTCTGTGAGCGATCATTGGGTTACAACCAGCCGCCTGGAATTCCTCAGCTACTAATCCTGTGACTTTACCTCCACTGCTGCTGCTGCATGAACGGCCAGTTTGTTCTCCTCTTTGGCTCAGACTTTCTCTCCACTTTCAGCTCTTATCCCAGCATAAAACATGTGTGAATTCCATGGCATTTCAGTGTGTGTATGTGTGAGAGAGAGAGAGATGGAAGACATAATGAGGTATGTTTTTAGTACAGTTAGTACAGTTAAATTAAAGGTGTATGCAGACAAATGGGACATGAACTTGTTTTGTTAAATACTTTATGCTACATTTGTATTTCCATCCATCCATTTTCTACCGCTCATTCCCGAACGGGGTCGCGGGGGGGCTGGAGCCAATCCCAGCTACACAGGGCGAGAGGCAGGGTACACCCTGGACAGGTCACAGTCTGTCACAGGGCCACACACACAGACAAACAACCACACACGCTCACACTCATTTCTAAGGTCAATTTAGAGTCTCCACTCAGCCTATCCCCGAGCGGCATGTCTTTGGACTGAGAACCCACGTGAACACGGGGAGAACATGCAAACTCCACACAGATAGGACACCGCCCGAGCCAGGGATCGAACCGGTAACCTGCTTGCTGTGAGGCTGCAGTGCTAACCACCTCGCCACCGTGCAGCCTTACATTTGTATTTATTTATTGATAATAATAATAATAATAATAATAATTAAATAATAATAATAATAATAATAATAATAATAATAATAATAATAATAATAATAATAATAATAATAATAATAATAA
>JBAMHX010000018.1:0-10356 GCA_037177515.1 Pseudomugil tenellus | reverse complement strand
TGAAGCCCTCTGAGACAACTTGTTGTGATACTGGGCTATATAAATAAAATTGACTTGACTTGACTTGACTTGACATTCTCTTGGGTCGGCAGATCAGTCCTTACTGGTTGTACCAAAAACAAAGAGAAAGTTGAGATGTGATCGAGCATTTTCATTTGCTTCCCCAAAGCTCTGGAACGAGCTGCCTCTGAATGGGAGACATGCAGACTCACTTCCTGTTTTAAATCACATTTCTTCTCTTTGGCTTTTAACTGTTGATGGCTTTTATCGTTTTATTGTTAATTGTTTTATTTGCTTTAATTGTGCTGTTTTACTTTATTTGATCTCTTTTAATCCCTTTGAATTATTTTTTATTTCATTTGTTCTTAATAGTGACAAATGTTTGTGTTGATTTGAGTTCTTTTCTTTGTTAAAGCCTGAATTTGTTTGCAAAAGTGATGCATTTAAAGACATTTAGTAAAAAATCCTGTACTACCATGTGGAAATACTGACAGTTTTTTACAATAAAAGGAAGAATTTGCTTTGTTCTGCATTCAGTCAGGATGATACTGTCTTTGCTGGGAGGCTGTAAACTCCTGACCTGTGAGGAAGTAAATGAGGGCTGAGAGAGGTCTGACATTCCTGCTGATGTACAGTCTGAGCGTAGAGTGAAAATGCCTTTATGTCACATCAACAACATTTGAGCTCCCTCTCTAATTTCCTATATCCTCTCAAATAAGCCATTAGTCTGACACAGCATATTCCAGTGAGCTGGTAAGCAGCTCAGGCAGCCTGTCCTGATGTCCTGCTGCTTCACAAAGGCTATTTCAGGAATTCTGGTGTCTCGCTTCCATGTTTCAGGCTTCCAGATGGTCCTGTGTTCCAACTTTGAATTATTCAACCATCCCACAGCAGATTGAAGCTGCCATGTGTAAGACGGCCTGACTGGCCTTTTTCTGCACAGGGGAACACCAGCACATGAGCGTGAACTGCAGCAGCAGAGGCAGAACCGGCTTATGCAACTGCACATTCAGTTTTCCTAACACACACTTCACTGCAGCCGTGAAACATCATTTCTCTCTTCTTTCTCTGATCACGCTCAGAGTGTGTTATACTCTCCCAGAGAGGGATGAGAATCATAAATTATTCACCTGATTCAGCTTTTATGTGTGCATGCTGAGCTAACAACGTCTCAAAACAAGCAGTTAAGCTTTTTAATAGATACACCAGATCCGTTTGAGCCATTCTTTATTGCATCACAATAAGTCAAACTGTGTCAAGTACAATTATGAAAATGACTAAAGTTGGACAAGAAGCTATAAACCAAAACAGGGTAATAAATCTTCTGAAAGACATAATGTGCTTCCTTTAATGTGCTACAATTACCGTCCTGGCTATTAGTGATATTAGAGTGAAGCTTTAGTGATGACGGGGATCATGATGGAAGCCATAATTTCTCAGGATAACTCCTGTCACTTTATGCTGCCATTACAAAATACTGCTCCATAATATATGTCACCACATTACAAATTATATATGATCCATACTTCTGCTTCTCTTCGTGCCTCCTTCATTTGCTTTCAGCTACAACACACTCACTCAGTCAAGGTGGAAACGATGTGACCTGACCAACACCACAACACAGTGTGTGTTTATCTGTCGGATTCCTTTCATATCTAAAGACAAATTTCAGCTCCTGTGACAAATGCCTGGTATAACAACCCCGAGAGCGCCACAATAATCCAGTGTTGATCTCTCTAGCTCACCGTCTCCCCTGAGAATTACTACAAAATTACAACAGAGACATCTTATCATGTAAAGTGGGAAACTGGACATTTTCAGTCAAGAGGCATTTGTTACCTGTATGAGACTAGATCTATTTTCTATAAGTGGTTCAATGACAGAAGAAGGCCCCTCTACATGGGATAAATAAGGTAATTATGTACTCTAGAGAACAACCTGCATGAGATTTCTGCATTTAATTACAAATTCATAGAAAATGTGACAGATAATTCATTCATACCTTTTCAAATAAAACCACAGATTTACAACCCAATTCAAATGAAGCTGGAATGTTGTGTACAGTGCCAGTCAAAGGTAATACGGCAAAGCTCAGCTGTGACGCCTCCAAAAACAAAAAAATGTAAAATGCAAACAATGCTTTTATGTTTGTATACCGTAAATGAAATTCCCACAGTGACAACTGAGGAGTCAGAGTTTGACCCTTCGTCAGTTCAGAACCTGAATGCCCCTAATCTCTTATTCCCCAATCCTCAAATAGACACAATAATATAAAGCAACACATGATCAGTCACAAAGCTCCACCTGGTGTGGAAACGTTGAACCAGCCTGGTATGACATTAGGACAGGATACATCCTGAGGTCATAACCTTTTATTTGCACTTGATCTGAGGTCAAGGAGAGAAATAGTTAGAGATATAACCAAAAATGAGATCTTTTTGTCAATAAAGCGCCACCTGGTGAGGAAACCATAAATCTGATAATCGCGAAATTATATGCAGTACTTAAACATGTACACCGAGTATCAAATTCCAATTGTGAAAACTGTTTGAGTTATTACAGTCATTTTATCGCACGAAAGATATCCAGGGGCGGCAGACGCCCCAAACACTCTGCGTTTGGGAATATAATTAATAATGTGCTTAGATTGCAAGTTCACTTGCAAACGTGTGGTTTCCTTTTAATCACTGAAGTTGAACCTGGCATGTCACAAAAGTCTGTGGTTCTTTCAATGTCACGATAATTTTATTTCAGTTTATAGGAACCGCATTTTGTGTCAACCCACAAACATAAACACTTCTGGGCAGCATCTTTTTCTACCCAGCAAACATTTGGTTTTCTTTTATAACCCAAATCCTAACTTTAGACTAATAGAAAAACATATCTTTGTTGTACACTCTTACTGTAAATTACTCAAATTTATGCAATTATAACCATACTGATATTTTTCATGGTTTATAGCTCCAGCTTTATACCAAATGATTCAATTGAAAGCTCGAAACCATGAACAGCAAAGCTGTATATTATATCCCCAAACAAGGAGTGTCGAGGACATAATGGTTTCATCACAACCGCTGCCGGCAGTGTTAGAGATTTTAGAGATTAGACAGTATTTTTCACTGCCGTCTTTCAGTTTATTGAACTGACAACACTGTTAGCGCCATCGTAGTAGTGCCGGCTACCCTGTGTAACAAACAAGTGATGGGATGGATGACAGACTGACATATATTCTTTTTATGTTATGCAATCGTCCGATATCACCTTTGGGATCGACGTAATGAGCACCCCTGGTTTAGCCATCACACCCGTAAGAGAATCTAATAAATCTTGAATGGAACAATTACAGTGGACTGTTATTATTCTTATGAAATAGGCTACTTCAAAACTGACAGGTAGTAAAGACATGTATTATTATTGATCACAAATGTGCTCATTCAAATATTAAAACATTCCAATATTTATATAAATAAAACAAATAAAGATACAAATGAAGGATATTTGGCTTCTGTATGATGTCAGAATGTAACTATTTTGCACTATGACCTTTATTGATGAACTTGTGCTTTTAATTACACAACATCCTGCATTTCATTAAGATTATTAACCACAACAATTCCAAAAACGTCTGAACCATGACTGGATCAGAAAGTATTTTCCATGATAGCTTGTATGTGAACACTGTGTTTAAAAACACCATCAGACCAGGCTGAACCTAACCCATGACATAAATTATGTTGTATATACCCACCACAGTAAACTCTTCTATATTTGTGTTTGAAGGAATTACCATTACGTGATTGTAATTAAATGTCTTACATCATGATCTCATTGTATTGTGAACTTCTGGCATTTTCAACAGAAAGTTGGTATCCAGGTAACCACTGCATTTTCATATTGTTAGCATTTAATTTCTATAGTCCAGTTAAATGCAACATGACTACATATCATTCCTCATGACTTTTATCACCTCCAAGCGAGTCAGCAACTTTCAGGACTGATTCCAGTTTGCACATCATATTGTTCTTGGTGTTAAAAGGTGTTAAAAGAACCCACACTCAACTGGACCAATCAGGCAGCACTTTAAAGACTATGTTGTCCATTTTCTCAAGTGCTTTTGATAAAATTCAGCTGCTCTGTTGTGAGAAACTGCCTAAATTCCAGGACGATACCTTCTTGGAATCCCTGCTCCAAATCAGCGGATTCAAAATAATGAGTCATTTGACAGAACACATAAGGTGAAGGACTCATTTCATTTAAATCTTGTGTGTTGCTGTAGTGAGACACTGAAAACCTGCAAGCCAGTGTCCCTTGTGGGCCCAAATTGAGTAGTCTAGAAAAAAAAGGACTAAAATTACTTCTTAAGGAAGCTAAAATCATTCAATGTGTGATTGTTTTATGCTTTCTGGGCCGGCAGAACCATATCCTGAAGAAAGTGACTGTCCTATTAGTGACTGACCTATTGGTCCTAAAACTAAGGGAGGTGTGACTGTCCAGAGGCAAATATTATAAGCTTGTCATAAACGACAGTTGCACACCAACACTGAGGAGATGAAAAATATATAGAAAAAATAATTAGAAGAAACTTGTGCAAAAATTAATCCAATTACTTGTCAACATAATTCATCCAGAGGAATTTCTGCATTTCTGTTTTTGTTGTAATATGTCAGATATGACTTTTTGGCCTTTACAGAAGCCTGTGTTCAGGAATAGCATGAACATATTTTGGCCTAGATTTTCTCAAAAACTATACAGTAAAATATTTTGCCTTTGACAGTGGAGAACATTTTATTATCATGGTATTTAGAATTTTTCTAAAATAGACGTCTTTGGTGTTTCTTACATAAACAGCCTGTAATGCCTGATGTTTACTCAACTGAATTTTAGATGCAAGTGTATAGACTGGTGAAGGACGGCTCACTTGATGACATTATGCAGGGTCACATGGCCACAGTCCTTGACTGTACTGAGACATCTCAGGCAAAGTTTTCTGGAATGTCTTAGTACAGTCAAGCCAAGCAAACGTCAGTTGAGGTGTTGTTAAAATAATCCATGATGAGGACATTTTCCTCCTCCTCCCAGACAGCCCTGCAGAGCTACTTCAGCACCAAGCTGTTGCATCCAAAGCGGGCAGGTCCTTAATTTCTGCAGACTTGAAGACAGCGCTGCTCCCAGTACACCACACAAAACTAATAAAATCCACTGCAAAAAAGAAACTGCTATTATTAACAACTAAATATTTATGTCTGCAGTTCATCCTGTGTGTGCACCTTCTTTCCTTGTTCAAACACATGAATCTTAGACTGATTTCAGTCTCTGTTGCAAAGAGTGAGTCCAATATGTTTGTTCCACTCTGTTAATTTTGATGTGCTATGAACAGCTCCAGTCTATCCTACTGCCGTATGTTTGAATAATCCGTTATCGAGAAAAATACATTTGTTTTCCGAGATAACGAGATAATTATCCCGTTATCACGGAATAACAGATTTTATTATCTCGTGATAACAAGATATTTATCCTGTTATCATTAGAAAGCAGTAGTAAGAAAGTGCTAAGAAAATCATGGAAGGATGACGCTGTTGGCTTCCTTAACAAACACCACTGAGGTGACTGAACACAAATATATATATATTTACACCACAACCCACCAAAAGGCAGATTAAATTTCCATACAACATTGCCAAGCTTCTGATTAAAAGGACAGATTTTTAACAAAGCTAACGTAAGCCTGGTTCACCAAATCAGAAAATGCACCCTTGCTTTAGCTAACGTTGGCCCCCATTGTTCTCAAAAGGGGACTTTGTGGAGAAACAGCAGCTAATGACCTCGAAACATTTGATATGTCATATTTGTATATACCAATAAAAAAGCATATTACAGACAATACCACTTGTTAATAGATGATAACTAAAATGCTATTTTATTTACATTCTTTCGCCCTCATCTGTCCCTTCCAGTAAAAGTATTTCTTCACTGGTTTTGTTCTGGATGCATGCGCGCATTGCTGCCACATGAAGAAAAAAACTTCTGGTCTGGAGGTCTCCTTGGCTTCATGTAGAGTTTAGAAATGGCGATGCCTCTAGCGCCATTTTGACTGCAGTTAGGTTCCTCTCAAAATTTCCCATCCAGAATTCTCATTGTGGTGACTGGAGATAAACAACCAGCACCCTGAACTCTGTCATCTACCCATGCTGTTGGAGTAGACGGATGGGACACTCTGTTCTGTCTCCTTTTCATAAATAATGCTACCCATGTATTCATCTTTGAGATTTGGTCATTGTTTGAGTAATATCAGTTGAGTAAAGTATCTATTATTATTATGATTATTATTATTATTATTATTATTATGTTTCTGAAGTAGTATTACATTTTAAAACTGTACAAGTTATTCATTATTTCTATTGTAGACGGAAGGGGAAACCAACTTCCACTTAATTTTACACAATGGATTTTGGGAATGTGGGTCCGCCATGAAAGTCAGGTTGTCCCCTTTGGGATATTATAGTTTTATCATGACCGCTGCCCAGATATTCTTTGTGTGCGTGCAATAACTCGAACAATTATGACAACTGTATTTTGATATTTGGTATATTTGTTTGGGTCCCCAACACTCTGCGTTCGGCGATTTAATTAGTCTTTGTTGTTTGATAATAACCTAAATTTTTCATTATTAAAAGGATTGCACAACATCATATAGTTCTTGATCACCTCAGATATTTTGTCCGTTTATCTTCTTTCACATTTTTCTGTGCTGTGTGCTCAACGGTTTATGTCTCTTAATTTTAAAAGTAATTAACTATCAATATGGCGAAGGCATGACACCCAGTTTTCACCGAATGCATATGCATTGTGTTCAGGCTGTGCTGCGGCTTTCTTCTGACGTCAACAATTCACACCAAGAGCATGTCAGACACGGATCGCCTATATAACTGTCATGCTTTGGTTCTATCGCACCCCAGCTCCGGACCTAATCAGCCCCATTACCTTCACCTGCCATGGGACTCATCATACCTGATCACCTGCACCTGTTCCTTATTCCCTTGCTCCCATATAACACTCAGCTCACCAGTCATTCCTTTGTCGGACATTGTCTACACCACAAGCCTTTTCCCGTCCTCAGCTCCTGTTCCTGTTTCTCTTTCCTGGTTCCGACTCACCTGCTTCTCGGTAGACCTTATTGATTTGATCTCCCGTTTCTGACTCCTGCTGTTTCCTTGACTCCGTCTCTTGCCTGCTCCCTGGATCTTCCGGCTCCGACTCCTGTCTGTTTCCTTGACACCACTACTTTGCAATAAATAATAGAAACTTCTGTTAAGTCTCTGATGTCCTACACTGCAATAACATTGTCAGTAAGATCTTGAAATCACATTCTTTTAATTGCTAGCACATATTGGTTCTGAGCTTACCTGACTGAATAGGCAGTAGCATCAAAGAGAAAATATTTATTTCTCAATAAGTATGTTAAACTCACAATCCACTCCCCAAACTGCTAACATCTCAATCTACACTTTGTCCTTTCTGCTGCTGTCTTTGTAAAAAGGACCTGAGGTCTATTATCCACCTTCAAACATCTCCTCATCCCTGCTGAAAAAAATCACTGGCAGTGGCACTCCCTGATGACTAACTTGTCCCACCAATAATGACAAAATGTTCAGTCACTGTAAACATGCACGAGGGAATTTATTTAGAAAATTATTGGATGTTTTACACTGCTGCCAGCTCTGATTTCTATGTCGGAATATTATGGTTTCAACACGACGGCTGTGTACGCCTCTGTGTCGGCGTCCCTGTAGCCGCCACCGGTTATCCTTTGTGTGAGCAAAGTTCACAGTTCACAGTTTTGACCATTGGATTTTGATACTTGGTATATCTGTTTAGGTCCCCAAGGGGACGACCTGTATAGAATTTCACGATTATCGGATTTATGGTTTCCCCCCCAGGTGGCGGTCTATACACGAAAAGTCATATTTTTGCTGATATCTCTGGAACTATTCATCTCATTGATCTCAAATCAAGTGCAAATAAAGGGTCATGACCTCAGAATGCATTCTGTTCTGATCCCATACCGGGCTGGTTCAAGGTTTCAACATGAAATGGAGCTTTGTGACTGAACATGTGTGGTTTTGCAACGACTTTCAGTGAGCCTGGGACAGGAATATGTGTGACGTCTACTTGAGGATTGGGGATTAGGAGGATTGGGGATTGTTCCCTAGCCGTCGCTTCCGACGGCAGAGCCCTCCAATCTCTTCTCTTCTCCAAGACCTGTTTCGGAGCAGAACTTTAACAGACAAACTTTGGGTAGCAGAGCTGGGCCCAGAACAACCTGATTTAGCTATTCATCAATTGGCAAGCAAGTAAGGAAAGTAACAAGTCAGAGGCTTTTTTTTCTAACTGGTACAGAAGAAAAGCTTGGTTAGCAGGATGCAGCCATGCTACACTTTGTTAAATTTTCCATGTGTGCTTTAAAAATGACTGGGGCAGATTCCACCTGGACAGGGACAAGGGATAAAAGTAATAATGGATATGAAACATCACTCTAAGAAAAAGGAACATGAGAACACCAAAGCACACATGAGTTAAACTTGCAAAATTGAGACAGCAAGCCGCAACTTAACAGCTGATATGACACAGTCTGTTATTCAAAATGATAATTATTATAATTATAATTATTAAAAATAATTGATTGTGTGAAGTTTTGTGGTGATTTTGAGTTGGTCTTATGGGGACATGCTGAGACATATTCATCAAAAGCCTGGTATTTTGTTGCCTCCCTGGGAAACGTCCTGGAGGAGCAACTGTAGATGGTCCCAAATGAGCTGCTGGACTACATGTTGTCTGTCGTAACGAGTTATGTTATGGAAGTGAATTTGCTGCCATTCAATCTGATGAAACAACAGACTTTTTTACCCGATGCCATCTAGTGCTTGTGCAACTCTACATTAATGGCAAGAGTAATATACAGTGGGTTTATTAACATCCAGAATGCAACCATCACATAATCAGTTCAAAACTCGTGGAAAGACAACACACCATCTCGCCAGAGGGAGAGATTCTGATTTAGATTTGCATTATTGTAACTGCAACAAGTACAACATCAAGCTCATTGCTTAAGTGTATAAAAGAATTGATGTAATCACAGGGGACACCAGCAGTGTGTAACACAAATCATTGATCAGTATGAAAATGTTCACTGTGTCCATCAGAGCAGGACTTCAAAAAGTCAGGCCAGGAGTCATACTCAGGCCTCCCTTACTCATATACTATCAATCTATGCACACCAGTGTTGTGTAATAGGGAAGCAAATCTAGCTTAAAATAAAAGTTAAATCATATTCACTGTAATTTTTTTCATCCTAAACTCCTAAAGTACACACTGGCCTGATTGGCTTGTAAGAACACACACAAGTGCACATTCATGTGAAAGTCAAAGAGGTGGCTGAGCTGATCTCCCACAGACACTGAGAAGGGCGGGGGTGTAAATATTCATGGTTGGGCTGTCAGCATGCCACGTCTCTCTGCTGGTTCCTGTCACTCCATTGATCTCTTATACATGACATTCACGTCCAATGATCACTCCAGCTCACCTCAATCATGTAAAGAGAGATGGCCTTTCTACCACCTGCCTGATGTCAGTTCTTCCACGAAAGGGGAGAATGCTGATCACCCCTCCATCCTGAGTTCTCGCATCTCATTTCTTATTATGGTCTGCTCTTTGGAAATGATTGTTCCTTTTACATAAAGTCCTTTTAAAATCAACCTTCCAACCATGTCCACGTAGTGTTCCTCCTTGCAAGGCATAAAACAAGCAAAGTCAATCCACACTTGACTAAGGGTTTCTGCAGAGCTCCACCCTCAGCACCACCAGCCAATCCTAACTGCTTCCTGGTTACAGTATAATAGGAGAGACTGATGGGACAGTGGGTGATGAAATGAATAATTTTCTGATTACTAACCAAAGCACAGCTGGATGTAACACATGTAAACTTATGATAAAAACTGAAGCGGCTCCAGTCAATTATACTAAAGACATCAATGTTATGAAGCAATGTGAGTAGCTCTAAACCACCTGTGCCTGTCATTTTGAAAATGGCTGGAATGAAAAAATATGGGATCATTTGTTTTTTATTTCAGCATTTCAATGTTTAATGAAAGATGTTAGCATGAATAATAACGCCACAGTTCTTTGCTAATCCAGATGCGAACATTGGTCTACCAAGTCCACCCCCTTAACCTTGAGACCAATGGTTTATAGTCCATTTAGCTTAAGACAAAGAACAATCTGGTCTCAAGTGGATCAGAACAGTAAAATAACAGTATAAGTATTTAATAATTAAATTACACATTATTTCTTATATATATA
>JBAMHX010000017.1:27071172-27084618 GCA_037177515.1 Pseudomugil tenellus | reverse complement strand
ATTGTAAGTTATGTCTATTGTTCTCTTTACCTGCATGTGAAGCCCTCTGAGACAACTTGTTGTCATACTGGGCTATAGAAATAAAATTGAATATATAAATAAAATTGACTTGACTTGACTTGACTCCTTACTAAACTGTCAAAGTGGAGAGGAGGTGTGCTTGTACCACACACATATGTGTGTTCTCACCTGTGTTGCCATCTCCTTCCTGGACTCCCTTCTCCTTAGAATGGAGTTTCAAGAAAATGTTTCTTTTTGTTTAGTTTTTTTACCTGGTTACTTACATTAGTATGTATTTGTGGAATTTTTTTTTATAATTGTTTATCATATAAAATTTGAACGCATGAAAGAGTTTTTTATGACTGTATCCAAAAAAATTCTGGACAATATTTTTGTCACATTAATAAATCAACTTTTTGCTATTGTCGGGTGATGAGGAGGGATATAGAAAGAATTCACACTTAATTTTAGATTATTTAAAGATATAGCAGTGAAATATCTGTTATTACTTGTAGATAAGGAGAGACTGAACAATGAATGTAATCTTTTTGCAAAAATGAAGTTTTTCCCCTATTACATAAGCGGAGGTGTCAAGGAATCAGCAACGGGATGTTAAAAAAAGCCAATGCTGTCTTGAGATATTTCTTTAAGAAGGAGCCAGGAAAAGTTGGGAACTTCCATTCCTCCCCGAGCTCACTTCTCATTAATGTCAATTTCATACTGCTGGTCCCCGGGTGATGCTCTCCTAAAATGTGTGTCATGAATATGTTTGCTTTCTGAATGCACTTCCACACATCTAAAGGCTTCGTAGATAAGGCTGTTTTTAACACACTTTCCACCCTCTCTATTTGTGATGAACTTTTAAACCTGAAAGTGGGCTGGATGGATGATGGAACCAAAGCTTAAGATGTGACAGGAGTTTATTAATGAGATAACACTGTGAAAGGCATCAATGCATATGAGGAAGTTGTTTTGTAAAATTTTGCATTGCAGATATGTGTCATCAGTAGCTGCACATCGATTTAAAGTGGAGAAGAAAATCCTGCAGCAGGGAATGTTTCAGTGAGGGGTGAAATTCAGGTCATGAGTGGTGTGTTTGAGTGTGTGCATGTTGTTCAGCCCCCACACTCTGGCTGTGGAAAGAGAGTCCTTAGCTGCATTACTCTGCCACTTCTCTCTCTCCTCCTGTCCTTTTCAAGTTCGCATTCTGACAGTGAATCCTGCTGTGAGCTCTCCAAGTCGGTTGCCATGGTCACAGTGAAGTTATATTTTTTTCCACTTTTTGCTCATAGCACTCTGGAGTTGGCATCTATCATCAAAGAGGGGTATGACTAACTGGTGTGGGGAGGGTTGATGGGTGATCCCCCTTGGAGCAACACCCATCGGCCGACAATACAGATTCACACCCTGCGGATTCCAGAATCAAGATTGTAGATTGCAGTTTTATGGGCTTTTTTAGATGAGACATCCACTTGTTAATAATTTATTTTATTAAGAGAAGAACTGCATGCTACAGGTGGCATTCTGGAAAGCAAAAACCATCCTGCTGAACAGTGATAGCAGGATGAAATGCCAATGACATGGCTGTTAACACAATGTTAGAAAAGTGGAGGAAAAGCTACATGAAATGTGCATTCAGTCCAATTTTTTAGGTTCCCATAAATTAATTCTTTGACTAATTACAGCTCACAATTGAGTTGTGTCTGTTACCATTGTAACAAAACTTTACTTAGCTTTCCTGCGTTGGAAGAATGGTGGACACCAATATCTAACACTTGTTTATACACTGTACTCACCATGGCGGCTAGACTGTTGGAGCTTGTTCTTCCTTTAGGAAGGAGGTGGGGTAGAGTAGAGAAAAGAAAAGGGAAAGCAAGGGTACGGTATACCCTGGACGGCTTAGCATCCATCATAGAGATATACAGCCATACAGACAAAAAATGGGCAAAATATTGAGTATAACCAAAGATAAAGTGAACATATCTAGAAAAAAACAAACAATGAATTACTGACATAAAAAGAGTTTCCTCAGCAATTCTGAGACCTCTAGACGAGTTTGGGAGAGTATTGGATCACCTTTTGAAGGTATCACACTGTGTTCTTGGCTTCTTGAGAAATAATTCGAATGTTTCTGTAAATCTAGAAATTTTTAATCATTAGCTACATTTACGTTGAGAACATTTAATCTGATAGAACATTCAGTCAGAATAAAAATATCTCATGTAAACACCTAATCTAATTGACCTTGATTAGAAATAATTTTTAATCGGATTGAGAAGGTTGGTTTAAAACTTTTCACCATTACATCTGAACAAAAAATGTGAGAAACAGCCACAAATAGTCTTTTTCTTTTATAAATTTTGGATTCACCAGTATCTTCTGAAAAATGATATCCTGTAGCTTAAATCATTTCGCTGTGATGTACAGGCGATCTGTCCAGGGTGTACCCTGCCTCTCGCCCGATTACTGCTGGGATGGGCTCCAGATACGTCCGACCCTGAACTGGATGAAGTGCTTACGAAATGGATTGATGGATGGAAATCATTCAAAGGTCAAGTTCACTGAGCCCTATGAATATTTTGACTGGCCTCTGCAGTCTAGCAGTGTGAGACCCAAGACCATGGGAAGTCATTCTAGCAAGGAAAGATGACACACTGAATGAGATTGCTGGTAAAGTCTTGCTGTTTCCTGCTATTTCTTCTACTAACAGAGGAAATGCTTAGTTGTGAAAGACAGCACTTTGAGTCTGCCCTGACTTGAGCTAATCAAAAATGTTTTTTATTTCTGAAGCTCACCTCTATTTTTATTTAGCTTAGAATTACAATGTATTTTTTCAGGGAGACCAACAGGTCCAGAGATGCAGTTGCTCCATATGCACCACAGATCAGGTACCTGTGGGTGGAAACCAAGTGAAATATCAGCATATCCATCCAGAACTATTTATTTATAAGCTTGGCTGACTTGGTCCATTACTTTAATTTGGAGATAAATTCTTGTAATACTTGCAAATAAAAAACTGGGAGAAATTCACATAGAAGTGTATCTTGGACAATGTCAGTGTCATGTCTGGCTTCTGCCACACCCCAGTTCCAGAACTTATCAGCACTATTAGTCTCACCTGCCACTAGACTCAACACACCTGATCACCTGCATCTGATCCTCATTCCCGCACAGCTTTAGAACCTGCACTCTTTTAGTCGCCCAGCGTTGGACATTAAGTATTGGACATCCATGCTTATTCCTGCTGCTCATGATAATCCCTGGCCATTCCCATTCCTGGATTCTGCTTCCTTATCTTCCTGGACATTTCACAGCCTGTCTTTCCGTTCCCCCTGGACTCCTCCACATTCCTTACAGGTTTCAGGTTTTATCCAGTAAACTTCTTCAGTTTCAGTTTAACATTCATTACAGTCAGTGTGTCGTGAGAGTCCATGCTTCTGCTTTACAGAGTTATGTGTTAGTTATGTGTTATGAGTTAGTGCATTTAATAACTGGTACACCAGAAGAAGCTGAGGATGAGCCTCACAAAGTACATATGGTTGCACAGACTGGAAAATGTTTTTAGAGGGAAGATCACAGATACGATCATAGGCTGATATTTTCACAGTCTGCTGAGACTCCACAGAAAAAAAACCTTTACTGGAAGCGCAAAAACCTTCTTCCACTTATTTATGAATTTCTCCTTGTTGTTCCTTCCTGTAATACAGTAAATGATGTTCTAAGTATTTCTTGTTCCCCAGAATTATGCTTTCTGTATAATAAATCTCATATGTATAATTATTCTACATTGTGTGTTGGCATCATGGCAGGTTTGGTTCCTGCAGATAAACAAGCTGATAAAAAGGTATTCTGAGAGTCAATGACAAAAAGAAAATGTGGATGAAATTGTCATCTGCAGGGAATACTTTTGGATCTTCTACATGCTGCTGTTTAGACGTAGGAATGTATCTGTCCGTATTATGTGTTTTTTAATGCAGAAACAAAACTGAATGAAAAGATTGTTGTTGCTTGAAAAAATAATTCATTAAGTTGGTTTTGCACTCTGGAGTGTAACAGAGATTAACTGTTTTAGTGGGAAAAAATGCCAAAATTTAATTATTAGGGCTTCTTAAACATGAAAAAACTGAAAAACTTTTATTTATCATCATCATTGAAAGTGGATTATCTTCACACCTGAATGGTTTGAAGCTGCACTGAAAGCAAAACCCAACATTACACTTGGTCAGAAAACTTCTGAAAACTCATCTTTCAACAGAAAGCATCACTAGCTATGAGAATAAGATACTGTAACGGAAATTTTAGATTACCAAAGATGAGGAGTCTGTTACTGAAGTGAAAAATGATTAACAAAGTTTATTAACAATTACAATTGTTACAATTCAGGAGGATTTGGCACAAAGATCTGACAGAGCAGAAGTCTGGAGCAAATTCTGACCCGTCACTTGGGAGCATCTTCATTTAAAGTTTCTGAATGTGTCACAGAACGCAGACACTGTTGTGTCACCAACAGATAGGAATCATGTCCAGATATAAGAAACATATCATGTACTGAGTAATCATTTAAGCCTGGTTGTTCTAGGACAGAAATGATAAAAGATTAAATGAAGTATTCTAATGTGACATTTAACGTGACGCTGAGACCCAGTTTTCTCTCACAAGTGAAATAATTATCACCTTAATAAAGTGAATAAAGTAAGATCTGAAATCTCCCATAACAAATAAACAATCACATATTCCAGGTGCTGAACTGTCCTGGTTCCAGTCCAGACCGAACATCCGCTTCAAACATTTGCCACATTAAAAAGAGGAAATGCTATCAGAATCCCAAAAGGAAAAACATTTGCAAGACAGAAGTTGGCGTCTTATTTCCCAGTCCTTACAGTGTTATTTAAAGGGGAGGTGGTGCAGCCCTCTAATAAAATGGCCAGAAACGTCTTACTTACAGACATTCAGACAAGGACGAGTGTGTCATTCTGCCACTATATCTGCCAGACGCTAGCGTCAAAACCGCCCTGACTCTGCTTGCGAACGCCATCAATAACCACCAGCGTGCCTTTCCAAACGGTGCGCACATCATAGCTGGAGACTTTAACAAAGCAAACCTCAAAACTGTGCTGTGAGAACACACTGGAGAAGAACTCAAACATGCCTACAGAGCAATCTCCCTCCCCCACCCTGGTCCGTCTGACCATCTCTCCCTGTTTATACCCCCCGCATACACACCACTCAGCCGACAAGCAAAGCCCTGGTTAAGAAGGCCCAGCAACGACTTCACTTCCTGAAAGTGCTCAAAAAAGAGCAAATGAGCACAAACCTGCTGGTGACCTTCTACTGCTCCACCATGGAGAGCCTGCTGACCTACGCTGTGTCAGTGTGGCACTCAAGCCGCACAATGGCAGACAGGAAAAGGCTGCAGAGGGTGACCAACACGGCACAAAAGATCTTTGGCATCCCACTGCCCCACTTGACTGACATGTATAACTCAAGATGCCTGGTCAGAGCAAAGAACATAATAAGAGACGCCGCTCAGCCCGGCTTCCATCTGTTCAGCCTGCTGCCCTCTGGCAGGCGATACAGATCCATACCGGCCAAAACAAACAGACTCAGAGACAGCTTCTTTCCTAAAGCAGTCTCAATACTGAACACAAATCTGCACTGAACTGCCATAGTTTGCACTGATTGTCATATGCATCTCTCTCTCTCTCTCTGTATCTGTATCTGTATTTTGCACTAACAATAATCACTACCTAATTGCTGCTATCACATGACACTTTATTACCATGCCCAGTATCATTTGTACAGTATCTTATTCTTTATTTAAGTTATTCTTTAAAATTCTTTTATTCTTTAATTTGTTAATATTTGTTCAAATTCTTTATAATTAGATATGTGCACCTTATGGGTCAGCTCTAAATCTTGTGTCACTATGTGAGATGACAATAAAGGCTTTACATTCCATTCCTATTTAGATGTCGTTTTTCTGACCTTTCTGTTTCCAGAATCAGAACCAAATATGGACGCTGCATTTAGTCTATATGCTCCTCACATGTGAAACAAACTCCCAGAAAACTGCAGGTCTGCTGTAACTCTGTTTTAAACCAAGATTAAAAACTACTTTATTTACCACCTTTAATCAAAGTAACTATTAACTCCTTACATGTAACTTTTACTTGAAGCAAGTTTCCCTATCTTTTTATTTAATCTCTTTGTTTTAAATGTTTTTGCTTCTTTGTTTATAATGCTCTCTGCACCCTGCTGTCATGCTTTACTGTTTAAAATGTAAAACAATATAATGAAATGTAAAGCACTTTGAATTGTCTTGTACAAAAATGTGCTATATAAATACACTTTGCCTTGATATTCAAACAGTTGAATCCTTTTTCTTCCCTGAAATATGCTCAAGTCTTTGATTCTTTCATGTTTACCGGGATGTATCTTGTGACACCGCCATGTGAAGGAGCTTATTTCTCATAATCCTTTCCTATTTGATCATTCTAGTTTCGGCATAATTTCACATTTGATTCATTGCAGGATATCCTATTTATAAGGTTTGTAAGTGCTTCCTTTTAAATTTCATCATGGTGGATTGGAAAGGAGGCACTCTGAAACAGGCTGTAAGGCATGTAATGGCAGTTTATGCAGTCTGAGTGCTGACTGGGTTTTTTGTAGGTACAAAGGCAGAACTGTGCATATGCTTTCTTTTTGTCAAATTTATAAACCTGACCATGTTATAAATTTTATAAAACTCAATTATCATGAAATATAACCCCAAGAGGCTGTGTAAAATGTACAAATTAAAAAGCAATGATATATTGATCTATTTTGGTATTATTTTATTCCCAGTAGAAAACAGCAACAAATCTGTAAAAGGTTGGAGCAGAATCACTAAAAGGCTGAAAATGTAATTGGTACAAATTGGTAGCAATTGGAGGAGCATTTGACAACTGATTAGGTTAATTAAGCTGGCTGTGAGCGTCTGATCCATCAGAGGGAAGGATTGACAAGACTTCATCAGTGCACATCTGTCATGTCTTTTTTTTTGACTGAGTGTTCAATAAAAAATGATAAAAAGGGGCTGTTGTGTAACATTGGTTTAGGAAACAGAATTATGGTATAAATTAATATTTACCAATCAGAAACCACATCCGTAGCCTAATCACAGCTACATCTGTAGCAGGTGGGGAGGGTTGTTTGTACAATGGGGATTGTGATTGTATCTTGTGCAAATGTTGCATTCTCAGATGCAATAGAATCTAGAATCTAGAATAGTTCCTGTTGCCAGAACACAAATATTTCCCACATGGAACCTTATGTGTAAAAGCTGTTGCAAATGTAAGTGTGTAAATATAAGTTCAATTTTGGAGTGTAGTTGATTTTGTACCAAGTGTATGATGCACTATTCACATAACCAAAATCACTTTTGACTCTGAGAAAGTTCTGCTGTTGTCATGTTGAAAGGTCTGGGAACTTTTTGGCACTTAATGTATTTTCATGATCATAGGGCGCAGTTTCAGTTACGGGTCCTTTTTCTGGATTTGGCGCACACATAAGATGGCTTTAGGGCAGGGATTGGCAACTCCGGTCCTCGAGGGCCGCAGTCCTACAAATATTAGGACTTTTCCTGCAATAAAACCCCTGACACACATCAGACTTAATTAGAAGTCGTGTGCAGAGCTTCACATTAAACTCTGAGAAAAGCTGCTAATTACCCAATGATTTGATTCAGGTGTGTTGCAGCAGAGACATTCCTAACACTTGCAGGACTGCGGCCCTCGAGGACCGGAGTTGCCCACCCCTGCTTTAGGGCATGGGCACTTTAAAACATGCGGGTAAAACCTGCATGTTGACCTGCTTAATATCTGTCACAGCCCCCCCTCCTGTCGCATATGAGTAACATTATCAGGCAGCAACACTTACCAGATTCAGTGTTGTTAAAGTTTTGAGCTTACAGCACGGTATCGTCCACCATGGACAGGAGGTTTAACTTAATCACGATGGAGTTAATGGCACCAGTTGTTAAGTTACCTTCAGCATGATCAGAATTCAGGATGCGAAAAATGTGGAATTCTTTTGGGTCGTTCGTTGCTTCACTTGTTTTTTCTCGATATGCGATCAAGGAGATAGGCATGAGAATAACATCCCTACTCTTCCCTCACATCTCCAAATTCCGGACAGAATGAACTGACCACACATGGACCCAGCAGACCACCCCTCAATCACCTCTGCTGAATTGGTGAGGTGGCTGGAAAAGCGTGCCTAACTGACAGAATATTCTTCAGAGAGGCTCCCATTCTTGGGGTCAGAACTAGCTATCTGGACACCTCCAGAGGAACCCCTGTCTCATGGGTATGCTTGGACTGTGGTGGTGAATAGGAAAAGGCGAAGCTCCAGAAAAAAGCCTTGCTTCACACTGTTGTCACCAGCTCCACAATCCACATCTATGGTGTCGCTACCAGCACCCAGGTCCTGTCCATCACTGCAGACTCCTATGCCAGTGCCCTGGTTGTTACTGCCCCACGTCAGTTAAGTGCATTCTTATTTTTTTGCTTTTTGTTCCTACCTACCGTTTAGTTGAGACCCATTTATTGTTTTTAGTTCTACATGACAGCGTTTTTAATGTGCACCTCTGGGCAGAGCATGAGATGAGAGAAGTGATATCATCAGTTGACTTGTTAAGTTATAAAGCTAAGTGTAACAAAGATGAAGAGAGAAGAAAAGACAAGAAATAGCCCTTTTGGTAGTGAGCAGCCTACCAGGTGTGTTTATTGTGTATTGTTGAATTACACAAGGCTGCAGTTGTATTATTGTATTTACCTGATTGTTTGTTCAATCTGTAGCTAGTTCTCACGGGTTGGTCGAATAAACCCTGTTTTCTAAAACGAGCTCAGGTCTTATGCCTTATTACCAAGAGGAGCTACAGTGAGAACTCAACTGCTTCACGTGAGTAGCCGAGGAAAACACCGCTGGAGCACCGGGATCCACATTCGGGAGGGAGCCTCTCCTCGTCGCGGGTGCGCCGTTAATTGCCATCCTTGCAGTAACCAAGGCAGCTGCCGGGAGGTTTAAGGTGCTATCGTGTGGGTTTGTGTGTACAAAGGATTGTGAATGCTCTGCACAAAAAACTGAAAAACAACTTTGCATTTTCAAGTTTTACTTACCTTTTACCATTGAAATCTGGTGACATTAATTGATGCAAATCGCGCTGATATTTAGATGGTGTTTAGCGATAATTACACTGTAAAAATCTGTGTCAACACAAGTAATGTTATTAAAATAATGGAATCCCAGTAATTTAAAGGTGCATTGCAATGGTTTATATCAGGGGTGTCAGACGTACGGCCCGCGGGCCATATCAGGCCTGCAAACAGGTTTAATCAGGCTGTGACTGTGACTTGATTATGAACAGCATAAAAATGACCTGCAATTTTTCAATACTGATGTTGTATGTCCACTAGATGGCGCAATAGCAGTTGTGTTAGACATGCAACAAGTACAGAGCAAGTACTTCAAGCGCCAATTAGGATGAGTGATTGTGTTGTTATACTTTTATTATTAGCTTTGTCATCCTCATTGCCCCAATATGTCGCTGTCAAAAAAGAGAAAAGTGGATGCAGAGTATTCCAAGAAAAATGGTCATCCTCCTATTTTTTCACGGAAGTGAATGGGAAAGCGGTATGTTTGGTGTGTTCACAGCATGTTGCAGTGCTGAAAGAATATAACCTTCATCGCCACTGTATGAGTCTTCATGCCAACAAATATAATAACTTTCAAGGATAGCTGTTAGGGTTTATGGATTTTGTTGTTTTGGTTTCCTGTTTTATTTTGTAGTCTTCCTGTTTTGTCTCATGTTTCTGTTTTTTGCTTCATGTCTTGTTCATTAGTTTCACCTGTCTTAATTATGTTCACCTGTCCCTCGTTTGTTCCCATGTATTTAAGTTCATTGGTTCGTCTGTTTAGTTGCGGGATCATTACATGAGTTAGTCTGTCAGTCCTAATTTGAGTGTTCCAGTGTTTAAATAAAACCTGTTCATCTTCACCCTGGCTGCCTCCTGCTTCACCTCCTCACCTGCTTTTGGGTCCACCACCTACCCTCATCCTAACAATAGCGGAGAAAAGAGAAGCTGGATGAACTATTGTCGGGTCTAAAGAAACAGCTGTCTGCTTTTCCTCGCAGCCGAGACATCAGTGATGCTGCTGTTAAAGCCAGCTACCTCATCTCTAACACAATGGCAGTGGCTTCAAAATTTAGTGAGGGTGAATTTATAAAAAACTGCATGGTAAAGGCAGCGGAGGTCATGTGCCCTGAAAACCGACAGGCATTTGCAAATATCAGCCTGACAAGAAACACCATCGCAGACATGATTTCTGATCTTTCAGTGGATTTGGACACCCAACTGAGGAACAAAGTAAAGGCTTTTATTGCCTTTTCAGTTGCAATTGATGAAAGCACGGACATTACAGATGTCACACAATTGGCCAATTTCATCCGTGGAGTTGATGACAAATTGAACGTCACCGAAGAGTTTGTGGAGATGGTGCCAATGTTAGGTACATCAACAGCCGCTGATATGTTCGCCCGCTGGTCCCATGCTATAAGCCTGGCTATGGATGATGCGCCCTCAATGATTGAGAAAAAAGCAGGTGTTTTGGCAAACTTCAAAGAAAAAGAGCGATCTGCAAATGGAGGACGTGATTTTTGGACCTTTCACTGTATTTTGCACCAGGAGGCTTTGTGTTGCAAGTCATTAAACATGGATAACGTCATGAAGGTGGTGATCCAAACGGTGAATTTTATCCGATCCAGAAGCCTGAAATACTGTCAGTTTGACAGTCTTCTCAGACAGAAAGACCACATCTATGGCTTGCCATACTATACTAAGGTAAGGTGGTTAAGCCGAGGCACTGTTCTGCGGCGTTACTATGACTTACGAGATGAAATTGAAAAGTTCATGGAAGAAAAGGGCAGACCGGTGTTAGAATTTCATTCTGCAGAATGAATGCAGGACCTTGCATTTATGGTGGATGTCACTGAACATCTGAATACGTTAAACAAACAACTGCAAAGGCGCAACAAAGATGTTACACAATACTACGACAGCATACGTGCTTTCAAGTTGAAGCTGTCATTGTTGGAGACGCAACTCGCCGGTGGTGACGCAGCTCATTTCCCCTGCCTGAAACGTGTGTGCGAACCAACGTGTCACAGACATGAAGCGGTTGCAGGACAAAATAGCAAGACTATTACAAGAGTTTGAGCAACGCTTTCAGATTTTTGGTGAACTGGAGAAAGAATTCAAAGTCTTTTGCTCGCCATTCACTGTGAATCCCTCTGATCAGCCGGTCAACATCCAACTTGAAATAATTGACTTGCAATGTGATTCGGATTTGAAGGACAAATTTGCCACAGCTGGCTTGGAGACATTTTATCAAAACCTCTTGCCTGGTTACCCTAACTTGACAGCCCTTGCTGCAAAGCTGTTTTCCATGTTTGGAACCACATACCTGTGTGAACAGGTTTTTTCTGTATTAAACATCAATAAAACAAAACTGCGCTCAAGGCTCACGTACAGCTACTTGAATCACATCCTGAAGTTGGCTGTCAGAATGTCTCAGAATGTGACGCTTGATATTGATGCGCTGGTGAAAGCTTAAAGATGCCAGGTATCCGGAGTTAAATAAACAATGCAATCACTTAAAGTGCTGCATGAGACACATTCATATAGTTCTGTGTTTTGTGAAACAGTTCTTTGAATCACTGCCTGAGAAATGACAACCTGATGGCTATAAGTCTGTGATACTGTTCTGTTTCTGTGATCACTGAGGCATTGTGTGTTTGTGTGTTCTTTGTCCTCAGAGCTGAAGAAAAAAAACTTCAAATGTAGTGATGTTGTGTTTGTCCTATTTGGACAGTATTAAAACAAAGAAAGAAATCAGAAGTTGTGGTTTTTATGATATATACCATGATTTTACCGGTCCGGCCCACTTGGGATAGATTTTCCTCCATGTGGCCCCTGAGTTAAAATGAGTTTGACACCCCTGGTTTATATAATCTCCTGTAGCCACTGGGATTAACACTCACAGGTGATTAACGAAAGGGCATAACTATTGCTCCATGTTATCACTGAGTTTTAATTCTGCTACATTAAGATTATTTGGCCATTCTATAAGTAACTACAACACTAATAGTAATATGATATTTGAACTTAGTTAAACTAACTTAAGTAATCAAGGTAAAATGTCAGACATACAATCTTCCTCCGAGAGTGAGACAAGTGGTGGTGGTGAAGACATACAGCAGCATGGCACAGACATGCAACCACAAACATGTGAAGGCAACAATGCTGCCAACCAGGCCTCTTCGCCAGAGCCACAAAGAAGTCAAAGAGCTCGCAAGTTAACGGAAAAAGGCCAACAATTGCACAAAGAGCAAGTTGAAAGCATTGAACACCGTTTCATCAAGAGCTACGACAAGTGGAAAACAGTCATTAAGGATGCTAAAAGCCTGCTGAGTGGTGAGTGCGCAAACAGCCTCCTGCACGAAGACATTACCAAGGTGAGCAATGCTACAAATAACCTGAACGAGGTCTATGAAGAATTAAGACACACTGACATTCCAGATCCCGAGACGTGTCGCAGAATAGATACCTGTGAAGCAGTAAAAAAGACAATAATTAAAACTGCTACAAGTTATCTAAACACAGAAACTGATGAAAATCAAGGGATTGAAAACCAAGACAAAAAAAGAGACAGATAGAGAATCTCTGTTTAAGTCTGAAGCATCAAATCAAACAAGTATCTCCCATCATACCAGGTCCAAGTCCATCAGATCCTCGGTGTATTCTCGAAGTAGCTTAAAGGTCACATCCAGACGTTCAAACCAATATTCTACTCGCAGACAGGAAGCTGCTGCTTAAGTAGCTGCAAATGAAGCTACATTGCAAGTAGTGTTAGAGAAAGAACATTGTATCAAAGAACTCGAACAACTTGAGGCTAAAAATACAGAAAGGCAAAGTGTGCTAGAGGCCAAGCGACGAGAAGTGGAACAATTGGAGACAGTAAAGAAGTTAGAGGCTGCCAAGGCACGTCGGAAGGTGTATGAAGAAAGTGAATGTTCATACGATGAAATAGATCAACTGCTCCATCAACATCTCTTTTTGAAGGAGAATGATTGACACAATTGGACCAAAAAAAACTTGTGTCCATTGTACTATGTGTCCATTTGAAAAACATTGGGGCAGATTTCTGTCCTACATATCGCCCCTCTGGCAGTATTTACTGCCACAAGAAATCCATAATCATAATCAACATGTACAGACAACATTTAAACCAAAAATAAACTTTTCCCCAAATTACAGTACTCATTTTCACTGTGTAGAAGCAAAAACCCTGATGTGCTGCCATGGTTCTCATTGTAGCTTTGTGACAGGGACAAAATTCTTCTACGAC
>JBAMHX010000017.1:27018468-27032565 GCA_037177515.1 Pseudomugil tenellus | reverse complement strand
CCCCCCCCCCCCCCCCCCCCCCCCCCCCCCCCCCCCCCCCCCCCCCCCCCCCCCCTCCCCCCCCCTCCCCCCCCCCCAACAATAACATTATGAATCACTCACAGAAATGATTCATGGCAGAGTTCATTTTTACACAATTACAGCTATTTGATTTTATTTAAAAATTGACACTTTTAAAATGTATGCATTAAAATTAATTATAATCTATTATATAATTAATCATAACATATATCAAATATAATTAGGTAATACTTGCTCATATGGTTTAAATATTCAAAGTTGTAAAACAAACAAGATTCCATTTTGTAACATTTATGTGATTGGTTTGTATGAGAAATGAAGCGCGGTACCTGGAACGGCCATGATACAGCACTTTCAGGCACTTGTGGGCTTAGCAGTCTTTCGTACGTAATCAGAGATATGCTATGTTCTCACAAATGTGTTCCAAGTGTTTCATATTTCGCATCAGTATTATTTTTTTCATAAGGAAATCTACGTTTATTATTAATTGAAAGCAACTTTCTCTTATTGCTAATGGGGTAACTGTTTAACGGCATCTTGGCTAAACAGCTTGTTAAACTGACCATGTGCACGTGGTTAATGTGCTTTGCGGTTTCAGACATGAATTAAAAAATCACGCTTTTTTTTGTGAATGACGCAACATTCCTGCTCGCTCACCATGACTGTCCCATGACATGGAGTTTGCTGCTCATCTGTGTATGTGAAAATATGAAAGCACAGATTCATTAGCCTACTGAGTTTAATCACGTACACGTGTTCTCTGTTACGTCCCCGTCTGTTTCAAATGAATCCTGTTTATTTCTGATATCACTAATCGGATCTCATTTTCCCATCAACCTGCGCCCTCACCTGGAGAGGATTCATCTGCACCTCTGGACTTCACCACAGCTGCAATCCATCATCTTCATCAGCAACCAGGAAATAAACGGCCACATCACCATTCATTCAGGGAGAAACTGTTTGGGAACACACTTTTTCTCCCTGGCTTGTAGGTTTGCGGACTTTGGCTTTTTGGTATTCTTGGTGCACTTTTATTTTAGAGTTAACTTGTGTTGTTTAGTTTATATTAGTTTGGTGTGTATTTAGAATAGTTAATTTTGTCATTGTGTGTATTCCACTAGTGTTTTTTGTTCAGTATTTGTTATTTTGTTAATGATAGTTTGAGTGTAACTATACATAGTATATTTAATATTTGTAGATATGTTTAATTTTGTTTGTACATAGGATTTGGGTTTTGTATTGTATTTAGTGTTCTTGTTGATTTTTCTTTTAGAAATACACGAAACACATCGAAGTGAAGGAGTCAAGCGAGATTGCCCTTTAACTGAGCATCTCAATTATTTCCATGTTATAGTTTGTTACGGTGCAGGGAGGTGGTGCACCCACATGGAGGTAAGGAGGACAAGCAGGAGGCAGCCAGGATGCAGATCAACAGGATTTATTACGGAAAACAACACTGACACTCATAGCAACCAAGGAACTAACTAACTACAAACAAACAACTAACTAATGATCCAGCAAGGGAGGGAAAGAAAACCAAGAATATAAATACACTGAAAACAGAACAAGACACAGGCGAAAACAATGACCAAAATCAAACCAACCCCAAACAATATTTATATATGTGTGTGTTAGATGTTCAATTTTGAAGATTGGCATAAATTTGGCCCTTTACTCCTGCCCAGAAACCTACTGGGAGGTTCCATCTATCTTTATACAGTCTATGCAGTAGAGTCGTCACTAGTTACCTTTCCTGGCTTCCACTTTTTGCCAAACTTCTCCCTCACTCTGCAAGTGTCTCCTAACTACTACCTAGGGCAGGGCGATATAGGAAAAAGAAGCATATCAATTTTTATATAAAATACTGATATGTTGAAAACATTTTAAAACTAGAAAAGCACTTGAAGACCTCCACAGACCTCCGCCTGCCAAGTTTTCTCATACAAAAACCAGAGCATGTGTCTGCCTTATAGGTTATGTTGTACACAGATAGACATAGATGATTAATATAATGTTCTTGGTGGACGTAAATATGTATTTTAAGTGCAGCTTTTTTATGTCATTTCATAATAAAAGTTATGCATGCGGGCCTCACAATTCAATAAACTCGAATTATCTTTTCTTGATACAATTTAGCAGCACATCTTTGATATATCACCACGTGTGGCATCCTCACTTTTCTTTGTCTACAAGCCGCCTCTCATAACCTCTTTACTTATTCTAATTTATCCTACACCATCTTCGCTTTACTACCTGATCTCCCTTTACTAACATTGCTTTTAATAACTCAGCATATTTAAGCTAATGCAGTCTCCTGTCTGACTTTTGCTGGCATGGTTAAGTATTTAAATACCAGACTAATACCTGCCCACTTTGTTTGTGTCTTAGATTAGCAAAGCAGAATGGCAGGACGAGTCACGTTCAGTTCAGAAAAACGATGAAAGAAAACTCACCATTGACTCTGGAATGACAAGCACCGTTGAACAATTTGCTCTTGAAATAAACACATCGGTTCAGACTTCAGTACAGAGACAGATATGGATGATCATTTCATGAATCATCAATTTCAGAACTGGAAGATAAAGCTACTGTGAAAGTGAGACAACCAGCTCTAAAACACGTAGAGAAGGTGCAAGGCCTACTGTCAGCTCCTCACATGAAGAAAATGATTCAGACTCCTACAGAAGCAATGATACCATCATCTTGTCAGAAAAGGGGGGCTCTACTGACGCAGGTGAAAAAGAAGGATGAGGCTGAGATCAAGGCGATGACGCAGCATACCTTCTGGATCAGGAGGCTGGAGATTCTTCAGGAGCCAGCAGCACTTTTTTATGTCAGTGAGGTAAGTGTGAATCTGAAGTGGAGTAACTTGGCATATCAACAGCTTTATTAACAAACTATTAAAATCTGTATTTTCTCTGTGCTGTCTTTCACACATAAACTTACAGTATATGCGACTGACAACGTCACATCTGACCTCCAAATTTCTTGGGGAACTTGACCACCAGACTAACAATCTAATAAAGATTTTTAATACCAAAGGATGAGCTGCAGGACAAAAGATCCCCGCCATAATGGCCCAGATGGATAATGTAGGGTTTTTTTTGTGTAATCTGATAAACACATGGTTTGATTGACTCAGCTGTATGGGAAAGCTTGTATGTTTCAAAAATGTTTGGCTTGGTCAAATAGGGAAATGTCGAAACCTTCAGTGGATGAAGACATCAACATGAAGTGAGATTGCTTGCTGAGCTGTCTGCGCACCTACCTCAATGAAGAACTGGACTCATTTGTTAAAGAATATATGGTATGTAAGCCTACTGTCCCTTTGTGTCAGTTGTAATCATTTAAATCAGATGTGCCTGATAATATGTTCATGAGAATGGGATGGATGTGAGAACACATTGACGTTGATCACTAATAATTTATCATGGAGTCCAATGTGATATTTGGTTAGAATGAGAAATTCCCACCAGACAAATGGTGGCAGCGCTGTCACTTTGTATAAAGTAAAGTAAAGTACTGGTCCAGAGGAGTTTCAGGATGAAGTGGGCTGGGTCCCGGCACCTAAATGCCCCCACTATGCCAAACATGACAATACTCGCTTAAACCAGGTGAGGGGACAGATGCTTCACAGCTTTTGTGAACCAGCAGTTCTTATTTCATTGACATATGTTTGGGAAGTTTTGAGTACGAAATGCCTACCTATTTTATTTTTTTGGGGGGGCATCCCGAGGAAAGGCATTGTGGACTGTCTGCTTATAAACTCCAGTGCATCATGCAGGAGGAAGCCTTCTTGTCATCTTTGAAGATATGGCAAGTATGTGGATACTTGTGGCGTCAAACCAATACAAAACTAACAAGCTGTTCTCCATTTCCCTGACACTGTCTCATGACAATGGATCTCTCCTTCTCTCCTGCTTCCCTTTTACTGTTCCACTGTGGTTTTTTTTGTAACTTCACACATAGATTTGGGCTTGGGATTTTAAAGTACAGTACCGTCTTTTGCTTATCCGTTAATAGACCAAATTATTTGTTGGGTCACGGGGGCAACAGCCGCATCTCGTTCTTTTGGTCACTACACATAGCTCATGACCATAGGTGAGGGAAGGACCTCATTCCCGACCCGGAGAAGGCACTCCACACTTTTCCTGCTGAGGACCATGGTCTCAGATTTAGAAGTGCTGATTTTCATCCCATCCGCTTCACACTTGGCTGCCAATAGACCAAGTAAGAGTGACCAGATGAAGCTAACAAACCATATAATCTGCAAAAACCAGAGACCCGCTTCTGAGGTCAACAAACCACATCCTCGATGCCTCTGCTGCGCCTAGAAATCCTGTCCATGTAGGTTATGAACAGGATCGGTGATAAAGGGCAGCCTTGGTGGAATCCAACTCCAACACAGGAAATGAATCCGACTTACTGCCGTTAATGCGACCAAGCTCTGATACCGGTCATAAAGGAACCGAACAACTCGTATAAGGGGGTCTGGTACCCCATACTCCTGGAGAACTCCCCACAGGAGTCACCGAGGGACACGGACGGCTTCTGAAAGGGTGTAGAGCTAGTCCACTGTTCCACAGCCAGGACGAAAACCACACTGCTCCTCTTCAATGTGAGGTTCCACTATTTGGCTAACACTCCTCTTCTGAACCCCTGAATCAAATTTTGCTTAATTGGTTTTTGTTTTGTTAATTTTTTTCAACAATGTAGTTTATAAAGATGTAACTTCTGTCTTCTCCATTAGCATACTATGTAGTATAATTTGGATTTCTGTCCATGTAGAGAAACACAGAGATAATTGTTGCATGACCTGCTTATATTATGGAGGTCTCTGTTAGTCACACTGCTAATCTTTATGCTCTCTTTATATTCCAAGCCATTGGCTCCAGAGAGGCAGAGGACATTGCTGAGACGGCTATGGGCATTTATACAGTTCAGACAAATGATCCGGATGGTCCAGGGAGTGGCCGCTTTGATGATGTTTGTGTAGTGCTGGAAGTTCTCCACAACCTGCAGAATGTCAGCATGTATAATGCTTTATGGACTGATCTATGCTCTCAACTTGAGCTATCCTAAAAGCCTCAAGTGCACATTCGATAGGCATGTAACGATTCATCTTATACATCGATATATCGATTGACAATCCTGTGATCTAACAACATCGATCTGTACCTTGCAATTTTTTTAAAGTGACGCGTATCGTTTTAAAAACATATTAGATCGATATTAATAAATAACACTTAGAAGTTAAGCATTGTAAATTGTATTTAATGTTTTTCGTTGCACTTTTAATGATAGATCATGTTCAGTGTCTTTATTAAAGACATTGAACGTGACTCGATTTGCTCTTCACATCATGACAGAGCGCCGGAACCAAAGAAAAAATTAATATGGCCGATGGTGAAGAAAAGAGCAAGCGGGATATTAGTAAGCCACCATTGCGATCCAGTGTGTGGAAACATTTTGGATTTTGCAAAAACGGAGACATTTTAAATAAGTCACTTGCTGTCTGCAAAAAATGTAAAGGTGAAGTTAAATACATCCATCCGGGTACAGATAACATCGTTCCCGCTACAGCAGCAGCACAAGGCAGCTCTGCAGAAGTGTCGGGAATTGTCAGCATGTTTAGTCAGACTAGCCCAAAACTCAGCTCAGGCAAAATCCATCACTGCAGCAATTGCTAAGTTTCTGTGCAAACACATGCTACCATACAGTGTGGTTGAAAATCCAGGTTTCTGTGAAATGATTAAAACATTGGAGCCACCAAATACCGAGCTGACCACACTTTTTGGAAAAAGTTATTCCTGCAGTGTTAAGAATGATGTGAAGCTGTCACTCTCACAAGCTGAACGGGTAGCGATAACAACGGATGTTGTGCTCAAACCAATTACTTCCCATCACATTGATCCAGAGTAGAAAATGAAGACCTTTGTTCTGCAAACCAGAGTTTTACATGAAGCCCATACTGGTAAAAACATTGGCGCAATACTGCATGAAGCGTGTACAGAATGGAATATTTCTGACAAGAATCCCGCCATTTTCACAAAAAACACCAGGAACATGATTGTGGCCGGTACAGAAGCCCAGTTTGGTCCACACATTACCTGATTTGCACATGGAAAATTAAACTAGTTATCTGCAGTAAAAAGTTTGTCTTTTAAAACAAAATTTTAGTCTTGTGATTATTTTCTTAGCGTAAATGTGGTTATCTGTTCCAATGTGAGGTCAACTAATTCAGTCTTTTTTCAGCATCAGCACTGGATCGTTGATTTAAAGACCTGCCTTACCTGGAAAAAGAGGACAGAGAGCAAGTCTATGCTAAACTGGTTCTTACGGCAAAAGTGTCCTATCAGGTTACTCCACTTTCCTAGTCTTTTCTCCCCCTGAGCAGTCTTACAGAGTAAAAAATGAAAAGAAATCACACATTCCAATGTTCAAAGATGCAAGCAACAGGACCTCAAGAGGAAGACGAGGGAGACTCAAGCACAAAGCTGTTGGAATTGAAGGAAGAAGGTGTTTTATGAGTTATTTTTTATTATTGTGTTTTCTTATCAAGAAATGAGAAACAATTTTGTATTTCTAAATTTAGCTGTTTGCCGGTTCCTTCACCCAAAGAAAAAGCAAATCCACAAGCGAGACTGCCAGAACAGAAGTGCTGAAGTCGCGTGTAAAAGATGTATTGCCTTTGAGTGAAAATGCCATGCAGAGATCTTTGCTAAGCAGCACTTGTGAATTCCTGCCAGAGCGAGTTTTTATTACCGCTGGTGTCATCATGAACTCACAGAAAAGTGTTCTGCGGCCACATCATTTTGATCAGCTGAAAAAACAATATGTAGTCATTTAGGAGTATTAGTGTACTCTTGGTTCTTTTATTAAAGGTTTATTAAAACAGTAGCAGTTTTTTTACCTAAAGCAATGTTAGTGCACTTATTTTCTGTTAATGTTCTGTTTGTGATATTCTAAAAACAGCATTGCATGTAGCAGTTACACCCCTTCTCAACATTACTTGGAAGAATTGTTGGTTGCACTTTATTTTTATTTTAAAATTGTAATATTTTTAGGTTTAAAACAGTATAATTAGCACATAATCTGACCTTTAACAACCTGAAGAGTTGGCTGCAGTTTATTTTTAAGAAAAAAGTGAAGTTGTTGGTAGGTAATTTTAAACTTTACTTTTATTGAAATGTGTTTAAATATCAAAAATGCCACAAAAAAGTTTGGCCCCTGTTGATGGAACCTGGAGTAGTGAACATAATTAAAATAATATGTTAATGTATTTTAAATTAATTCTTGCTCATTTTTTGTTTATGCCCATATTTTTCATTTATACTATATAAATTAGCAAGAAGCAGGAATCTAGAAAACTTAACGTGCACTGTCCAGCATCCAGGTATCTGACAATAACACTGGCTGCATTTTTGTTGATAGAGGGTGAAAAAAATACTCAATCGACTTCAAGTCATTAAATCATTTCAGATCAAATCGTTCTAAATGAACCAGGATCCGTCATAAATCGTAACCACAAATGCTGATATGAATCGAATCGTTGTTAAAATGAATCGTTACACCTTTAACATTCGATGTCTACCAGAAAATTCCGATGGACTTTGGCGACCAAGCTGTCGCCAAAAGTACAGGCAGTGAAACTTTCATTGTTCCAATGATTTAGCTGGCAGTAATGTAGGCAACTCTTTTCCTCTTTGTCCCAATCAGACTTGATTATTCCCAATCATCTTGTTACAATGTCATTTTGTTCAAGAGAAATACCTGTTTGTATCTTTAAAGGTTTTATGTTGAGGTTTGAGTTAAATGTTTGTCCCCTTGGACGTATCGTAAACTATAGTTTATGTAACTATGGTTGATGGGAAACTGGCCAAAAAGCTTTTTTCCAAGTGCTTTTAAGTTACAGGCCTGGCAGTTTTACACTTTGACATCTCAGATTTATTGAACTGGTTTTATGTTTTCGAATGATTTGATGCTGTTATATGCATGTTTTTTCCCTTTTAACAGTTTTTTGGTACCATCAAGACTTCAGCTCTGGATAGATAAAAAGATTGGAGTGACGGTAAGATGAAGAGGAGTGAGATGGAAAATTTATCTGTGCATTAACATAACAGAGTTGAAAAACTGTTCAAACTGGACCACATTGGATATGTTCTGTAAGAACTTCAGGATTTGGATATTTACAGGCTCCAAAGTCAATACATTTGTTGAATCAAAAAGATTGTCTGATTGCTCTTATGCATCTGAAATTGTGAGTACTGAATGGAAAAGAATTACATCAATGGGATGTGTTTTAATTATTTTGGTTCATTACAGAAGCTTAAGTGACATAATTCAAATACATACATATTTATTTTGTACAGGTAACCTAATTATTATACAATTCCAACAATATACTTTATGTGTTTCAAATGAATACACACATACTGTATTTATTTAGAATAACTATACTATATTAGTGCTAAACGCATACATCTGAGGATTATGCATTTAAAATAAATAGACTTTATTCATTAATATGCATCATGTAAGGTTTATTTGATAGGTTTGTTTTAAATTTACTTAAAATAAGTAAATGGTAATTTGTCACGTGATTAAATTGCATAAATCCTAATAATTGGGGTTAAATATCTCTGTGAGTGCAGGTGATGTCAGCCGAAAAGGTTTGAAGTACTATTCTACACCTGTAGGCCAGTTAGGAAAAAGGGAACAACAGCTACACATAAACACTGACTGGCAATTTCTGTTCTGTGTGATAGAAACTGGTGGAAGAATGGCATGCAGCCTTCTGACATATCTATTAAAATGAATTAAACTGTTGAAATTAATGAGAAATGGCCTGTCCCACATCTTGATAACTGTAGATAGTAAAATTTGCATATACTCTGCAGAATGTACCAGCGTTGAGAGCATATATACTGGCTTTTGCCAATCTGATAAGAATAGGTTTATTTCAATATTGGGTATAATTGATATGCTAAATATGAACTCTTATCTTAATTAACAGCTTGTTCACCAGTCATAGCAAAGTTACAACTGTCACTGAAAACTTGCATTAAGGAAAAATATTTAAATTTGCATATTAACTTTCTGATGTAAGATGTTCCATGACAATATCCACCTGTGGGAAGGCAGTGTTATCATGGGTCCTTGGACTGTTGGCCCTGAGATGTCCTTTTCCCTGTGTGTGCGTGTGTGTGCATGTGTGTGTGTAGGTGTGTGTGTGTTTAGGGCGTGGTGATCTTCCAAGCCACAGGTGTTTCTCACCTTCCACCTCAGCTGCCATCCATCCACTCATCCCATCTGCAGTATAAGTTTACCAACCCTTCCTACATTCAACGGCAGATTGTTGGTAAATGGACTTGTACTTATATAGCGCTTTTCCAGTCATGTTGACCGCTCAAAGCGCTTTACATTACATAGTACACATTCACCCATTCACATACACCCCGATAGGCACATCGGGGGGCAGCTTAGGGTGCAGTGTCTCTCAGTATCGATCTCACAACTTTCTGGTTGAAATACGACTGCTTTTCCACCTGAGCTACAGATTGTTGAACTACTCATGCGAAGAACCTCCCGTTAGAGACACTGAGGAATCGCCTCCCTACTCTGCTGTGTGCCACGCCTGCCTCCACCAATCATTACCTGCTTCTTTCTCCTGGTTGCTCGGTTGCAGTGCTCCATTCACTCTTGGTTCTGCTCCCACATTAAACATCTTCAAATTGTAACTTCAAGGTCTGCCTGCTTATTGGGTCCACTCCCGTAACTTCATGACAGAACAATCTGGCCAACATGGATCCTGCAGAACAGAAACCAGAACCCATACCCAAGGATCTTTTTCATGCCGTCGCCAGTCAAGGTAATTTGCTTGGACAACACTTGCAGATTTTAAACACTTTGGGACAGAATCAACAGAATGTGCAGAAAACTATGGCTGAGCTCAGTGACAGGATGACAGCTCTTCTTAACCTCTGTTCTCAGTCTCCAATTTCCACAGCCTCAGCACCCCCCACAGTGGCCCCTGTACCTCCTGTTCTCCAGCCCAGTCAAGAGGGTCATGTTCCAGATCCTAAACCTTACTCTCCTTAGTTTTTGAACAGAAACCATTAACATTTACTAATGATCAAGCAAAGATTTCTTATATTGTTGGACTCTTAACTGAGAGAGCGCTTTCCTGAGCTGAAGCTGTGCTGGAAACCCACTCAAACACTACCTTTTCCTTGACAGGATTGGTGGATGAAATGAAGAGAGTTTTCGACCAACCGGTGAGAGGACATGATTCCGCCAAAACACCCATTCATCAGGGAAGATTGAGTGTGGCTTAATTTTCAGTGGAATTCAGGACTTTGGCTACAGATTTGGGCTGGAATACTGAGGCCCTACAGGATCACTTATTGAACTGTTTAACTGACCCTGTAAAGGACGGACTGGTGGCACGTGATCCCCCTACATCTTTGAATGATTTGATTTCCCTCGCTATCACTGTAGACAACAGATTAAGAGAAAGAGAGAGAGAGAAGAGTCATCCTTATCCTATCTGACAGCCAAGACCCCAGCTAATCTTTTTCCTTCCTTGCAGACTCAACCCTCTCCTCCTACAAGCACTGATGAACCCATGCTATTGGAAGAGCGCATCTCACCCAATCTGAACGCATAAAGGGAAGGCAAGCTGGTAAGTGTTTCTTTTGTGGTCAGCTGGGTCATATCCGTATGTTCTGTCCAAGACTGCCAAAAGACCAGGCTCGCTAGTAAACCTGGGGGGAACTGGTGAGCCACGATGTAACTGTACCAGTTAAGTTACACTTATCAGAAAACCATGTTAAGGAGATAGAGTTGAATGTAATATCTGCACCTGAGTCGCCCTTGATTCTGGGGCATCCATGGTTGTCCTTGCATAACCTTCATGTCAACTAAGAGACAGCGTCGATATGCAGCTGGAGCCCCAAGTGCCATGTCACCTGCCTCTAATCGGCTATGCCATCATTACACAGACAAACAGAGGACTCGGTAATACTTAACTTCTGTCCCCCTTGAATATCATGATCTGGCAGAGTTGTTTAGTAAGTCTAAGGCACTTTCACTTCCCCCGAATCGGCCTTATGATTGTGCTATAAATCTTTTTCCTGGAGCCCCTTTACCCAGCAGTTGCCTGTATAATCAATTAAAACCAGAAAAACTTGCTATGGAGAAGTACATAAACGAATCATTGGACTCCGGCATAATCTGGCCCTCCTCTTCACCCTTGGGAGCAGGGTTTTTCTTTGTGGATAAAAAAGACTCTTTCCTGCATTGATTTCCGTGGTCTGAATAAGATCACCGTACGTAACAAGTATCCCTTACCCCTGATAGATTCTGTGTTTAATGCACTTTTAGGTTCTACAATCTTTACCAAATTGGATTTACGAAATGCATACCATTTGGTTCAGATCAAGTAAGGGGATGAGTGGAAGACAGCATTTAATACGCCCATGGGGCATTTTGAGTACGTGGTCATGCCCTTTGGTCTTACAAACACCCCTGCAGTTTTTCATGCACTAGTCAATTATGTCCTCCGTGATATGTTAAACAGTTTTGTTTTCATGTACCTGGATGACATCTTAATTTTCTCAAAGAATCATAATGACCATGTAAGCCATGTTCGCCAGGTCCTTCAGCGGTTGTTGGAGAACAGACTTTTTGTAAAGGCAGAGAAATGTGTGTTTCATGCAGAATCTGTGACCTTTTTGGGTTATATCTTTGCAAGTGGGCAGATGAAGACTGATCCGGAAAAAGTAAAGGCAGTAGTTGATTGGTCAAAACCCACCTGTGTCAAGCAATTGCAACGCTTTATCGGCTTTGCAAATTTCTACAGGCGATTTATTAAGAACTTTAGCCAAATTGTGGCACCCCTGAGCACTTCTTCTAAAGTTTGTTTTGTTTGGGCAGAAGAGGCCGACAGGGCCTTTGAGAGACTTAAGACAAACTTCACTTCGGCTCCAGTTCTCCATCAACCTGATCCTTCCAAACAATTCATAGTTGAGGTTGATGCTTCTCAGATTGGGGTGGGGGCAGTACCCTCACAGCGTTCTACTCAGACAAGTCAGCTTCATCCCTGCACCTTTTTTTTTCGCAGCTTATCACCAGCCGAAAGAAACTACGATGTTGGGGATCGGGAATTGTTGGCTGTCAAGTTGGCATTAGAAGAGTGGCGGCACTGGTTGGAGGGGACTAAGCTACCGTTTATCATCTGGATGCATCACAAGAATTTGGAATATCCAGACCGTTCAAAGACTGAACTCTCACCAGGCTCGTTGGGCTTTGTTCTTCGGAAGGTTTAACCTTGTCATTATTTACAGACCTGGTTCCAAGAACACAAAACCAGATGCCCTGTCTCGCCAGTTCAGCTCTGAAGACTCTCTCCCTGGTCGTGACACCATCGTACCCTCATCCTGTCTGGTTGCTACTGTGACCTGGGAGGTGGAGCAGGCAGTAAAGAATGCCCTACGAGACAATCCTGGTCCAGGTAATGTCCCCCCTCATTGTTTGTTTGTGCCTGACTGTGTTCGTTCCCGGGTAATCAAGTGGGGACACGCTTCATGGGTTGCCTGTCATCCTGGCTGGAACCGGACTCTGTCTTTTCTCCGGAGGCATTTTTGGTGGCTTTCTATGGAAAAAGATGTCTGGAAGTACATCTCGGCCTGTACAGTCTGTGCCAGAGGGAAATCCTCCACTCAACCTCCTGCAGGTCTGTTGCGTTCACTTCCAACCCCTAGCAGGCCTTGGTCACATATTGCTTTGGATTTTGTTACTGGACTTCCATCATTCCAAAGTAATGACACCATCCTCATAATCGTGGATAGATTCTACAAGTCAGATCATTTTGTGGCCCTACCCAACCTGCCCAGTTCCTTGGAGACAGCAGAACTTGTTACTCACCATGTTTTAAGGCTTCATGGGCTTCCACAAGATATTGTGCCCTCCGTTCTTCATCATCTACGTCGCTGTCGACAGGCTTGGTGTCAGACTGCGGCTGCCCTGCGCAGGACCTCCGTCCGTAATAGACGTTTCGCTGATCGGAGGCGTCTGCCTGCACCGGACTATCAGATTGGACAGAAGGTTTGGATTTCTTCTAAAAACATCCCTTTAAGAGGGGAATAAAAAAAGTTGGCGCCTTAGTTTTTGGGTCCATCAAACTCCCTCTTCCTTCTGCCATGAGAGTCCATCCTGCCTTTCACGTGTCCCAGTTGAAGCCTGTGGTAACCAGTGCCCTGGTCCCTCTGACCAGGCCATTAACACCCAATTACCCCCCTACCCGACTGTCTCAGTTGAGACACTGAGGAATCGCCTCCCTACTCTGCTGTGTGCCACGCCTGCCTCCACCAATCATTACCTGCTTCTTTCTCCTGGTGGTTTCTCCTGGGGTGTAAGGCCAGCTTTTTCTCTTCAGTTGTGATTAGTTTTTTATAGGCTACATTCAGTTCAGTTTATTATCCAATCCTACAGCAGTAGCAGGTAGAATATGATCTCAGTGTGACACCAAACATTTCCTCTACCATCAAAGACAAAGGACTGTCAAACTGGGGGGCCACTGACATCACTGTCCTGTGTAGCTTTGGATTGAACAATTTTGCATGGCAGGCATAAAAACAAAAGACCAATGTTCATGTTTTCTTTTGTGGTGTCATAAACATTCTTGAAGGTGAAAATGAAGTGCAGTTTAAATGATTAATTTCATTTATAAGTAAAAAAAAAAACAAAAAAAAAAACGCAGCAACAATCCTGAAATGAAGAAGCTTTTCTGTTAATGCACTTTCTCTCAAATTTGACATTTGAAAATAAATTTTAGTTCTTATTTGCTTTCATTGAGTTAAATGTTTAAAACATTTGCACACAGTGCTTAATTCCTCCTGACGGATAGAATAACAGTAACTCTACATACTGGTGATGATGGAACCTGATACATATCGGTCTCTACATACTGGTGATAATGGAACCTGATACATATATGTCTCTACATACTGGTGATAATGGAACCTGATACATATCTGTCTCTACATACTGGTGATGATGGAACCTGATACATAT
>JBAMHX010000017.1:26996324-27015876 GCA_037177515.1 Pseudomugil tenellus | reverse complement strand
TCCCATTTCGCCCACGGGTCCCGAACGTATCCAGCAGGAAGGGTCCCGGTCGGGCAGGCGGTTTCTCCTCTCACCGCCTTGCGGTCCGAGTAAATTTGATCAATAGCATTTAGAGCCCAGCTGATCAGATCCATGTTGCAATTGTAGATGAAGAAAGCAAGCAGAGAAGTTCTCTTGTAGAAGTAACACGCGGACAGACAGCGCTGATAACACACAAGGGGAGAGAGAAGGGTAGAAGCGTCTGCTCTGCTCAAGAGCCGGAAGAAGATCAAATCTTGATCAAAGTCAAGATTCGATACAATCTTGGTGGTTCCCTATATAAGGCTATGTTTTGAATTGGCAGATCTCTGTGAAGCGCCTTGAGATGACATTGTCGTGAAATGGCGCTATACAAATAAAGTTGAATTGAATTGAATTGAAAGATAATATAGATTTGGAGATTGTCGTGCTTAAAACAAGGCTGGATCAACTGGAGGAGAAGATACAATCGAATAACGTGCATTTCTCAAATATTTTTAATCCGGATGTCTCTGTGGTCATCATGGGTTTACCTTTTGATGAAGATTAGGATCTAATCCATAAAGTTCAAGAAGTAATTGTGGATGGCTATGCTTGTGACCTAATGGTGACACCGGTAGCAGTGGAGAGGCTACGGGCAAGAGGCAATGGCCCCGGTGTGGTGAAAGCGGCGTTCGCGACCGTGAAGGTGACAGTTCCAAGGGGAAAGGCCAACCTAAAATCCAATGACAAGTATAAGAAAATATTTGTCAAGTCTGTGAAATCACATCCAGAGAGAATTTTAAAATTCTTTTGCAGGATCTACCAAATGGAAAGGATTTCTACGTTACAGTAAATGGGAAACTCTTCAAACGCTCCGGCTCCTCTGACCCGGTGTCGTCGCATGCAAACGTGACAGGTGACCAAGCAGGGAGACACTGAGGAGCTACTGCCTACCCAAAAGATCGGAGTCATGTTGTTTGTCTTTAGTGCATTGGAATGTAAATAGATGGTCCGCTTCAAACTGTGGTCCCTTGTCTTGTGCCAGTGTGTTGTCTCCATGTGTTACTACCAGCCCTCAGGTCTGCCACAGCAGTTCTATCTAGTTTAACTGAGTTTACTATCTCCCTTGTCAGAGTTATTTTTGTTGTTTTACTTCACCTTGTAGAAATCCTTAGTTCAGTAGTCTTTTGGTTTTACCTCCACTTGGAGTGAATTTTTGTTTCCATTTTAGTTCCAGTCATAGCCTTTATACAGTCTGAATCAGTTACAGTGTCCAATAAAGTCCCAGCTATTCCTTTAACCATGCGTCTGAGTCCTATCCCTGATAGGATTCTTCCTGACAGTACACACTGACCAGCATGGACTCAGCAGGGACACTTTAATTGGCCTCAGTTCTTCAAGAACAGGAGGGTCGCTTGTCTCGTCAGGAGGAATTCCAGACAGCCATGACCTCCCACATCTGCGTATTATCAGGTTTCAAGACCTCCTCGATCTGGTGGGAAAACTGGTTTCTGCTCCTGCTCCGACTGTAGAACAGGCGGCTGCTTCACCTGTCTCAGCCACACCTGTTGTTGGATCTGGACTAAGACTGGTGCCTCCCGAGCCTTACTCCAGAGAGCCTAAACAATATAAGGCATTTCTCATAGACTGTTTCATTCATTGTGAGCATTTTCCCACAGACAGAACCAAGATTGCTTTATTATATCCCATCTCTCGGGGCGGGCTAGAACCAGGGATACGGCCGAGTGGGCATGGAGCTCTTCTCTCTGCAGTTCTCTGTCTGAATTCCAGGATGCTCTGCAAAGGATCTTTGATCCAGTATCCTGTGATCGGGAAAAGTCTCGAGAACTGAGTGACCTGAAGCAAGGAGGCGACTCCGTCAGCGATTATGCCATTCATTTCCGCACTCTAACCACAGAGAGTGGATGGAATTCCACAGCTTTGTATGATGTTTTTCTTAAAGGTTTGGCCTACCCTATTCAGGGGTTGTTGGTACCACTTGATTTACCTCCTGATTTGGACTCACTGATTGCTCTTGCCATTCGGACCAACGATCACTGCCGGGAGGTGGCTCCTCTATGAGTTGAGGTGGAGTTCCTGGCACAAGGAAGGGTCTTTGTACTTCACCGCCGGTTGAGCCCCTCCAGTCCCAGCAGCCGTCAGATCCACCATCTCACTCGTCCCTTGAAATCAAAGAGGAGGCCATGCAGGTAGGACGGGCCCAGCTGTCCCAAGAGAAGAGGCTCCGCCGCCTGCAGGAGGGCTTGTGCTTTTACTGCGGGTTTCTTTTTCTTAAAAAAAAGGATGGCTCTCAAAGACCATGTATTGACTATGGTCCCCTAAATGAAATCACAATAAAGAACCGATACTCATTACCTCTTATGACCTCAGTTTTTGACCAGATACAGCAAGGTAATATCTTTACCAAGCTCGATCTAAGAAACGCCTACCTTTTAATCAGGATCAGAGAAGGGGATGAATGGAAGACAGGGTTTAACACACCCAGGGGCCATTATGATTACTTGGTCATGTCTTTTGGACTCACAAACGCCCCCGGGGTATTTCAGGCCATGATTAACGATGTTCTTCGGGACTTCCTGGATCAGTTTGTTTATGTTTACCTTGATGACATTTTGATTTATTTTGCTGACTTTAATCACACAAGCTTCATGTATCTAAATTGTTACAGAGACTTCTAGAACATAAGTTATATGTTAAAGCAGAAAAGAGTTTGTTTAATGCTGACACCATCTCCTTCCTAGGTTTCATTGTAGCCTCTGGTAAGGTGCAAATGAAACCATTTTGCAGATGCATCCAGCCAAGATTAGTGCTGTCGCTGACTGGACCACTCCCGATAGCCGCAAGAAGGTTCAGCAATTTCTTGGGTTTTCTCATTTGTACAGGCGGTTTATCAGAGGCTTCAGCGCCATAGCTGCACCACTGCATTCATTAACCTCCTCTAAGTCACCTTTTCAGTCGACTCCTGAGGCTGAGACAGCGTTCCAGAGTCTGAAGCAGCACTTTATCTTGCCACACATACTCACCCTGCCGGATCCTCAGCGACAGTTTGTGGTGGAAGTGGATGCTTTCAATGAGAGAGTTGGTGTGGCTCTATCCCAGATATCTATCCCAGATATCGACAAGGATGGGAAAATGCATCCCTGTGCATTTCTGTCTCAGCAGTTGTCCAAAGCTGAAAGGAACTACGACATTGGCTATCATGAGCTGCTAGCAGTCAAGCTGGCATTGGAGGATGGGTGACACTGGCTGGAGGGGGCTTGTCACCCAATTATCGTGTGGACAGATCATAAAGACTTGGAATATCTTCGGTCTGCCAAAGACTCAATTCTCACTAGGCTATTTTTTAACAGATTCAATTTTTCTCTTTCTTACAGACCAGGGTCTAAAAACATCAAACCTGATGCCTTGTCCTGGTTGTACGACCTCAAACCTGCTGCCACAGAACCTGACTATATCCTTCCACGGTCCTATGTGGTTGGAGTGGTCTCTTGGCAGAAAAGAAGATTGAGCAGGCTAACGGTGGAGCTCCGCCACCTGGTGGGTGCCCTGAGAACAAGCTTTTTGTCCCAGCAGAATTACGCTCACAGGCGATTCATTGGGCACACACCTCTCTGCTCTCCTGCCATCCGGGGGTCCGCCGGACCATGTTCGTCATCTCCAGGAGGTTCTGGTGGTCCGGGAGTATGCAAGAGCCTGCCCGGTCTGTACCCGAAACAAGACCTCTTCCGGACCTCGCATGGGACTCCTTCAACCTCTGCCCATCCCTTCCAGACCATGGGCTGAGATTTCTTTAGACTTTGTCACAAGACTCCCAGTATCGCAAGGTAACACAACTGTACTCACGATTGTTGACCGTTTTTCCAAGATGGTCAGGTTTATTGCCTTGCCCAAGTTGCCCTCTGCCAAGGAAACAGCAGATGCCATGCTTGACCATGTCATTAAGATTCACGGATTTCCTCAGGACATTGTTTCAGACCGTGGGCCCCAGTTTATCTCCCATTTCTGGAAGGAGTTCTGCCGGCTCATTGGTGCCAAGGCCAGCCTGACCTCTGGTTATCATCCAAAGGGTAACGGCCAGACCGAGCGGCTAAATCAGCAATTGGAGACCGGCCTCTGCTGTCCTGTGTCCCAGAAACCCTCAAAATGGAGCAAACACCTGGTCTGGGTTGAGTACGCTCACAATTCTCTCCCTACTTCAGCCACAGGTATGACACCATTCAAGTGTGTGCATGGCTTTGATCCTCCTCCTTTTCCAGCAAACGAACCAGAGGAAACCGTACCCTCCGTCCACTCTCTGCTTCACCACTGTTGTTGGAGTTGGGCAGCCGCTTGGCAGGTGCTCATGCGACAAGGAGACCGGGTTAAGAAGTCTGCTGATTGCAAGAAGAGACCGGCTCCTGATTACCAACCTCGCCAGAAGGTCTGGCTCTCTGCCAAGAATCTCAATCTTAAGGCTTCGTCCAATGAACTTCGCCCCGGACTTCATTGCTCCATTTCCTATGACGCAGGTCATTAACCCAGCTGCTGTTAGGCTTCCCCTACCTCGATCCCTGAGGGGCCATCCCCTCTTTCATGTCAGTCAAGTCATTCCAAGAGAGCCCCCTGGTTCCAGTAGCTCCTCCCCCTCCAGAAGTTGGGTCGCTGTCCGTAACCGGGGTAGGGGTAAACTGTACCTGCTGGACTGGGAGGGTTATGGTCCAGAGGAGAGGTCATGGATCCCTTCCCGTCACATCGTTGATAAGTCTCTTATCATTGATTTTCATTGGTCCACTAACTATAATGTCCTCTAGTCATGATGTCCTCTAGCCATGATGTCCTCTAGCCATGATGTCCTCTAGCCATAATGTCCGCTAGCCATAACATCTTCTAGTCATAATGTCCTCTAGCTTTAATGTCCACTAACTACAATGTCCACTTGGCATAATGTCTGCTAGATCTTCAAGTCATGATGTCCACTAGTCATAACGTCCTCTACTCATAACGTCCATTAGCCGTAACGCCCTCTAAAACAATATCCTTTAGACATAACCTATTGTTTTCAGGGTCGTCCACTTCTCTACACCTTTTCAAAACCTTACTTCATTGTTTATTTTTCTAATTTCTTGTAAATTTCTGCATTTTGCTGTTGTTTGATTTCAAGGATGGAGGTTAGATTTGTTCTTCAGTTATTGTTAAAAAGATTTTCGTCTCCTCCATCCATACATTTTACACCATCTGTTGATAAATGTGTATGTGTTTCCTCATCACTTAGGCAATATATTTCTGAAGAACATGTGTGAAGAACCACCTCATTAGAGCTGGGAGCCTTTACAGGGATGTTTGAGGTTTTTCTGAATGTTCGTGTTTTAAATATCAGATTTGTGTTGTAACAATAGGTTTTGCGAGATATGCGAGGGGTCAGAAACACACAGAAGACATACACACAGTAACACAGGCTGTGTTTGCTTTCCAGTGTTTTGCAAAATAAAGAAAATATTTCTGAAATTTTGACAACTTGGAGGTATTCTTGTGGTGTTTAACTCATAGAGCTGCCATTCTTATAAAAACTCGACTTTTGAGGAGGATGGAGCTACAAAACATTTTGGAGCATATGCTGCAGTTGTAGATAAAAGATTCACTTCTAAAGATATGCATCTCTAAAAACACCTCATGAGAGAGTCAGAACTTTTTCAGCGATATTTAGGAGGTTTTTTAAAATGTTGGTGTTTTTCTTCCCAGTTTTTATTATGACTTTTAAGTTTTACACAATTCAGGAGGTAATGGAAACGTTGGTGAACAAAGCTTGTCTGGAAGTGTCTCAGGCCTCGTACATCTTCCTGAATTTATTTTCCAAATAAAGTTTATTATAAAAATTGTCTTTTGAATTCACCAGTATGTTTGTAGACTTGAAAACTTTGTAAAGACTAGTATGTCCATCATTGAGACTGGCACAGTTAGAATCATTCATTATCTGATGGGTGGATTATTACATGACATCATCCATCAGGGATCACGTGATGAACATGTTGAGAGTTCATAAATGTAGATGGAAGTGAGTGTCTCCGTCCACATGGACAGCAGCTCTCCCGGCAGGTGCAGATATGCAGATGTTTGATAGAAACCTGGTTGTAAATGTTGTTTCCAGACCATCGGAGGGGCTCTGACTATATTTGTATTGTTGTTTAACATGTCCTCGCTTCGTCAGGCTCAGTTTAACGTCTCTGTGGACGTCCCCTCCAGCCAGCACTTGCTGGAAAATGTCCTGATGTTTTCTCTGTGTACAGCAGTAACATGCATCTTTCTCTACATCAACGGGACCATGTTGTTTACGTTGAAGAGCAAAGCTGTGTTTCGGGACACCTGTCGCTACATCCTCCTGTACAATGTGCTGTTTGTGGACACGACAAACATGGTCCTGAGTCAGATTTTGTTCCTGCTGGCTGTTTGCAGGGTAAGGCTCACATATCCTGTATGCGGGACGCTCATCCTCCTGGGTAATCACTGCTCCAACATCTCTGTCATCACTCTGGTTGTCATGTCTTTAGAGAGGTATGTGGCGGTGTGTTATCCTCTGAGACACGCCTCCATCATCACCGGCAGAAACACAGCTGTTGCTATCGCTGCAGTCTGGGTCTTTGGTTCAGTGGATGATTTAATCCGCGTTGCTTTGCTTTTAGATTTCCCCTTTGAGGACCTGGAGAGTTTGCATATGAGAGATTTATGCTCTAACGTTGCCATGCTCCTCAGCTCTGCTTCTGAACTATATGATAAAACCTTCACCGGCTTTCTGTTTGTTGCAGCCGCTGTAATGATCATCTCCTCCTTTGTTGGTGTGATAATAGCAGCCAGGTCGGCCTCCACGGACAAAAGCTCCATCCAGAAAGCTCGAAACACTCTGCTGCTGCATCTGGTGCAGCTGGGTCTCAGTGTGTCCTCAACCATTTACAGCCCGATGCTTGTGGCTCTTTCCAGAGCTATGGAACGGGCTGTGTTCATGCGCATTCATGAAATTCTTTTTCTGGTCTTCATCCTTTTCCCCAGATGTCTGAGTTCTCTCATATACGGACTAAGAGACCAGACCATCAAACCGATTCTGCTTAATCATTTATGTTGTGGACAGAAAGTCCGAGTCACAGCTGTCGGTGACGTCATACGTCATTCATAAGATCCTGGCAGAGTCTTTGTAACACAGCATGTGATTGGCCATGAGAGAGACGCTTCACAGCATGACTGATACACAAAGCTTTGCTAAAGAAAACACACAGTGTGTGTGCAGCGTGTGAGGGGTCTGCATGACACCCGTTTCCCAACCAGGGACAGATACAAGTCCTGCATGGAGGACAGGTTAATCCATTGTCCTCTCTGCAGACCTGAGTGTTCAGTGTGGTGGTGGACGTCTCAGGCGGTCGTGTCGTTCATGTGATTCATGCATTTATACGTGTTTGTAGAAGATTTAAGAAGAAATAACATAGAGCTGATGATGCAACATAGTGATGAAAAACTTCCTCTGATGAAGAGGACACATTTGTCTTTTTTAAAGTAATGAAACATGCATCACTCTGCAACAGCTCTGATTTGTTGTTTCTATTGTATCAGATGTTTTATTGGATAAATTATTCATTAAATGAATGTTTTCTGATTAAATTCAGATGTTTAAAATGTTTAATTTTATTTTTTTGCTATTTGTTCTTTCAGTGTATCCAAACACATCAAGTATATGTTCAAATTAGATTTTGCAGTGGAAACATCCCTCAGGGCTGCTCACTCCTCCTACAACCCCAAGTGCAGAGGAACTATGTGCTGCAGCCAGACTGTGGTAAAGTATCGGCAGGTGGAGAGCAGGTGTTTCCTAACATGGTATTAAAAAAGAACCACATCCACCAGTGATGCAGTGAATCTGCCAGGACGTCTTCATGTCTCCCCAACTCCTGCACCTCCTCCTTCATTATGCTGAGTGTGTCCCTCTGCTGCAGAATAGTTTATTTGCTTCCATCCCATGTTCACCATCCTAATTTATAAACAGAAAGAGGCATGGGATGTGCATGCACACTTTTTTATAAAATGGAAGTAAATTTGCTGTACGTACGATACCTGTTTTCATCTTTAGCATGCAAAGTTTTATACATAAGGCCCCTGATTAAAACCATCATCCTCCTGCTGGAAACCAGTTAATGAGCTGAAAACATAAAGACCTGGGGTCTCATTTATAAAACTTTGTGTAGAATCACTACTGGAATTGTACTTAGCGAAAAAAAAAGCCACTAGTTGTTATGCCAAAGTAAAAGTCTGATAAAAAAAAAACAATGCGTATGCTCAGGTTCACACAATTTCCTCTTATAAATCACAACCTTGCCAAAAAGGTTACTCATGTGAATTTGGTTAACATCCCCGCCCCTACATGCCCACTTTATAACATACACAGTCAATGCAACGCGGCTAATAAATATGTTAGCATAAGAATCAACATGTGTTTATGGCAGAATCATGGGAACGGAGGGGCACGTGAACTTCACTTTTCACAGACTGAAATCAAGGTGCTCATTACTGAGGTGGAGAGACATATAAGGCTTCTTATTTTGGAGTCAACATAGCAGCATAACAAACAAGAAAAAAGCCACCGCACTACCGGGTTTGTCAGGATCATGTTCGCGTTACAATTAACTTACATTACATTACAGTCATTTAGCAGACACTTTTATCCAAAGCGACTTACAATTTTTGGGTCGTAGGGTTCAGTGTCTTGCTCAAGGACACTTCAGCATGTAGTCAGGGGAAGCCTGGAATGGAACTGCCAACCGCTGGGTTAGCAGACAACTGCTCTTACCTCATGAGCTACAGCCTTGTACATTATTGGAATGAACGTTTTTACGGTTCACATAGACAACCTCATTCTCACATGCAACATCATATAGCAACATGAGTGCAGCCAATCACATCGATTACGTTTGGGAAGCCGGACATTGCTGCAAATCGCCTTTTAATGTTGGCCTGTTCTCCCACAGTGCCGAGAAAATTCACGTATTGACCTGTCATTTTAATGACACCATCCAAAACAGCCGGTAACCAGCGAGTCCGGCGCTCTGACACTAGACCCACATTCCATACATAACTGTAAGAACAAATCAGCTTATCTGAAACAATTTAGGGTGACATCTTTCCAAAGAAAATTAATAGATTATGCTATTCTACAGGCAAAATGTCAAATTGCTTTAAATTGGAAAAAATCTCTACCTCCTTCTATGGGTGCCTGGATAAGCTCATTGGCTCAATGTATGGCTTGGAGAGGATCACATATTTTCTCACAAACAAAATTATCTACATATGAGGACGTTTGGAGGCCCTTTGCCTGGCACGAGGAGGAAGTGGATGTTGGATGTTGGCTGCGGAAGGAGGCACAGTAGTCGGGAGGGAACAATTGTCAGTTTATTCTTGTTGTTTTTCCTTCTTTTTTGTGTGGATGTCTTGTGAGAGCAGGGGAGCGCTTTGTGGGTGGGGTGGGTGGTGTTGGGTCAATTTCTCTATCAAAGGAATAAGACACTTCGACCTCGGAGTAGAGCTTTTCTCATTGCAATGAGGGTCAGAATAGTATCCAACACCAAGGTGTGTCTGGTATCAAGGCCCACTTTCCTCTCCTCTCACAGCAGCTTTTATTGCAAACAGCTTTCATCACATGGAATAACACGAGATACTGACAAGCAACATACATCAACAACAGGAGCACAAGATGCTCACAAGGGAGACACAAGATGCTTGAACTCAGTGAAGGTTCAGTAAAAGGTCAGTGGAACAAACAGTTAAACAAACTGTGTTGTTCATCAGAAACTAAGACAAGACAGCTTTTAAGCAGAAGCGTCAAAACTCTGAGCCAGACACAGAAACTTTGAATATATGCCAACATCTACATTATAAATAACATCCCTCCTGTTTGACAAATTTGAACATTTTCAACGCATTTTGAACAAAACCAAAGAACAAAATTATGAAAACTGTAAGCAGATAAATGCAACAGCAAGTAACTGATAATAATAACATATATGTACAAGAAATTGCCTGTATCACTTGTTAATCACATTTTCAATACAGACATCATAAAGGCAGTTTTACCACATCTTTGTGACTCCTTCATTAGCAGAAATAGGGTTGTATTGTCTCAAGAGCATAACATGATGAACATTCAAGACGGCAATAGAGACGATGCGTGAAACCATAGATTTTATGCATGGATGCACACCAATCCTCAAAAGCAGGTGCCACCAAGAGCCATTGGTCACCCAACAGAAATAGTCCCATGGCTGAGAAATTGCATCCTTAGCTATAGCATCACAGAGTTTTCTCAGAGCGGTCATTGACTGAGAAACTCTTCCTTCATTGATTCATCCGGCACATAGGTACAGCAGGTGGAATTTATCAAAACACATACGCCTCCTTGTGCAGCCATTAATATATCCAGAACCATACAGGACCATCAGTCTGACAGCGTTCAATTCCCTGTTTTGTCCTTCGTTGATGTCAATAGACAGATTGACAAAAGTTTTAAACCAATAGTCTGTTCTTTCCAAACGCAGAATGTTCTTTGCCACACTGACCCATGGAAAGAAGGCAAGGCCTACCTTCTCTCCTTTGGTCCAATGTTTGTATTCTTCAGGGACATCAGAACCCCAAACCGAGTCTTGTGGTGGTTATACATGTCCTGAACTTGTGTTGTATTTATGAGAATTGTGTGGTCACTCACAAAGACAGGGGCACATCTACCAGTCCAGAGTGGGGGTAAAGCAGGATATGCTTTTCTCCCACACAACCAACATCCTGTTCCAGGGCTCTGGTTTCATTAGTTATATGAAACATAAAGGAAATGTGATATCTGAAGGTACAATAACACCTAAAGCTGGGGCAGATTTCTTTATTTTCAACACTATCTGAGGTAAGGAAAAGTCATCACAGTAGAAAGTGTGGCATTTGTTGCTGAAGTTGAAACCATGTCTGTAGTACATTCTTTCAGGGTTATACCTATTTACAGATAAATAGGCATAACAGCCAGAATCCTCAAAACTCATAGGTCGAACATACAGGTCTGGCTGGATGGAAGTCTTGAGTATTACAGAGCAGATGTAGAAGTTGCTCCTATTTTGAAGACATGCCAGTATAGATACATATGAGTACCACTGATTTGTGTCTCTGATTTTCTCAGGATCCTGGTCTTTCCAGTGATGAACATGATGGTGGGCATATCGCTTAATCAGGGTCACAGGTGCTGGCTGAGGATTAAACCAGCTGTAGATGGTAGGCCACAGGATGATGTTAAGACATGCTACAATCACAGTGCACTCGGAAATCAGACTCCAACCCCGCCTTGACTTGCGACTTTGGTCCTGTATCTCCATTTGTGCTCAGCTACTGTATCACAGAGGAAGCTTAACGTGGACAAGAATCAGATGGATTCTTCACCGACGTTGATACGAGTTATCACTAGAAGATAACCACTATTTGTAGGCAGACTTCCTCACAGTCACAGCTTTCTGTCTATGCACGCAGTAACTTACAGTGACTGAGATATATCCAGGTGGGACATTCTGCAATCTTCACTGCTTTGGGTGTTGCCAGTAGAACTTGAAAGGGCCCTACCCAATGAGGACAGGACCAGGACTTTCATTTAACAAGTTTAATAACACCCAGTCTCCGGGCTTCGCCAATTCCACAAGTTCCTGTGGAGAAAGAGAGTCTGAAGGCAGTAAATTTGTTCTAACCACTTCTTTCAGTTCTAAAACATTGCTCGTGTAGTCCGCTAAAGTATTTTCTTCTTTTGGCAATCTGTATGGTCTGCCATGTATGATCTCAAATGGACTTAAACCTTTGTCTGTTGGTGTTATTCTCATATACGGTTTTACTAAATCCAGACATTCTGGCCTGGTCTGGTCTGCGTGTCTCTTCCATACATTTCTTTAGTTTAGATTAAATCGTTCCATTGTAACGTTCGATAAGTCCGGCCCCCTGCTGCATGATACAAGCAGTGTCTTTTCAATGTTATCTTGAGATGCTCTGCCATCTCTGAAATCATCTGGTTCACAAAATGTGGTCTGTTATCACTAACAATTATCTGTGGAATACCATGGTTCAGAATAATATCTTTGCAGATGGCTTGGGTTACTGTCAATGCATCCGCATGCTTTGATAGGAAAATCTCAATCGAATGGGAATATGCATCAGTCGTTGTCAGACAAAACTTATATGGCCCACATTGATTTAGTTCAGTAAAATCCATATAGAGTATCTGAAAAGGGTAGGTTGGTTCTGGAAATTTCCCTCGTTTAGGTCTGACATTTCCCTGTGGATTGTGTTTTGTGCAAATATTACATGATTTGCAAAAATTTTTCAAGAATGATTTCAATCCAATAGCTGTAAAGTGTCTTTATATTATGTCAGCCATTGTTACCGTGGAGACATGGGTTACCACGGCTGCTGCCTTAAACAAGGAGCAGGGAAGAATTGGTTTACCATGCAGTTCAAACAAATCTGTTGTTGAACTTTTTACTACACCTTTAGAAAGCTATGACTGTTTTTCTTATATGTTTGCAGCTTCCTGCATGTCTGTGAGCACTGTGTGATCTACAAATACATCTGTCAGCAGGGCACAGTAGAAGTTATTTACTCTGTAATTTCCTGCAGCAGCTGCCTTTGCAGCTTCATCTGCAAGGTTATTTCCTGTGGAAATGGTATCAGTTCCTGTCTTGTGCACTGAACACTTGGAGACGGCCAAGCTTTTTGGCAGCAGTATTGCTTGAAGGATATCAGTCAACAATCCTGCATGTGTGACAGGTTTTCCTAAAGACGTAACCATTCCACGTCTTTCCCATTGCTTTGCAGAGTAAAAGAGTGTTGAAATGCATACTGATGTCTGTATGAATTGTCACATCTTTGTTCTTTGCTCTTATACATACTCTGGTCAGAGCTATTATTTCTGCAGCTTGTGCTGACATTTTTTAAGGAAGCTTCAACGATTTCGTCAGGCAGTTGAACAATTGCATAGCCAGTTTGGTTATTGCCCTGTGTGTCTTTGAACAGGAGCTGTCAATGAACCACACTTGTGTCCGATAGGTCAGGTCTTGGAAGTTGTGCCATTTCTGTTATTTCCAGACAATTGTGGGGTGCGCCTTAATGTAGGAGGGGCATCAACGTGGCTGGACTCAGCACTGTGCGGCGTTTATTTGTGATGTGTGGCTGAGGTAGTAAAATGGCTGTGTAGGATAAACGATGAGCTAGTGAGAAAAGATTCATTTTGCTCTGCAACAGAAGCATTTCCACAGAATGTGGTACTAACAGCTCAGTGGTGTGATACAAAACCACATCTGCTGATGATTTTACGGCAAACGCAGCAGGACACACTGCTTGTACACAAGGCTGCAGAGCTAAAGCAACAGGATCTAACCTCTTCGAGTAGTATGCCAACAGGTGTAGTTTGCTTCCGTGTTTTTGAAGGAGCACAGAGGTCATGAAACCATCTTTGCAATCAACTGTTTTCACAATGGGCTTTGAATAGTTTGGTAACAACAATGTTATTGTTTTAATAAGAGCTTTTTTCACATTATAGAAGCAATCCTCTGCTTCTTTTGTCCAAAAGATTTCATCAGTCAGTGCCATGGGTTTGGAGTGAACCAGGTCCAACAATAGTTGTGTTTTCTGAGCATAATCTACAATCCATGATCTACAGTAGTTTGTCAGTCCTAAAAACACTAGCATTTGCTTCTTTATAATTGGACGTGGTGTTGCAGCAATAGTTTCTCTTCGAGTTGTCTGTATCTTTTTTTCCTGCATCTGAGAGTGTGTGTCCAAGATAATCAACTTCTTGACACACCCATTGTAGCTTCTGTTTATTGACTTTATTTCCTGTGTTGTAAAGATGTTGCTACAATGCAAGAGAATCCTGCTCACAGGCCTCTTTAGATTTTGAGGACACTAAAATGTTATCAATGTAGGCTGGAACCTGGCTGCCATTAGGCGGATTGAAATCCCACAGGCATTATAGCCTTCGTAAACAAAGTCGGAGATTTGGAAAAACCTTGCGAGAGACGACAAAAAGTGTATTTTTTCCCTTCGTAGGTGAAAGCAAACCAACACTGAGAGTCTGGATCAATTCTCAGGCTATGGAATGCATTAGCCAGATCAATTACTGTGTAAAAGTTGTTTACTGGTTTGAGGGAGTTTATTCACGTGTGAGGATCTGAGAACAGGGGTGCCCTGGTCTGTACAGCTTGATTAATGGTTCGCAGGTCGGGAATCATCCGATAATCTTTTCCATTTGCCTTTTTCACTGGAAAGAGTGGGGTACCACATGGTCACATGCATCTGGTCAATAAGCATTTGATCTCGTGGCTGTGACAGAAGCGTTTTAGCTTCCTGCAACAGGAGAACTACTTTTTGTTCAGTTGTATCAAGCGAGTACAAAATGACTGGGCTGTCTTTATCCAGCAAGGAATGAGATTGTGTCCTTACTGCTTTCATTCCTATTTCTTTAGGAAAAACACCAATTTCTAGAGCGTTCATTAGGTCTCGGCCAAGTAGATTTAGTGGAGAATTCTTTGAGATCCCTACAGATGCTTTGATACTCGGGCCTGATTGCTCATCTTTTATTATAAGGGGTTTAGAAATTTGCTCTTTATCAACATGCCCATTTACAGATTTAGACAGACAGACTTTAGTGATCCCGAAGAAAATTCCTTGTGGTCAGCTGCTAAACCATCCATATTATAAAAATGTATCATTATATAAAAATAATTAATAGAAGTAAATAAATCTTAATAATAAAAGTTTAAAGTATATAAAGTGCTTTAGTATTTTCTTTCCCCTTCCCCTCCAGAGAGTTGTGTAGCCTAATAGCGTGCGGGACCAATGACATCCTCAGTCTTTCGGTAGATCAGCTCTGTGACAGCAGTCTGCTGCTGTACTTGCTTTTGCTTTGTGAAAAGGCTGAGTGTAGGGGATGGTTGATATTATCCATCACTGCTCTAAGTTTGGACATTGTTCTCTGCTCAGCCACTGTTTCTACAGGGCCTAGCTTCAGCCCCACCACAGAGCCTGCCTTAGTGATAATTTTGTTCAGCCGGTGGATGTTCCTGCTGCTGATAATGGGCCCCCAGCACACCACAGCATACAGAAGCGCACTGGCAACTACAGTCTGATTTAGCCCAAATTAGTCCATTTGAAGGTTGGAGTCCAGGTTCATGTGTGGACATTACAGTTCTACATGCTCCAGAATCCCATAGAAAAATTATTGGTTTACCGTTTATGAGTTTTAGAGTTGGTTTTACTTTGTAGTTCTTAAGGGTGTTAAGAGCTGTGCACATATCTACAATTTCTTCAATTTGTGCACCATTTTGGCCTTGTCATTTTTGTCTGTGAAACTTTCCTTTCCCTCTTTGTCTATTAAAACCTCCCCTTTGTCTGTCAAAACCTTTTCTCTGTCCTTTCCCCCCTTGTTGTGGACAGCCTGGCCCAGTGGATGGCATGTATCCTCACGTACGGCCTGTCCTTGTCCTCTCCCGCGCCCACAGGGGTTAGTGGGACCACGGAAAAAGATGCTATCTTCAAAATTATCTGTCCAGAATACAGAGCTGGATGCAGTTTTAGGAAGCAATGCTACCTTAAGCTGCTGTTGATAAGGTCTTCCATCTTGTGTATCATATGTGATGCCACTTTGAATCCTAAATTCTTTGTCAAAACGCACACGGAAATCATCCACATCCTCATTGAGTTTCTGTTTCACTAAAGCCAGGTGGCTGTAGTTTGCAGATTTTTTAAGGTGTTTTGGACATGCTGAAACAGTGCGTCTAACTTTGTTTTATATTCTCCACTAAAAAATTACTCCAGCTGCTGAACGTCCTGTGTAATCTCCACGGACTTTACTCCAGTCCTTTCCTAGGAAGGACATCATTGCTTCACCAGCCTCCTGACCATTAAGTCTGTATGAATTGATCAGGTCAGTAAGGTCTTGTGTCCAGGCATCAGCATTTTCACTTGGAGAAGTTAATCCTGTCACAGCTTTTGCGGCTTCATCTAAATTCCAAGGTCCAAAGACGTACAATGGATCTGCGGAATCAGGATTTGGATTTGCGACCTGTATCATTGGAAAAGTGGTGGCAAATTTAACTGGTGGATGGATATCATTACGAGGCCTAAAATGATAAGCCGGAGGAGAGGTGATAATAGGATTCAAAGGGGCTGAAGTTGGTGGATTTATCAGGGAAGCAATCGGAGAAGCAGCAAGGGTTAAGGAGGGAGGGGCATTATGGCTCGGTGTCCCAGCTACTGTGCCTGGATCGGGCGGCGGAGGTTGGTCCCGTCTCTGCGTTTGGCCTGTCTTGTTATCTCCAGGTCTACCTTGCCCTTTTTTTCTTTGGACTGTTTAATTTGGTCCAATCTGTCTGATGCACTCTTATTACTGGCCTGAGAAATCTTCTCAGCACCTTCACACTGCCCCAGAGGCGACTTGGTGTGAAATGGGATTGCCCGCGGGATTCAGTGTTCAAGTCCTGTCCAGGCAACGGATGGGTATGTTGGCATCCGGGTTCACGGCACCACAATGTTGGGTCAATTTCTCTATCAAAGGACTATTTTTTTTATTGCAAACAGCTTTCATCAGATGGAATAACTCGAGATACTCTCAAGCAACATACATCAACAACAGGATGCACAAGATGCTCACCAGGGAGACACAAGATGCTTGAACTCAGTGAAGGTTCAGTAAAAGGTCTGTGGAACAAACAGTCAAACAAGCAGTTCTATTAATCAGAAACTCAGACAAGACAGCTTTCAAACAGAAGGGTCAAAAATCTGAGCCAGACACTCTCTCATCTTTATCCGACCATAGTCTTTAAAAAATGTGCAAGCATATCCATTGTGACACATTATGATTGCGTGACATTACGCTCACCAGCCATTGCTCATCGGACTTTTTAAATACTCATAGCCCTTATCCCGTCCTCCGCCCGCCTTCCTGACTCCCTTCCCCGGCTCCGACTCTCAGGTTCATTTGTGATATGCGACGGGTCATAGAAACACACAGAAGACATACACACAGTAACACAGGCTGTGTTTGCTTTCCAGTGTTTTGCAAAATAAAGACAATATTTCTGAAATTTTGACAACTTGGAGGTATTTTTGTGGTGTTTAACTCATAGAGCTGCCATTCTTATAAAAACTCGACTTTTGAGGAGGATGGAGCTACAAAACATTTTGGAGCATATGCTGCAGTTGTAGATAAAAGATTCACTTCTAAAGATATGCATCTCTAAAAACACCTCATGAGAGAGTCAGAACTTTTTCAGCGATATTTAGGAGGTTTTTTAAAATGTTGGTGTTTTTCTTCCCAGTTTTTATTATGACTTTTAAGTTTTACACAATTCAGGAGGTAATGGAAACGTTGGTGAACAAAGCTTGTCTGGAAGTGTCTCAGGCCTCGTACATCTTCCTGAATTTATTTTCCAAATAAAGTTTATTATAAAAATTGTCTTTTGAATTCACCAGTATGTTTGTAGACTTGAAAACTTTGTAAAGACTAGTATGTCCATCATTGAGACTGGCACAGTTAGAATCATTCATTATCTGATGGGTGGATTATTACATGACATCATCCATCAGGGATCACGTGATGAACATGTTGAGAGTTCATAAATGTAGATGGAAGTGAGTGTCTCCGTCCACATGGACAGCAGCTCTCCCGGCAGGTGCAGATATGCAGATGTTTGATAGAAACCTGGTTGTAAATGTTGTTTCCAGACCATCGGAGGGGCTCTGACTATATTTGTATTGTTGTTTAACATGTCCTCGCTTCGTCAGGCTCAGTTTAACGTCTCTGTGGACGTCCCCTCCAGCCAGCACTTGCTGGAAAATGTCCTGATGTTTTCTCTGTGTACAGCAGTAACATGCATCTTTCTCTACATCAACGGGACCATGTTGTTTACGTTGAAGAGCAAAGCTGTGTTTCGGGACACCTGTCGCTACATCCTCCTGTACAATGTGCTGTTTGTGGACACGACAAACATGGTCCTGAGTCAGATTTTGTTCCTGCTGGCTGTTTGCAGGGTAAGGCTCACATATCCTGTATGCGGGACGCTCATCCTCCTGGGTAATCACTGCTCCAACATCTCTGTCATCACTCTGGTTGTCATGTCTTTAGAGAGGTATGTGGCGGTGTGTTATCCTCTGAGACACGCCTCCATCATCACCGGCAGAAACACAGCTGTTGCTATCGCTGCAGTCTGGGTCTTTGGTTCAGTGGATGATTTAATCCGCGTTGCTTTGCTTTTAGATTTCCCCTTTGAGGACCTGGAGAGTTTGCATATGAGAGATTTATGCTCTAACGTTGCCATGCTCCTCAGCTCTGCTTCTGAACTATATGATAAAACCTTCACCGGCTTTCTGTTTGTTGCAGCCGCTGTAATGATCATCTCCTCCTTTGTTGGTGTGATAATAGCAGCCAGGTCGGCCTCCACGGACAAAAGCTCCATCCAGAAAGCTCGAAACACTCTGCTGCTGCATCTGGTGCAGCTGGGTCTCAGTGTGTCCTCAACCATTTACAGCCCGATGCTTGTGGCTCTTTCCAGAGCTATGGAACGGGCTGTGTTCATGCGCATTCATGAAATTCTTTTTCTGGTCTTCATCCTTTTCCCCAGATGTCTGAGTTCTCTCATATACGGACTAAGAGACCAGACCATCAAACCGATTCTGCTTAATCATTTATGTTGTGGACAGAAAGTCCGAGTCACAGCTGTCGGTGACGTCATACGTCATTCATAAGATCCTGGCAGAGTCTTTGTAACACAGCATGTGATTGGCCATGAGAGAGACGCTTCACAGCATGACTGATACACAAAGCTTTGCTAAAGAAAACACACAGTGTGTGTGCAGCGTGTGAGGGGTCTGCATGACACCCGTTTCCCAACCAGGGACAGATACAAGTCCTGCATGGAGGACAGGTTAATCCATTGTCCTCTCTGCAGACCTGAGTGTTCAGTGTGGTGGTGGACGTCTCAGGCGGTCGTGTCGTTCATGTGATTCATGCATTTATACGTGTTTGTAGAAGATTTAAGAAGAAATAACATAGAGCTGATGATGCAACATAGTGATGAAAAACTTCCTCTGATGAAGAGGACACATTTGTCTTTTTTAAAGTAATGAAACATGCATCACTCTGCAACAGCTCTGATTTGTTGTTTCTATTGTATCAGATGTTTTATTGGATAAATTATTCATTAAATGAATGTTTTCTGATTAAATTCAGATGTTTAAAATGTTTAATTTTATTTTTTTGCTATTTGTTCTTTCAGTGTATCCAAACACATCAAGTATATGTTCAAATTAGATTTTGCAGTGGAAACATCCCTCAGGGCTGCTCACTCCTCCTACAACCCCAAGTGCAGAGGAACTATGTGCTGCAGCCAGACTGTGGTAAAGTATCGGCAGGTGGAGAGCAGGTGCTTCATAACATGTGTAGGAGACCGTTTTTCCTGTCAAGGACGAGGACACTGGTTTCTTTAGATTGAGAAGAATATAAATTTAA
>JBAMHX010000017.1:26855608-26872045 GCA_037177515.1 Pseudomugil tenellus | reverse complement strand
ACTCAACTACACTTTGCTCTCGTTAGATTTTTTATAATTTGTATTAATCTATGAATACTTTTAAATAGAGTATATCATGTGAGCAAAGAAAAACACAACACAAACAAGGGTCACCAGCAATAATAAACGTTTTTTTTAGGTTTGCCTACATTATTTCAGTCATATTGAGGTCTACACTTAGTCTCAGTTAAATCAATCTATTTCCTTTTCACCATTTCGCTATAGTTTTTGGATCATTGTCCAGTTGCATGGCTAAATTTAGGCAAAGCTTTAGTTATCAAACAAGTTATACAAAGATGCTCACAAGGTTATTATTTCTCTACCATTCGTGACAGTTTTTGTGTTTGTGAACCCTCTTCCAGATACTGTGGGGGGTTTTTTATATTAAACTTGCTATTTTCAGAAATGAGCCTTTTCTCTGTAACCTGTCCAAACAAGCTACATTCACTGAACAGCCATTAAGAAATGTCCTAAATGTTTTTCACTTTAATCTTTCTCGTTGTGGAATTATTGACCATAAACTATTTAAAAATTTCCTAAATTGGGGGACAGGATAGGTAATTCTTTTAAGGTACTTGCTGATGTCTTTCCTCCTTGGCATTGTTTTAATACCTGAATGTAATCTTCATCAGATGTAAAGTACCAAAATCTTTTTTGAAAAGTTATATTCTTTTATTATACAACTGGTCATATAGAAAAAAGGGTTGTAGCAAATGAATTATGCAATTTTAAGTGAACACCATGGTTGTTACAAGGTATATGTTAGCCTAGGAGGAGGTACATTTTGTTATTTGTTGCCATGACGGACATCCTTCCTTTTCCTTATGCACTACAAAAAAATGTGTCAGTCATGATATTCTGTTCCTGTTACAGCTTTACATACAGCGCATTATTATAAATATACTGCAGTTGTGACATTTCCATTTCCCCTAGGAGGCTGTTTGGAAAACTTACTGACTGCTAACAGCAAGCAAAAGCATTTCAGCAACTAAACGAGTCACAGAAAAGTAGATCTTTCTTAATAATACCTTGAGCCAATACATGTAATGCTTTTATTCACTACTAGGTTATAATTACTGCTAGTGGCCTCCATAAATTGTGCCCATTGTTCCTCTGAATAAAACACACTTGAACTATTCTGTAGAAATGTAAATGAGTGTAACAGTATCTTTTGTTCTGTCTGATATAGTCATTATTGTATAAAATAATCAAGTATAAAAAAATTCTCAGTATGAAACTTTTTTTACAACAAATAACTGACATGAGTAATGATATAAAATCAAAATCTAATAAAATGTAATTTACTCCACTAAAGTTGAAAAATCTTTTACTTGAGAAAACAGTAAGTATAAAAAAAATTCAGCACCAGGTGATACTTAGTGCTTCTTATAGATTCATATTGGAACAAACTTTTACTCATCGAAATGAGCATAAAAAAAACAGTGTAAAACATGTTGATACTTGTTTCAATCTTTACATAAAACCAATAAGATAAAATAGCAGGATGACATTTAGTGTTTTAGCACTTTTGTTAGCAACATAAATTTTACAGCTTGATTATGAAGCCTATGCAGAGGATTCAAGTTTTAGTTGTGACGTGGAGCTGATGACATCTACAGGAACATTTTCTCTGGCCTCTTGCATCTTCTTCCTGGCTCTCTGGAAGGCTTCTAATAGAAGGAAAACATGGATATTATGAGATGACGATGCTTTGATACCAATGAATAATACATTCTGGCCTAAAAAAAAAGTTGCCACTTCAAATGAGTCAAGTTAACAATCTGGGGTTGTTTATGTTGTTCACATCTACAGGGTGGGTAGAATTATTAGAAAAATTAGTATTTGGACCACATAATCCTCTTTATGCATGTTGTCCTACTACTCCAAGCAGTACAGGCTTGAAAACCTACTATTAATTAATCACATCAGGCATCTCTGTAATAAGAAGGGGTCTAATGATATCAACAGCCTATATCAGGTGTGTATAACTATTAGGCAACTTCAATTCCTTTGGGAAAATGGGTCAGAAGAGAGATTTGATGGACTCTGAAGGCAAAAATAGTGAGATGTCTTGGTATACAAGTGTTTTTGTTAACTAGCCTAATATTTTATGCATAGTAATAGTCACCTGCACACACAGATATCCTACTAAGATACTAAGAACACTAAAAAGCTCCACTCCAACTTCCACAAATATTCAGCTCTGATATTTATGAATCTTTTGTGATCATTGAGCACATAGTTGTTCAATAATAAAATTAGTCCTCAAAATTACAACATGTCTAATAATTCTGCACACCCTGTAGTTACAGCAATCCCAGTAATGAAGAAAAGTAGGGATGCACAATATATCATGATTATATATATCCGTATCGGCAGATATTTCTCTATATTTCAAGCATTTGTCCAATAAGTACAACTAGGCCGATATTAACAATGAATATTTATTTAGGGTTACTTTTGTGTGTCAGGATATGGAGGGGCGATCTTCAGGTCGTTTTCCATAGTGGTGAAAAAAAGCAATATAATGTTTCTGATAAACCACCTTCCAAAAGTTCACAAACAATGTCAGGAGGCCACTGATGATAATGTGAACTTATTTTGTATAAAATTTAATAACGCAAAACTTTAGAAAAATAATTATGTTGTTGGTAAATATTGATTATTGACCAAACTTTTCATATTAGTACATCTATAAAAAAAATCAGCTGGCTAACTGAATAATTGATAAGAGCAGTTATTTTTTTCCAACCCCTGAAGGCACATTTATATTACAAATAAGTGAAACAACTAATCACTCCGATTGTGACACAACTGTTCAGTAAGCATGAGAGATCATTTTCACCCGTGGAGTCCAGCCATTAACCCTATTCAGCACTTTGTAATATAGTGAAGAAGACTGTAGCTGCTTGTATCATCAATATGAGATCTTAGTGAAAAATTAAAACAACTCTGGCTGGAAATTAATATTCTGACTTGTTCAAAGAAACATTATGTAACTTTCCAACTAAAAAAAGAAACTTTCTGGACTGATGGCACCGAGATATCTAGCGTGTATTTCTGGACCTATAATTCTCCAGCAGCCTCCTGAGGCTGAGAAACTGCACAGCTACAGTGTGTAACACTGCAGAAGAGTTTGGCTTCACGCACTAGCAAATGGACAGACGCACACAAGCAGCTTTGAAAGAACACTGATTCAGCAAAGAAACACACAAAGAAGAGAAATGGACAGACAAAATGGCAAAAACATCTGGAAGCCACGTACGCAGACCAATCTGTAATGATTTGTATGTACGAACTAAGCCATCCATCTATCTTCTCATTTAGATTTAAAACACATATTTTAACCTGAAAAACGTAAAGTTCTCAGAAAATAAAGATCTCTGTGTGAGTCTTTTTACCCAGGACAGCGCAAACAGCTCCCTGCTGACTAAATCCTCCCAGCTGATCAACAACTTTTTGTCTCCTCTTCTTTAGAGCAGCAGCATCAGCCCAGGCCCTTAAAAATCCCAAAGAGACACATTAAAACGCTTTCAAACAAATTACAGGGGAAATATTTCACATAAAGTTGGACACAGCCAGATCCTAATTTGTATTCCTTCAATGATATCAGGAAATAATCATTACGTCGAGGTTGTTTGACTTTAAACTATATTGAAACTCTTACAAGACCCTTTAGTCAGTCCTGTAAGAATTATTCAGATAACTAGTTGCTAAAGATGTGTGATGAGTCATCTTAGAGAGAAACCCAATAATCTGGTTTTTACATATAAAATATGGCTTCATGTTTATTCTATTGTATGCATAACACAACATGCATGATTCCTTCCAGTCATTACCTGGTTTGCTGCATGCAGTGCAGATTAAAGGTGACACTTCCTGTGGTTTCGGTGCAAAATCCAAAGCGACTCAGCCTTTCTCCCTGAAACAAACATAAATATTGATGCTATTGTGCAAAAAGGGAAACAAGCTTTTGGCATTTGTTCAAGATACGTGTAGAATTTAAGAAAATATCACAGCATGTATTGAGAATTTTAAATCTATAGGACGTCCAGAATGCAGAGAATACTTGGGTGGCAAGGACACCTTGTGAGGAACGTCAGCTGCCTTATTAGAACGTGAGACTGCTTGGTGACAGGAGTCAGTGCATGACGACGGACTTCCATACCGCAGCTACATTGCTGTGTTCTGCAAGCACATGTTAATTAGGTATTTACCATTGTCAAGCCTCCTGAGTTAAGTTTACTGCAACTGTTGTGACCCTAGTCAGCATGAATGATTTTAACTCTGTTTACTTCATCTTCTGCCTCCTCATCCTCCTTGCTGCTTGATGGCTGCTTTAAAATTCATTCTAACAAGGAGAAGAGTTAAGGTAAGTACAGAAAAGAGCTGAGTCTTTAGCTTGCTCCTAAAGTAGAAAAGAGCTCTGTCAATAAAAAAAAAGAAAAATGAGCAAGAAATGTATAAACTAAAAACCACTAAGATCATTTAACGTGAGATTGTATAAGTTTAAAGTACCCCCAAAGCCTCTGCGGTTGCTGGTAGATTTTTCCAGTATTGTCGAACAACAGAGGAAGAGTCTAAATAATGACTTAGTGCCACTTTGTTCTGGGAGCTTTAAGAATCATAAACATGTACAAAGGGTTCATACACATTAAAAGAGTATGTACTCCGTGTTTCATGCAAAAGTTGGGATGTGTGTACCCCCACACAAACTTTCTACCTGGCTTAAAAATGTTTGTACCCCACGCTAACCCGTCATTAAGAAATAAATTACAAAGTATCAAAACTCTCCATTATGAACTGAAATATCTTACTGTAAACTGTCTCGAGTCAAAATGGATTTGTGTGTGTGTGATAGCGGTGGGGGAAGGGGGTGATAATAAAAGTTCCTGCAGGAACGATGTCTGATTCGGTCCCAGCCTGTCTTTGGGATCCAGCTCGGTGTGGGTCTGTATCCAGTCAGACTCGTGAGATGTCTTAGATCGTTTATTGCATTTTTGATTCAGCAGTCTGCACTACTTTATTTACTAAAGTGTAAACACCACAAGACTGCAGCATTATAATTACAGATTGATTATGAATGAAAATAAAATAGATCAATCATGACAGGGTTTGCATTATCAGAAATTTCTCTAAATAGTGCGGTGAGGTAAAGACGGAAAGACCATCTAAATGTCATTCCAGTATATTTCCCACAAAACAACAGAATAACACACAATACTCCACAACATCTGCAAAACTATTGAGTAAATCAGTAAAAGTAGAGTAAATGAGTAAAACATTTGAACTCTATTAATCTACCGAACTCACGCAAAGCGTGCTGGGAAGCTCCGCCCACCTGTCTTTGCCACGCAAAGCGTGCTGGGAAGCTCCGCCCACCTGTCTTTGCCACGCAAAGCGTGCTGGGAAGCTCCGCCCACGTGTCTTTGCCACGCAAAGCGTGTGTTGCTTTTTGATCCTTTTCCCGCCTCTGATCTAACCACATCAGCTCCATATGATGAAAATATTCAGCTTTTTCTCATTTTCTGGTGTGTTTCTCATTGTTATTTAGGCTAAAAGGCAAAAACACGCCATGTAATTATTCTAATTTGCATGTGTACTGAAGATGGGGCGGTTCTGAAGCTGCGCTCAGATCCAAGTCAGTCGCGAAAGATGCACAAGACCAAGCGCACGAAGAGAGTCAACATCTGAATATTTCTGGATTACATACTTTTCTGCATTTACATCTTTCAGTATGAAATTCCACGTGAGTCTTTGTACACGAGGCCCCAGATGTGCTGCAGCAATCAGAAACATCTGGAGAGGTTTAACCCAGTGTGCAGGCAGGCCTACCAGTAAGGACTAGTCACTTTAAGTGTTGGTTATGCTTCCCCATGATCACGTCAACATGGTCTGCATACAGTACAGTGTACACAATTTTTTTAAAAAAACAAAAACAATTTTGATGAAGGCTTGCTTTATCACAGGGCATCTGCTCCAGCACCACCTAGTGTCCATGTGTGCACAGCACCAAGGACGTCCATGTCAGAATAAAAAAAATGAGCTCTTTACCAGCTCTGAGCTTACCTTGAAGGTTCCTGGTACTCTGACGTAGGTGTGGTCTTCCAGTTCCGCAGAGCCTCCGATAAAGAAACGTCTCAGTGCAGAGACCGTCCCCGTCTGAAGAGGTCTCCATGTTTGGCAGGTTATTGTGTGCTTACCTGGCACACAGACATAAGAGCCACTAATATTACATACCATAATAACAAGGGTTTTTGTTGAGCAGTAGATCATTAATCCCAAAACAAAATTCTGTCATCTCACTGAAACAAGTATAAATTAAAAAAAATTTAAAAAAATCTGAGTGTCTTTGGGAATTTTCTTTTTTTATTATTTAAATCTGATTTTTACTTTTTATAATTTCTAAGAAACTGAACAGAAAATCCTCTCAATAATATAAACGTATTGTTTTTGCAGCTTTAACTTGAATTGACAAGATAGATTGTGGGTGCATGCGACATACCAGCCACGGCGGGAAAAAGCAGATAGCCATAGCCTTCTGTTCGATAGCGCTGCCACGAGTCCACAGAAAGAACTTTAAAGTAAAGCACTGGCCACTGTGGAATCAGTTCTGAAATAAAAAAAAGAGACGTTTCTGCAGAAAATGCTTTAATTTGTAATAAATAATGTAAACTCAATGTCCAGGGTCTGGTGCGGACCATCGCTTTCTTTTTCACTCATGTAAAAAGCCTCAAAGTTGAAGGGGTAACAGAAGAAAGCCACGTTTTCCTGTTGACAGAGAAATCATGTTTTTATACATCAGTTGTTTTGCTTTCGAGAAAGTCAGCTCACATATTAAATACATACCTTCCCCAAAGATTTGGTCCGGCAGGTCTGGGTAACTCCTGACAGAGACTGGAACGGCAAGCTGGACCAGTCTTTAACAAACCAATATAAAAACAAGTGAAAAGGAAACACTGAGCCTTCTCAATATTGCAATTTGGTGCCAAATACCAGATGAACTCACTGTTTGGCAGTTCCAAAAAGAAGTGGACGTACAAATGATCATATTCAAAGCCTTCAGCTGAGACTGGGAGAAGAAGAGAGAAGACAGATTAGGTGTAAAAGCTAATATCTTTTATAATCCGCTCAGCCTTCCTACTCACCAATCTCTCCATTCATCAAATAACGTAGAAGACCTATTGGGGGCTGGACGACAGACATTTTGTTAGCATAGAGAGATTTTCAAGGCCAATAATGAACAGTAGTTTTATAACGTTTTAATATCAGATTTGCTACTTTTCATAAAATGATTACAGACACTTTTTAGTTCTTGCTTTTGTGAACATATAAGGCAGCAAACAGACTAGATTTTGAGCTGTTGGTTATAAATAATTGGGAAAATTGATTGCATAACTCTGGGATGAAGAAACCCACATTTTCCAGATAAACACCTTACCAGTTCAAAATCCTGTCCAACGAGACTATTCAGGTACTCCTTGTGCCTGACATACAACTAGAAAAGGAGAGACAGGAATTGGTTATTAGATTCTATAATTAATCATCTTAAATCTAACTCTTGTGAGAAAATAAAGGTCCCTTTACATCTTTGTACATGTTCTGCTCTATGTCTTTTTCCTCAGGATACATGGTCGGGGATACATTCTCGACAGTCAGACGCCAAATGTCTTTCTTCTCACCGTCTGTTACAATCCTGCATCACAGCATAGACATACTGGTTGTCATATGATTCACTGTATTTTTTTCATATTATTTATACATTTTCCTTCTGTTTATGCAGTTTGTCCACACAACGCATTCCAATATGAGGCACTAACTTCAATTTTTTTTTTAAAAAAATAAAGTATTGTGTCATTATCTTGATAATGTGGCCTTAGATGGAGATATCGTGCTTCCACCAACGCTGCAGTTTTACCTGTAGGGCTCCTTGTCTTTGTTGAAGTCAGGCTTTATGATGACCGTTCCACTGCCATCTGCTCTTATGGTTACCAGTAAACACTCATTCTCTTTCCGGCCCAGCCTGAGAAAACAAGTACAGAGAGAAAATTAAAATTGATGTGCATACTGCGACGATCAGAAAAGCCGCGTAAAAGACAAAGTTTTCCTGACTTGGAAAAAAAAGAGGCCCAACATGTTAAACTATTGCAAACAAGCTCTTCCTCTGAAGCAGATAAAAAGCAGGGTATCCATAAGATACTTTGACATTTAAATACACATGTACAAACGACTGCAACTGGACTAAATCATTAATCAAGCTAAGAAGAATAAATGCTTTTAATTATCATGTAAACATATCCAGACCACATGTAAAAGCAGGTGGATTTTCGGATGAGATTAGATGAGTGTGTTTCCTCCACTTCCCACATAGAATGACAGGATTAAAGTGAACTAAAATGGTATTCATGGTCTTACCTTCCAGGAGGCCCCAGGTCTCCCATGATGTGCATGGTCTGCATAGCATTATTCACCACATGACTGTTTTTCAAAAACTCCTCTGTGGGTTCCCAGTTGATAATTCCTGACTTGTGAATGTTAGAATCCCTGCAAAACACACCCACCATTAGCTACTTTCCAGTGAGTGAAGTGATTAACTAAATTTGAAAACATGAACGGCTGATCCGCCTACATGGTGCGCCTTTCTTGACGCCTGTGTCTCACAGTGGCCATCCGTTCAGCCAGGAAGGTGGGACTGGATTTTGTTGTGGTCAGCAAGTCAGTATGTTGCTTTAGGGATCACACGTTATGGAAAATATGCAAAAATCATTATTTTTATTTTAAACTATTAGTTTAAACAAAATCAGACTGACACAAAAATCATGGAAACAATGTAAAAACACATCTCATAATGTTTCTATTTAATCCCCTTTGAGTTTGACCTTAATACGCTAACAGGATAAAATAATATTGTCTTATTTTGGATGATGTTGAGACTGTAGAATGGGACAGAAAATACCAGTTGATGTAGTGGAAGACAGCTGGTGTAGCGGTCGTGATCAGTGTACGTAAAAATCCTGTGATTCCGCCGGCCTTTGGCCTTGTTAAGGGCCTTAATTTCTGCGTGGTACTGACGGTCCAAAGGTGTCTGACACGCTGCTTCGTTCTGGAACAACTCCATCTCATACTTAAACCACAGACAGAAAGACATAATAATGGATGACGTACGTAACAGGAGAAATGCCTGTTCATTTGTTTGGGAACAACAACTCCTGGGGTTCTACCTGACTGAAAAGTTTCTCCTGCCAGCCCACCACCACCTCTTCTTCATTTTCACCTGGTAACAGAAAAACACTGACGTCAACTTGGTGAAATATGCTTCCAACAAAGTATTCATCCTAAAATAAATACATAAGCTTTCTGAAAAAAGACTACATAGCACATATTGTGTATTGTCAATTAAAGTAATGTCCAAAGTTGGGGTACTGGGTGACTGAACAGCATGAGTCCAGTGTGAGGAGGCTGAAGGTACAGCATAGGAAGCCATGAATTGAATTCATCTTTTCTGCATATCTAATCCCTCAATGCCTAGTTACGCAAAACACCAAAATGTAAGAAAAAGAAAAGAAAACAATTTTAGCTAAAAACATCACCAAGTCCCTCCATCAGTTTGTCCTAAACTTTATTTATATCCAGCTAAATTTTCGAGATAACAGATTGACTCTATATGAAAGCAATGCCTTCTGAAAGGGATTAAAAAAAACACCCTCTATTGCTCAACCTGGAGAAAGAAACTTTTCTGTCTTTCCCAGTAAAATATTGTATAATTTATTTATTTTACCTGTTTGGGGTTGTGTTTTGAGTGTTTCTAGTTCAATTTCTCCCCGATTTTGCTGAGAGAGAACTTGCTGCTGCAGACGATGAGAAAGGGCTGCTGCTGAGGTCACTCTTTCTATACGCACTCTAAAGTCAACACAAATAAATCTCGCAAATAAATAAATAGCCATTTTAAAAAAAAAACTGTGTTCACGATACTTTTAGCTACTTACTTTACTTTCAAGTTTTTGACAGCATCCCTGGACCTATAAACAGCTTCTCCAGTGTCTGTGTTCCAACAGTCTGCCATTACAGTTTTACCTAAGTAGCTTATACCCCATTAGCCTGTTAACACTCTACAAATACCCATAAATTAATACGTAGAAACGTAAAATTCATATGTTGGCTAGTCTCCTGTTGTAACTGTAAGTATAAATTATCCACCAAATAGTTACTATGATGATGCACAGCTAGAATACAAAAGATAGCACGTTAACGGTACAGCATAGACCACTGTACAGTTGTCGTTTCCATAGAAATAGTAGTCTTTCTTCTTCGTGTGTGGAATTTAACGTTTAGAAAACTATTTAGGAAAAGCATTACCGCCGCCTATTGACCGAAATAAAACCACAAGAAGCTAAAGCATCAGCGCCAAGTAGAGAAAAATCAAATACGTTAATATTGGATTGTTAATTGTATTTAGAACTTAGTTCCTCATAACTATGACTTAAATAAATGTGTTCTACTCTATCTCTAATCTTAAAATTAGGCTATCTCTAATTTGTCATTATAACGAGATTATTATTGCGATGTTTTTCCGGTACATGATTCTACATGCTAATTTTGCATTACATTTAAAAATTAGGATTTTATTGTTTATTAAATCATCTATGCAATCACGCATTGTACTGCCATCAAATTCCAAATTGTACAAAACTAAACAAAAAACAACTAAAAGCCGTATTATATCTCAATATTAATTTAACATCATATCAACATGACTTGTATTTTTACCCTTTTCAATTGGCCAATTGAGAAATGGCTCTCAGGAACATTTTACGACCCTTCGCCCATGTCATGATATGTACTCACAAAACATGTAAGATGGATGTTTTGGCTGTGACCATTGCACATGCACATAATTCTACAGCTTTGTTTTTTTGTGTGTCACACAAATAACAGTTTTACTGTTGGTTTTGTTGTTGTGGGAGTTTCCCCTAATGATAAACTATTAATTAATTCATTCATTCTTTTGTTTAGATCATGAGAATCATATCAGAATCCTGTATTTGTATTCGTAAGAAACGGCACAGAGAATGCGTTGATGAATTGTTAAATGTGTACTTTTTGCAGCCACATTTAGCGTCGCTACAAGTGCAAATTGAAAGTAGTTTGTTGTGGGGTGAAAAACAGACGAAGAAGAAAGAAGCTCGGGTTTTTTCGGTGACTCTCGGACGTACTCGGAACTACTCGGAGCCAATCAGGCTGCTTGTAGTCTGCGTGGCGGGTCATGCTCGTTGAGTTGTTGAGCTGAGTTGTCACAGTGTTGTTAAAACATTACAACTGTACGGTTAAGTATGGCGTCATTTGTAACCGAAGTGCTCGCCAGTTCTGGCAAGCTGGAGAAAGAAGACCTGGCCAGTAAAATAAGCAAAATGTCGCGTAAGGTGGAAGATACAAAGGTAATTTGCTAGTTAGCATAGCATCTGCTAATGTTGCGCTAAGTAAAGTTTGAACTAACGTTAACTGTCAGCATCGCAGCCTGTATTTTTCCCACATCAGTTGTCCTTAATTAGTTTGAAAGACGTTTACTGAGATAACATTAAACTAGAATACTAACCACAGTGGTAACCAACTCAAACAGACTGTAGACTTATGCAAGTCTAGAAGACAGTTTTAGCAGAACTGTTAGTTAGCCTACTGTTGTATAGATTCGGTTCTGACTACTTAGTACTTGAGTAAGAAATACATCAAGGCACACAGTACCAGTAAAACATTTTTGAATGTTGAAATAATCAGACTATTAGCCATACTTGGTATCATTTATATATTTGGATTTGGGTCATGGGTGAGTTTTTATTCTGAGTTTTAACATGTTTTGTGCTATAACAAAACATTTTTGCATCACTACGCCGTGTTCTTTTTTTGTCTTTAGGAGGAAGTGTGTGACATGATAAACAAGAGATACAATGAATTCCTACCAAACTTGCAAGGATCTGAGGAACTAATGCTGCAAGTTGATTCAGTCTCCAAAGAAATGGATGCTCTAAAAAACTGTATTGAGACAGAGGTATGTGTGGAAACTGTCAACAACAAAGGAGGTGTGAGAGAGCAATGACATTAGCGGATCAGAGACTAATGATTGTTGTTATCCAACTGGGATGGCAGTGGTCCCATACCAAGTAGAGAAAAAGCTCATAATGATGATAATGCATGCAAAAATATTAGTCAGATTGTTGCTCTACAAGCTTTTCGATCTTCCGTTTGGCTTTTATTATGTCATGGCATTAACTCACCTCTTATTACCTGTTAAGATCTAGATGTTGGTAGTCCTTGGTGGGAAATTGAGTAGGTAGTACTGCAAGAGGATTGATTTTTTTCTTTTGACAGGTCTGTAAATAATAAGAAACCCACTGTATACGTGTTTGAATGAATAGATTTTTAAAATACTTTTGTGCCACCTTGAAAGGATTTCATAAGCCAGATTTTTATTTTGCTTACTTACTAAGCTCATTATACTACTGAAGTATTATTATTATTATTATATCCAGTGATTATTTTTTAACTCTAATGCACTTTGTGTTGCTGTTTGGCCTTAAAAGTGCTTTCTTGATAAATTTCTGTTTAAATTGACAAATTTCCATTTTTATTTTCAGCAATCTGAAATCTTTCCCTACTTTTGTTTGCGTTTTGTTCATTTTTTGTTCTTGTGAATGCAGGTGCAACAAAACATCCATGTAGCTGTGGCTGAATACACAAAACTGAAGCAGCAGCTGGAGAAAAACACTATCATCATAAAGATGCTTGAACATTTAAAAGAGGTACATCGCACACAGAGATGTCCGTATTTATAAGTTTAAATGGTGAGTGTGTAAAATGTCTTTCTGTGTGACTCAAGTTTCACAGCGCGATGGAGGAATTTACCAAAACACTACAGGACAAGAAGTATGTTGATGCAGCTAATCATCTGGAAAGGGTAAGGGCCTTCTGGCTACAATAGATGTGTTGGTTTGTAACACAAGACAGCATGAACATATACTGATTTTTGGCTCATCTTTTTTCCCAGGCAAGGTCCAGTGTGACTTCACTAAAGAACTGGAGGAGTTCTCACCTGCTGCTGCTCAGTGCTCTGAGCTCGGAGCTGACGCTTCAAAGAGAGAACCTAATTTACCACCTGGGAGATGAATGGAAGCGCCTCGTTGTTTGGAAGTTACCGCATGCTAATGGTACGACGTGTTGAGTGAACTCATCAAGCACATTTTTGATTCCAGATGTGGTATCAGTTCTTTCCAAGATGTACATTTTCGTTCCTTGTATTTCATCAGAGCCTCCGGGTCAGAACTCCTTTCTGAAGGTGGAGCTGATGCTGAGTGATACCTGCAGTAAGGAAGGTGAAGCGAAGCCACATGAGCTGCTGGTCTGTGTCCTCCAAGCTCTGGCCATCCAGGGAGATCTTCAGAACAAGCTTAAGCTGTTCAGTAAGAATAAGTGGAGCTGCTCTCTTTGAAACGTGCTCTTCTTTCACATAAACTGATATTCTGGGCACATCTCAGAAGAAAAGCACCCAGAAATACATGGTTTCAGGATAATAGTGGCTGAGTTTGGTTCAGCACAGTGTTTTCAGAGCTCTTTATTAACTTGTTGTTATCCAGGTCAGGTCCTTTTGAAGAACATGCTGAAGCCGCTGGTGATGTACGCATCGCTGTCGGTGAGAGTGGCGGAGAGTGACAGAACTATCCTGGCCTTGCAGTGTGTGGAAGAGAACCAAGAGGAGCGATCCACTCCTTCGCAGGTCTACAACAAACTCCTGCTGGTGCTGAAGACACTGCACTCACACCTGCTAGGTAAAGTAATAAAAATAAAACCTTTGACGTAGGGCTGGGTGATATGGCCTAAAAGTAAAATCTCCAATTTTTTTTTTCAAACCAAATCCAAATTTAAATACATTTTTTTCCCTTCTGTTAAAAATAACAGATAAAAATAACCAAAATGATTCTTTTTTTTTCAAAAAGGCTTTTTATTTTTAGACCACATCCAGGATGGCTTTCCATCGTGCCCGTCTTCTCTTAGGGGACAGAGTGAAAATAATTTCATGGTGGGGTTTTCTAGGTGGTTGCTGGTTTGAACATGTCGTAGATGCACAATTTCTCCCACTCCGCTGAGCGCCTCCGTTTCAGGTGTGGAAATAAAATAAGTTGCGCTCCAACCTTTGGTAACAACAGCCCTTAAACAGATTTTGCAATGAGGGATTTATTGCTCCAAATCCATGTTTGCAAAACCAAACCAGTTCTAAATAATAAAGAAACTGGAATTTTTTGGGAACAAGCTCTTCTTTGCTGCCATGTTGATGTGTTTATGCAGATTTGTGGGATATCAGCAGGAGTGCACTGATGTTACTATGATGTAAAAAGGCCCAAAAGGTCCTGGGGAGGAAAAAATTCTAGATTTTCATAAAAATAAATCTTCATAAACAAAAAATTTGATTTAATCGATTAAATTGATTAATCACCCAGCATTACTTTGACGATGCTTCTTGTCTTTGTTAAAATTCATTGACAAGGTTTGTGTGTTCTTTGTTTCATCTTTCAGATGTACCCATTGGAAATAAAAAACTCTCAGCCATCTTGGGGGAGTTGATTTGGGAGGAAATGTCTAAATGTATCATCCACGAGTGTCTCGTATATTCCATCCCCACCAACAGCAGCCAGCTGGAGAACTACAACTCTGTACGGATGAAAAGATTTTTATTATGATGATTGGTCTATTATAGTTTTTATTTATTTATTTTTTATGTTTGACTTCGTATTTTCCTGAACATTAAAGGTGATCGCGGAAACAGAGGAGTTCGAAAAGGCTCTGAAGCTAATGGAGTATCTGCAGAGTGATTCCACAGATCTTCTAAAGTATGCAAGAGACGTTAACTGTCACTTTGCCAGCAAGAAGTGCAAGGATGTCATCGTGGCAGCACGCAAACTCATGACCTCCAAGATGCACAACACCGTAAAAGTATGTGTGAAAAAATGGTATGATGGTGTATGATCACATTCTCTTAAGGAGCATTCACACGGCCACTGTTTGGTTCATCTTAAATGAACGTATGGTTCGTTTGGAGTAGCGGGAATCAAGAATTGAACTCCGGTCTGCTTGTAAACCAGGTGTGGTTTGTCTACAGTGTAAAAGCTTCATTTAGTGAAGTGACGTTGCACATCATGCCGGTAAGCTCATTGCCTGAACTGCTACTCATAAACAGCTTCTTGGGAAATCCTTATTAGCTTTGATCAGCAAAGTAAAAACAGAAATCCCAAGACTACATGAGTGAAGGGGAAATAAACTGTGCTGTAAAATAACCAATGTAAGTTCCAGAAGAATCCGTCAGGTTTTAATGTGGTATATTGATGTTGTGGAGCGACTATAGCAGCCATTTGGTCTTCACATCATTTGGTTGTCTTTCCATTGTTTTTTATTATGGTTTTTATTTCCAAGCAATAGACAAACAAAATCAGCTCTTTCATCATAATTGAAGAATATTTTTTTAATATTCTTTGTCCGTTTTCATTTTTTCCTTTCGCACTTTCTCTGTTAGATCACACCAAACTTAAAGCTGCGTCTCCCTAAGCTGCCTGCTCCAGGTTCAGCAGTGAAGTTGAAACAGGAGGTTATAAAGGAGGAGGTGACGATGGAGAACTCGAAGCAACTGTCTGCCTGGACTCTGTGTCTACCAGCTTGTCGCATCAGTGAGTCTGTCCAGCACCTGATGGAGCTGGCGGTCAACACGCTGTGCGAGGCAGTAGGAAGCTCCACACCATGGTAAATTACAGCCCGTCCCTCTGAGACCTCACTGATCTGGCTGTGTAATCTGATTACTTGTGTGACAGTGACTTTGCTGATTGTTTTTTTTTTAAGTGCCTTGCAACTCTTCTTCACCGTGAGAAACATTTTCCAGCTGTTCTGCGATGTTGTTCCGACATACCACAAGTATGAACGTTTCCATCACATAACATTCACCTTAACAGATGTTTCCCTGGATGTAAATAAATGTCTCTGTTTTTTCCCCCTGTTGATGCATTCAGAGAGAATCTGCTCAAGTTTCCTCATCTAGTTGCAATCCAGCACAACAACTGCATGTACTTGGCTCATCACCTGCTCACCCTGGGTCACCATTTTAGAGCCCATTTGCCACAGCCTCTCAGTGAGAACATTGCAACTTTTGTTGACATGGTGCCGGGATTCAGGAAACTGGGTAAGCAAGGAGTTACTGCCGGGAAAGTCAGAAGAGTGGTTTCCAAATGTCATTTTAAGCTTCTGCATTGAAATAACAAGGCCTATGCTGTTGTAAGCAACGGCTAGCGGTATATCCTCGAACGCCCCCAATCCTATTCCCCAATCATCCAATAGACACAATACAATAATATAAAGCTGCACATGTTCAGTCACAAAGCTCCACCTGGTGTTAAAACTTTGAAC
>JBAMHX010000017.1:26754643-26779815 GCA_037177515.1 Pseudomugil tenellus | reverse complement strand
GTGGCGCTACCTTCGCGACAAATTTGCCAAAGCTAAACTCCGAATTCAACAGGGGAAGAGTGGGGACCCTGGTCGAAAACCAGCGATATACTATATTTACGATATACTGGCAAACTGTCCAGGGTGTACCCTGCCCCTCGCTAGGATAGGCTCCCTGAGAGCCTTTATTGGATGAAGCAGTTAAGAAAATGGATGGATAAATGAATACACACATATATATACATACTTGTTCCAAACACAGACAGCTGTCAGGCAGGAATGACCTCCTCCATTTCTCTATCTTGCAGCTACTTGAAGAAGCCTCTCTAAACATCGCTGTTTCCTTATTGAAGTAAGCGAACAACAGTCTCTCAAGGACCTTCATGGTGTGAGTCAGTCTGTAGTCATTTAATCCAGATGCATATTTTATTTAAGCTACTGGAACAAGACAGACGTTTTCCACAACACAGAGCTTTCTTCAGACTGTTTTTTCTGAGCAGGTTTTCAGAGTCCTGGCCTGACACCATCTGGACCCGCAGCTTTGTTCTGGTTTAGTCTCTCCAGGTGCTTCTCCACCTGGCTGCAGGAGACAGACAGGCCAGAGAGGGAGGAAGAGTAGGTGTCATTATTTCAAAGATGCCCCTGCAAGTTGAAATGTGTGATTATTTTGTGATTATGACCACACATTGTTCATGTTTTTATGCGGACTTACTAACATTTCCTGTACTCACCTCATACTCTTGAATCCTGTTTTTAAGCAGTTTTAGTTTCATCTCCAATAACTCCCTCTTTCCCTCCCTGAAGATCTTTTTATTTTTAGCAGCTTTTCAGGTCACCGCTACTGACATTGCTTGCTGTTTCTGTTGGTAAAAACATGCTTCAGGGGTTACCGAGCTGTAATTTGTGTCTAAGTCTAGATTTGCATGATTGTGCAAGGACCTGTGATGGACCGGTGACTCTCAATTGGAACAGGTTAGAATAGAAAAGGCATGTATTGATGGATGGTTGTGGAAAAACTGTACTTCTGATTTTAAATTAGGTTCTCATTACAGCAGAGCAGGTTAAAGTGGAGTAGCTCATTTTGTCCTTCACTCCCTACTGACTGCGCGTAGCAGAGCTGTAGATGGAATAAAAGAAAATCACTGCACTGCATTGGCCTGATGTGTTTCCTTAAACAGTTTTTGTTTTCATACAGGAAATCATTCAAATAGATTATTCAGTAAAGAGCAAAGAAAGTCGTTTTGATTCCACATGCATTTTATATTATGACCAAGAAAAACGTCTAGTATTGAAGCCAAGAATGGTTGTGCTTTAACACGGTTTTCTCATGATGATGGGATCATTTATTATTATATATTAAAAAACCAATTAATTCAAAATAAAGAATTATTGAAAAGTGGGGTTGGAGACGACTGGACTTCTGTTCATCACAAAACTATCACAAAGAGACAAACATTCAATCAGAGACACTCCTAGTGAGACACTCGAATAAGTCGAACATTCAGCTCTCTGAACAGTAGGAGGAAGACAAGCAGAAACCTACACACACTAAGAACATGCACCCCCCCCCCCCTAAAAAAAGCTTACTGTTAATATATAAAAATGATATATTATATATATTTTTTATTAAGTTTGTATGAGTGTGTTTCTGGTCTAGAAGTACTGCACTGCAGGAAACAGTAGAGTGCTGCTTCACGCTTTAGACACCCCAGTGTGTCGCTAAAAGAGCTCTGTGGGGGTGTTAGTGTTGGGAAGGGGCAGCGGGGGACAGACGGACGGATTGTCCTTCAGTATGGACGCGAGCTCAGCTATTACCTTATATTCAAGCTTCAGGTTGTTTATTTAGAGTGTTGTGAAATATAGACGTGCATGCTTCTGAGGCTGCACACACTCATTTAACACTAGTAAATCACACAGTATATGAACTAAAAAGACTAAAAAATATGCACCTAAACTTGTGGGTCCAATGGGATCCCCAACTGTTCTCTACTGGGATGCCTCAGTTCACTCAAGTCAGCATTGGAAACAAGCTGATGTCAGAATGAGGAACATCGTTGGTCAATATATGTTTCAAACTGACAAAGACTGAAATTGTGACGTCTCACCAGTCACTCATTCACATCTAAATAACATGATTGTAGCCCCTCGACAAATTGTCATGGGGTATATTTTGATCAGTGAAATCAGGTGTAACACTGTAACCACCTTTATTATTTTGTTACCTTCAGAAAACCGTGTTTGTTATCTAAAGGTAACGACATAAATTAACTTATTTTTTCAGATAAGGATTTAAAAAAATAGTAGTCAAGCATGACCGCTCTCAGCTTCTTTAGCAAGAGCCTGTTGTTTGCACTAATGATAGCCAGAGATCAACCATAAAGTAAGAACAAAGGATACAAAAGCTAAACAATCAGAGAACAGCTAATTAAAGTTTAGACTAAAGGATAAGATTTAAGTTTAATTAATCAATTAATTTAATAAAAACCTCCCTGTCCAGGACCCAGTGGGAGCGTTTAGGCTACTGAAATAAAAAAGCCTGTTTCCTGATATGCAATGAAACCTGAAAGTGTAGCTTAAACAATGCCGCAAACCCTCAGAGTCTGTGTATTGATAGTGGCTACAAGGGGTTTAGAGGCTACTTTTTGTTGATTCACCAACACTGGGAAACCTCAAACACTCCTCCAACAGACTACCAGGCAATACTCATCCATACGTAGGAGTCATTTGAATTGTTTGCTCCAACTGAGCCAAATGTCTGTGGATTGTAGGAGGAAAGTGCCTGGAGAAATCCCACGCAGACACACAGAGAACATGCAAACCCCACACAGCCAGGATCAGTTGCTTAGGAACAGAATTGTTCATCAGCTGTGGGTGCGATCACATCGGAGAAAGGTGTGGGTTTTATTCATACCAACGCAAATGTAGCAGGGCGCTGAAAATGCTCACAGTTCCTGCGGGTGGGTGGAAGAGGTGAACTGCTGATTATGTCCCATCCATCAGCTGAGAAAAGCACGAAGTTGACACAACGCTGGTGAGCAAACAGGGGAAAATGGCTTCAGCAGAAGGTTTTTATCAAATACAAATACACCTTGCCAGAAATGATTGTGTTCCATTTGGAGATAGAGCTGTTAATGTAAGACTATTAATGTAAAGCAGCTCAAGTTCTCTTCTACGTGAAATGTGTTATACAAATAAATTTACCTTTTCAGACATGCTGTCTACGTGCATTACATAATGATATCAAGTATTTGAAGATGTTATTAACGCAGCGCAGAATGAGAAGCTACAAAGAGGAGTGATGTTTAAAGATGACAACTATATTGTAGTACATGTGGTACATCATCCAATCCCTGTTATGGTTTAGGGGTTCTGTTGCAGTCTTTTAAAGTCTTTCCATTTATTTCATTATTTTCACCCCATTTCATATATATTTCATATATATATATATAGGAGAGTTCCATTTACTGTATTTAAGTCATGTGTGGAGACGAGTACCCACCGATCCATTTCAGATGCAACCCCAGTGGAGCTAAAAGGATTTGAGAGCAAATAAAGAACAAATGTAAAAACATAATTCAGAGCAATAATGTGTTATTACTGTATCTGTTGTGTGGATGATATTGATACACCCAGCATAGCAGCTGTCATCTAAACGGAGCAAGACCAGATTCAAGCCTCGTGTCTCAGCCACTGTCTCATCTACATAGACTTACTGCAAAATAAAGAACATTAGAGAACACAAAAGGTAAAAAATGAAATAAAATAAAAGCACATACTTTATACAAAGGAATATCTAAAACATCTCAAGATATTCATTTGGAAATAAAGTATTTTTTTATTTCATTATTGATGGCATCATGATGATCATGATAATTATTGTGGTAGGTCTGACTAAAATCACATAAAAACCTTCCCTGTTCTGTACAGTGTTTTTAATCTTTGAAAACACCACAGCCGTCTAGAAGATTTTTTTTTGTTTATTTATTTTTTTTTGTTGAATTTTTTCCCTTTCTTAATGACACAGTGTCACATTTGCTGTCTTATTACTGAACCAGATTATTATCCTTTTTTTTTTGCAGCTGGTGTTGATCAGGATGGTAAAACTGTAATGAAAAGGTTTGTGGGTCTGAATACTAAACTGATATTGAAGTTTACACTGCTGTTCAGCCTGTGTTTGTGCCTGCATGAGACTTTATACATCATATGAATGAGTTAATATCTTTAAAGCTACAAACCATCTCCGAGCAGACACAGTCTTCTTGATATTCCTTCCACGGAAATGCAGCTGCTAAACCTGGAAGCCTCTGCCAGCAGAGTTGATAATAAACTGCACAAAAACCAGCTTACTGTGCAAACATGCACACAAACAATCATAAATCCAACTTTTTTTTGTAAATGACAGAATTTTGCTTTAATAAAGATGAATAAGAATGTTGCATTGATGACAAGCAATGTTTCCCCATAATTTTTTTCTTCCTTCTTAATGATGAGGCTCTCTCATTGAAACAAATTGTGTATGTTTGCATACAATGATTTTGTCATGTTCACATTCAACCTTACCTCAAGACTTGTGCATGAAAATCAGTATCATTCAGCGGTTTTAATGTCTGCGATGGTTTTATTTTCAGTGGTGAAAATAGACAATATTTAACTTCTAAATGGCTTTTACATAATATTTAAAGATGTTAACGTTTAGAATAATAATAGAATAGAATAATCATAATAGAACTTATAATAATAATAATAATAATAATAATAGAACTTATTATAAATATTGTTAAAATACATTGAACAAAAAAACAGATATTATTCTGTAATTAATTGGTTTTGTTGCGCTCTCAAAGAGTCCTGCAAGTTGTAGTGTAATGGTCGTTTTTCCTGTCAAGGACGAGGGGACTGGTTTCTTTAGATTGAGAAGAATATAAATTTAATAATGAAGAATAAAAGAAGTTGAACATACATTAAACATTTAAACATGGAGTGACACAATACATCAAAGACAGGCAGACAATATACAAGGTTATAACCCGGGGAGAATCCCTCCAGAGATCTGTTGTCACATAAAAATCTGAAACAATTCTGGCCAGTCACTTAGAGACACCTTCGTTTGAAAACTACATCATACTCTGGAGTCTTAATTCTGCTATGACAGATAAAGGTATCCTCTAAACATTTTCCTGATGGAAGGACACTGGCCTTCCAGATGGTTTACAAAGGTAAGAATGGCATCAGTTTAGGAGCATTTTAGTCAGACCTTTCAGCTAGACATTAATTAAGAGCAAGCTAATTAAGCTAATATATGGATTTTCCACAACAGTAGATTTTTTGGTTAAATGAAAAAGTTACTAAGCAGTATGTGCTAAGGCATGGTGGGCAATCCCAGTCCTACCGGGCAGCAGTTGTACATGTATTTGGACTTTCTCCTCTGCTACACACCTGACACACATCAGACTTAATTAGCAGACTTGAGCAGAGCTTCATATCACACACACATCTGCTAATTACTCATTGATTTGAGTCAGGTGTGATGCAGCAGGGAAATTCTTGACACTTGCAGGACTGCAGCCCTCTGGGACCAGAACTGTCCACAACTTTGCTAAAGTGTTTGATCCATTTAATCTGAGTGAGGTGTGTTACATCAGCTAAACATATAAAACCTGCAGGAATGAACGTGTGCTGGTCTCAGTATATATGGCACAGTTTTCATCTGTAAATTTTGTGGAATTAATTTTAAATAAAGCAGAACAATTACAATATTAGTTCAGTAAAGCATTAATATTATCATCACTTTCTTTCTGTTCCGTGTTCAACTATGTTTTGGCCTTTTTTTTAATGTAATAAATCCTTGGATAACATATTTTTTTTCCTTTTTTGTTTTTAGTAAGGTGTAGTCCTGCAGTTATACACCCGTTTCATGTTGCTGATTACTGCAACGCTCCCTCCAAGGACACCAGAAAGGTTGAGTTTCTGCTGTTCGGCACAATCAACAGTAAGGACCCGTCCCCCCACCCGAAGGTGGAGGGAGGCTGCTCTTTCGCCCATTAGGGTGATAGAGTAGAGCCCCAGACATACAGTATACTGGACAGTATGCAGTATACTGGAGGTTGATAAGCTGAGAATAAGCAGAACACAAATAATACCAGTTAGAACTGGTTTTACCATGGTCAACGCCTATGTAAGGGGAGTACTCAGTCTGGAAACATTACTAATTTTGAGACATACGTCACATCGTATTGGTTAGACACCTGTCACTCGCTAAGTAACATTGCAAAACGGCACTGAAATAATAAAAATGGTTTAATAAATAAGTTAGATTATGTATGATGTTCAATATCAAAAAAGGTTGTGTTAATTTTTTATCTGCTAAATAGACTTTGGTGAGTGGACAATGTGCGAGCAGTGCGCCATCGTGCAGGTGAGCAGCTTAGACAGAGCATTGGCCTGAACCTCAGGGTTTCAGTGACGTGAACCCGTGATAACTAACTGCAGGGAGACGAAGAGCGCGTTGTAGCCAGTCACATTATCCATCCTCAGATAACAGCATCACTAACTCGTTCCATCATTCATGATACAGATAAAACTGATACTCTAACTACCTGGGTAGTATTTGGCACTGTGAACATAGACACCATGCTGCCAGCGTCGTTCTTTTAGGAGCTTTCTGATACAGGTCTGACAGTAAGTTATAGCCAGAGGTTTTCATTTCTGGTCCAGAAATGAGAAAACTTGTGAAATCAACAGCAGTTCTGACCAAACCGGCAGAATTTAATGTGCACAGATCCTCTACCGGGTAAACTGTTAGTGAACATTTCTGCTCTAAATGTACAGGTAGATCCAAAACCATGGCAGGACTGATGCTGCCCTCATGTGCTATGGGAAAGTTCATATTTTCCACTTGTAAATGGGAAATTACAAATTGTTCTGTTCAAGTGCTGTTGTGGTTGTAATATAATAGAAGATAGCGGACATAAACTTTATGATAAGCTGCTAAGCGGATAAAACAGTCCTGGACTAATTAATTCATCTGCTACATCAAGAACAAGATGAAACAAAACTCAAACTGTAGATGTGCAGTATTTTGTATAATTAATATAGTTTTAAGGACAGAAGCATTTTTATTTAACACGAAGGGGAAATGCATAAGTTGTTTATGCTACATAATTAAACAGTGAGCTAACACGAGTAAAAACATTTATTAACCTGCACATTTCTTACTATCCACAATTTTTTCGCTACTCTCCGTCATTTTGAAATGTCAAATCTGATTTCTTCTAAGCAACTCGGGTATCAAAATAATCTTCGAGTTCTCTAGTGGAAATTACAACAAAAGGGGTGTTCATGTGCAAATTTACCTCAGCAAGTTGTATTTTCCATAATTCCCATACCACATGAAGGCAGAAATATACTTTATGATGCCTGGATTGTACATTTCTTATTGTAGCTAACATTAGCTAACATTAACACTAGCTAACATTAACACTTACCAAAGTAACCACTACATGTGCATCAAACCATCTGATGTGCTGTGTCTATCTCTGCCTTTCTGGCTCAACCTTAAAGGGACCATTGTATTCTTTTAACACAACACTAAAAACAGAACCATGTCTCTGTGCAATGAGCCAAAAGCCTGAAGATGTTGAGGAGAACAGCAAAAAACTTTATTATTTTACTTGAGATGACTGATACCCGCCTAAAGACAGACACAGGCGAGGTCTCAGTTTTAGTTCTGCTGGACCTGTTTGACCCATTGAACCATGAGATTCTATTAAAGAGGTTGAAATCTTTGGCATGGCTCTCAACAGTTTCTCCGGATACTTCAGCTTCCTCCCACATGCATGTTAGGTTAACTGATCTCTCGAAATTGTCCCTGAGGGTGAATGTAAGCTTGAGTGTTTATTTGGCTCTCTGTGTTGGCTCGACTTGTCCAAGCTGCACCCAAGTGCTGCGATGAGCTCCAAAGAAATATATTTTAAACTCATTGTCTTCACAGAAATTAAGGCAGAGTGTTATAATTCAGCTTAAGGCTCTCTTTCTGAAACCTAAAAATCAGGTTGGAAATCTGGTAATGAATTCAGACAAATTAAAGGTTTTACCACCTAAACATTTAGCCAAAGAAATATCTAAGTTTGATTTGTGCTCTAGTAGGCTAGATTATTGTAATGGTTGCTTACTGGCCTCTCTAAGCGAGCTGGAAGAGCTTCAGAATATTCAAAACGCTGCCATCTGAGTAGCAGTAGAGCCAGGAAATATGATCACATTAGTCCAGGGCTCATGTCTCTGCACTGGCTTCCTGACGCTCAAGAAAGAGATTTTTTAAATGAAATCTGTTTTAAAATTATGTTTACAATTTCAAATTCACATGCATTAATGAACTGACAGGTGTGTTGCAGACGGAGATGAAAAGACTATTTGCAACTAGGAGGCTTGACTTCAGAAAATTTTAAAAAATATGTTTCAACATTTGCTCAAGTTGCAAAGGAAGAATGAGCAGACATGAAAGACGGCTGAAATATTTTAGGTGCCTCCTCAGCTTCCTCGGTTGGCACCATAGAACTTTTTTGCTGTGGTATGGTTGTGGTATGATGGACTGCAAGCTTCCTGTGGAAGCTCCCTCTCTCATCAGGCTCATTTTCCAGCACCAGTAAGCAGCGAAGGAAAATGTATTTTACCAGCTGCTGTCTAGTGCCAGGCAGAAAGCAGACGCAGTGTGCAGAAGTGTGAAATTGGACAGGGTTTTAACTCTTTTTTTCATTCTTCTACTCTACTCTAAGGCGTGCACCTTTATCATAATACTATTCATCACACCAAGATTACACAGAAACACAGAAGATGCAAGTCTCCCCATTCTGTTGGTGGACCCTGAGGAGGATGCATTCAATGCCAAGCATTTAAAACCACCTCAGAATAAGCAGCTAAAAATATGCATGCCTTGGATCTGTTTCGTTTATTTGAAAAAAGGAGCTTTTCTACATCTCTGCTGCAGAGTTTCTTTATTATTTTGGGTCATTTTGACCTAGACATCTGAGTGGGTATGCATAATAAAATAAGTGCTATAATCACTCTCCATTTAAGAGTCCTCAAACATATGCCATGCTTTAAACTGCATGAATAGTTGCATAAATCTTTCAGTATTCACTCATCTAGAGCAAGTTTATCATCCAGGGACCCTCACTCCCTCAACCAGCCATTCATTTTTCATGGAGCCCTGCTGGTGATGGAGCATGTCCACAAGTAGGAGCAGCAAATTACTGTGAGAATATCAGACACTTTGGTTCGATTGCCAAAAACTACCAATGCAAAGCAATGTTCAATTAGAAAGTTCGCCTGCTTTTATATGTTATTACTGTTCTACTGATCTCAGTGAGATAAAATTATAATATGACTTCCTTATAGGCCAGACACATAGTTTCAAATAGATAAATAGTATTTTTGTAAAAAAAAATTAGTCTAAAACAGTCAATGATTTTCAATAACTTCTCCATTTCCAGGTTTAACCATGTTGCTTCTTGAAGACAGCGAACAAAGGAAAATTAAATAAATAAATCCTGTTGAATTTAAAAATAAGTTGTTATTGAATGTGATTTAGATTTTTGTAGGATCATTAAATATTGACTTTCTTCTATGGTGACAGAAACTGAAAGTGGCTTGGCAGCAGACTAAGAGCAGCTGACGCCATAGAATTAACAAGAGTCACCAACAAATAAGTGGGTCAGTCCAACTTGCAGGATGTCCAACTCAACCAACTGTTGTAGATGACAAAGAGGAGAAAAAGGCTTGAATACAGCTTGGGCTGAATATGGACACTAAACTGTGAATATGATGTTTCTGAAGCTTTAGAAGACATAAAGATGTTTTAAGAAGACCAATATAGAATATGACCCCTCCATGTGTACAGGACAACCTGATGGGATACAGCAGTCATTGCTACATAATTTATTTCAGTACAAGTTTATATTTTCAACACATTTCACATTTCAACACAAACACAAGCTAGCCCTTCTCATAAAGTGGTGTGATGAGTGGCATGTATTTATCAAGTAAAAATAATAGTTCCTGAGGTTTCACAAATTGGATCTAATTTCTTCAGCAAGTTGTTCAGAAGAGATCGGCTTTAGAGCCAAACAGAAACGATTAGAGATTGTCACAAAGCTTCATGCTATAGATCTGTTGTGGAAATTTCATATATTAGCTTAATTACCTTGCTCCTAATTAATGTCTAGCTGAAAGCTCTGACCATAAGGCTCCTAAACTGATGTCATTCTGACTTTAGTAAACCATCTGCAAGGTTTGTGTCTTTCCATCAGGAAAATGTTTAGACAAGACCTCCATTTTTATGTCATATCATAAGAACAGGCTCCAGACTGACGCACACAACCAAAATGCTTAATCGAAGGTGTCTCTATGGAACTGGGCAGAATAGCTTCAGACTTCTGTGTGACAACAGATCTCTGGAGGGATTCTCCAGAACGTTTTTTTTTTTTTTTTAAGTTTATTATACAAATTAAACAATAGTCTACATTAAATCTCTGAGAACGCGTTTTTAAAGTAAAAAAATTAATTGTCTTTTTGGAACTTCTCTTCCTGCTAACAAACCTAGGTGCTCATCTTAATGCTGCTAGCACTGCCTAGTAGCATGCTAGCCGCAGCTAACCACAAAACAATCCACATTAATGTGGACAACCGGCACTAACATCAGTAATTTGTGTAATTAACTTAAATGATGAACAGGATATTAGAATAGTATCAATATTTTTCACAACCCTACACAAAACCCATTGCCTCCTACATTAAGAAATCTGTATAAAAACCTAGCTAGCCATCATACTGGCTTGACAAAACCATTGATTAACTTGGGAATCTGAGCTCTCTAATGCCCTACTTTCCAGCCTTTTTTGATAAACCCTCTGCCACCAAAGAACTATACATATTCTGTGATGCATTAGAGTGTATGCAGCTATGACTTACCTCTCAATCCCAGATGAGTATGGTAGAGTAACACAGAAGAAACAGCTGTAATTAACCAGAATGGAAGTGATTGCTGCTCTCGCTGATGCACAGATGGCAAGGCTCCAATCTGAACCAATCCACTTTATCTATAAAGCACATTTTAAAATCAGAACATCTCAAAAGTGCAGCACATCAAAAATCCACAACTTTAGTAAATAAAAATAACCAAGTTTAGCCTTTGTTAATATAAAACAAAAAACTTTTAAAAACTGAAATGAACAAGCACAAAGAACCACACAACCCCATGTTTTAAAAGCCAGATGATAAAAGGGGGTCTGTAGACGAGTTTTACCCCATTCCACTGTGGGGGCAGTTTGGCCTCCTCTAGTTTTAAGTCAGAACCACAAGCTAGAACTGGCCCTCGGACCTCAAAGCAGGCTCCGAGGTATACCGTGAATTCCAAAAGAGTGATTATAACTGAGTTAACTGATAATAAACCAGACCTCTGGTCTGACTAACCAATTGTGTTGTACTGGTTAAGATCAGAATCTTGCCAGTACACAGTGTTGTTTGGGTCTAATATGGCTGAGATTCAGAAACTAACAGATGGAGCCATTTGGTCAAAACCCAGCAGATGACCTTGCTAGAGGTTTGACCCTAGCCTAACTGACACAACCAAGTAGTTGGATTTTAGACCCTGCTTTGTTGCTTCTGCACCCAAATCAGCTATCAACGGCCTCTGCATCTGAACCAGAGTTAAATTAGTCTTTATAGACAACATCCAACTTCCAGATCCAGGTCAAAACCACTCCTGGGAAGGTTATCCTGGTCACTCCATGGTCCCTTCACGTCCTGGCTGCATCTGATGAGGATACCTTGTGAGGCTGCTGACTTCATTGAGGCAGAATGGTTGCTTCTTACTCAAGTATTGCTGCGTTCCTATTCCACAGGAGGTGAAAGCTCTCAAGGTGAAACAACTTATATCAGCCAATAGCTGACATTCTTCCCCTGCCCCAAAATACAATGAGGTCACAGGTTTTATCAGAGCTGGGGCACACTAAACATATAGAGACTATTCTCCCAATTGTCCTTGACCCAGACCATCCCACAACCCAGCTATGCATCCAAGACTTTGACCAAAATTCTCTGTATCCTGGGAAAGTACAAAATCATCAGGTATTGCTAACCCCATAACCCAAACATCCTTCCAATGGGACAAAGGAACTCTTCCTTATTGCAGACCTTTATGAATTCCCACAACCTGCTGGGAAAAGGATGAAGGCATAGCCAGGCTCTTGAGCATTTCTTCTGGACAGCATCCTTTTATTGCTGGGATGAAAAACGGATACTCCAGAACTTACTGCTGAGCAGGTCATATTTACTCATTGGCTCCCAGTCATTCTTATAGTAGACTTCTCTGGCAGCCCGAGACCCACATTGGACCCACAACTACCGTGAGCTCAGTGGGATCCGGACATTGTGACGGAAGGGTTTATTAGAGCAGCTGAACAAGTTTGGACTGCCAATGTCAAGGTGACAGACACAACTTGTTCCCGCCTGGTTGCTTGGTTAATACAGCTTACCAAGTTTGTTGAAGACATTCCAAACACACCTGTCAGCATTCCCAACTAATAAAGATCAAGCAGGCGGCAATCTCTGGCTGCCGATTTTGAGGCTAATAAAGAAGTAGAAATACTTGCAGTTCACCCCTTACCGCTAGAGGACTGGCTCCAAGAGACAGCAATCCCCATAGACTCCCATGTTAAAATGTCCGATTTCCCAGCTAATGAAGCCTATGGCTTTAAATCCTCTCTTCAGAAACCTATGGGTGACTGTCCAGTATTTATACGGTTGTGCCTGAAAGCCTTACAGGACACCTTGTGGTTGAGATGTGAACAGCAGAAACATGATCAGTTGTGTCGCTCAGCTTAAGTGTAGCAGAATGAATCGGCATTAACGAGGTGTTAAAGCATGTGCTGAGTGAATTAGTGTTTATGAATAACTTGTAATTATTACGATTACCAACAAATTAAATGTTCTTTATTTCATCCTAATTTATTGTAGATATAATGTGTATGTGACTCAGTGCCTTTTATGGTAGCTTGTAAGCAACTAATCGTGTCCTTTTCAGCGGGCTATTAGCATGTAACTCAATGCTAATTTAAGAGCACAATGTGATAGTTTATTGTTAATTGAGTGATCAGGATTTCATGCTTCAAATCGTTCTTGTGACTATTCATATTAATCATGTTAGGTTTTGCAAAACCGGTTTGTTCCCATACCTACTTATATATGATTAAATTATTGTAATTGAGCTGTCTGTGTGAATCTTTGGTTTCAATGTGCTTTCAATGTGTTGTATGTAAATACACTCTCACAATCTGTTTCATATGTGTTGATGAACAGAGACGTGAAGATCTTTTTTCTGATTCTCTGACTGGAATCAGTTCTGTATTGTCACCACCTCAACCACTATCACAGCGTAAGCGGAGAATTGTTATCGCAAAATAATAAAAAAAATTTTAAAATGTAGAAATTAAAAGTTTTTTCTTCTCTTTTAATTATATAGTATTCATAAATGACAGTTTCAGACTGAAAACAGCAAATCATCTACTATATATTAGTGTATGTATTAAATTGTTTTGCATAGAGACCTACCACATGGTTTCACAAAGCATTGAAAGTCTTTGTAAGTCGAGGTGTGGCCTCATTGTGGAAGCATCTCCTCACTGCTTTCCTTCACCCACACATCTATATTTGGAAGACATGTCACACCGTCTGCAGCAGTAGAGGAGGAAGTGAGCTCTCGTTGGTCATGGTTTCAGTAAGACGAGTTCTTTAAACAAAACAAAATAAGCTCATTCCAGTTCAAAATATCCCTGTAAACCAGATATGGCACTCTTCCACTCTTTTTCCCATCTCTTGCAGTTTCCCATTCTTCTAGAATAGTATTTTGTTACCTGTAGGGACCCCAGGTCTAAACAAAAAGGCTATATTGGCTCCAAAACAATGATCTTCTTAAGCAGATACCTGACCTGATATCCTCATTGTAGAGGGTGACTTCCAAATTTGAAGGATAATAATCACTAATGAGTGAGCCACATCCAGTACTGATGTCTGGAGGGCAGTCAGGAACAACGGATCAGTAAAACACCCACAAGGAGGAAATAAATAAATCATGAAAACAGTAAAACTTTTATTTATTTTTCTTCACATGGACTCAAAAACATGGTGGGCAATGCTGAAAAAGATATTAGTCTGTTTTTATATATTACATTGTTTCAAATTCAAAGGAATTATTAATGGAAAAGCAAAACATGGCAAGATTATAATCCCAATTACAGAAGCGTTGGAGAACAGAATAAAAGGTAAATAAAAACAGAAAGTAATCATTTTCAAATCTCAAGTAAATGTTTTCTTCCAAAATGAACACTAACCACATAACAGATGTTGAAAATGAGACATTTTACTATTAAGTTAAAATTTTGAATTTGATGGCAGCAACACATGATCAAAGTTTAATGCACTTTGCAACAACATTAAAGCTGGCCAAGGTGCTTAACATCACAAAACATTACAAATCCAAACACACCAAAATAAAAGAAATATCATGTAGTAGAAGCACAAAACTGATTAAAACTAATACAGAAAGTACTAAAAGTATAAAACACATTCAAACAAAGCAAATTTGACAAGCAAAATGCTTTTCTGAACAATTGGTCTGAAGCATTGACTGTATAAAAGAAGACAAAGCATCCATGACATCATCCATAGGTTTCTGAAGAGCTGATTTGAAGCTCTTAGGCGGGTCCTACTGCCGCCATCTTGGTGTGTCATCATTACCGGAAAATCCAAACATGGGTAAAAAGGTGGGCTGAGAGGGTTCCGTCATGGTGGAGCTGCAGTTGGCTAATGTGGCTAACAGCTCACCAAGCTAACACAGAGCTAATTGTGGTTAACGTATGTAGGTGGGCTAAGGTGTGCTGTTAGCAAGCTAAAAAACTTTCAAGTTTGGCCTTGACCAAAGAGCGTGGGGGCATGTGGTGAAAAGTATTCCAAAATATTGGACCTGTCACTAAAAAGTACTTATTTGTCACTGCTTGCATCTGACTATGCAGAGGAACCCCTAACAGTCCAGATGTTTAAACAGTTGTGGTCAGTAAAGACATGCAAAACCATTTAGTCCTTTAAAAACAAATATTAACCATTTATACTCCATCCTGTACTGAACTGGGAACCAGAGCAGAACTAACAAGAGGGATATGTTCTTATTTCCAAGTGCTTTTTAAGAGACGAGCAGCAGAATTTTATACAAGCTGTAATTGGGAGATAGAAGATCGATTAATACCAACATATAAATCATTGCAATAGTCAAATCTGAGCAGAAAAAAAACTTTTTTTCCTAACACCATTGACCTGATTGTCCACTTTTAAGCAACAGTCCAGTTTTACCTCCAGATTTTTACCAACTGATTGCACTGAGGGGCTAGTAAAAGTCTAGACTGTACCTGATATATTGGAAGAATCAAACAAAATTCCTTCTGTCATTATTAAGCTATCTTTGCTCACATCTTGAGTGAGACATTGTCTAATGTCCTTCTGCATACTTATGGCCTACAAAGACACATTATGGTGTTCAATAATTGGTCCTAATAGCAACATGTATTATGTACAACAGGGCCCAGAATGGATCCTTGTGGTACACCTGAGGTCAACGGAGTTATAGAGGAAGATAAGTCGCCTATCTTTTATTTAAATTTTATAAAGCGAACCAACTGTTTTGGATTTGGAGAGGTTTGCAATAATTCTTTCAAATGAATGGATAAAATAACTTTTTATCCATCTATCTACTTTCTTAATCACTTCATCCAATTAGGGGTCGCGGGTATAGCTGGAGCCTATCCCAGCAGTCATCAGGCAAGAAGCATACACCACAGTTCAGATCTTATTATCCCTGCTTAATAATTCCCAGTATATCTAGAAGCAGTTTCAATAAGTTTTACATAATTTTTCTTTTTTGCTTGTTAAAAATACAATTAAAGGAAAATAAAGAAATACTCATGTATTCAGGGGAAAATTGCAAAAATTACAGTATAGCTGAAATATGTGCAACAATTATGCAGCATATGAGCTGCTTTAATGAAAATAGTGCTGTAGATGACCGTTATTCCTGTAATGGACGAGGACACTGTTTCTTTAGATTGAGAAGAATATAAATTTAATAATGAAGAAAAAAAGAAGTTGAACATGCATTAAACATTAAAACATGAAGGGACAAAACATTAAGACATACAGACATGGTACAACGTTATAACCTGGGGACAATCTCTCCAGAGATCTGTCGTCACACAGAAGTCTGGAACTATTCTGCACTATAGAGGAGCTTTGTTTAAACTTTGGTCACGTGCGTCACTCTGAGGCCTGTTCTTCGGCTACGACAACAAAACCAAGATCTCGTCTAAACATTTCCTTGCAGATGGTTTACTAAAGGTCAGAATGACATCAGTTTAGGAGCCTTACGGTACCTTTCAGCTAGACATTAATTAAGAGTAAGGTAATAAGCTAATACATGAAATTCCTCTACAGTGCTTAAAAGGATTTTTGGTCAGGCTTGTCCCTTGAACACATCCTGATATAAGGCTGTCAAAGGGAATAACATACCTGCCAATGAACCTGTAAAATTGTACATTGCAATGACATATAGGCCTACTCAAGCCCGAAAAGAGACAACTACTGATTGCAAAGGTGTTTAGTGACCAGACAGAGTGATTTTAAGAAGAGTAAGTTTCAGCTGGATGCATAAATGAATGTTTCTCCAGGACATAAGTATTCTATAATAAATCCAAGGTTACAGGCACATATAGGCTACTATCCGTCAAAAGAAGGCTTCAGTCCTCTAATCATGTAGATTTGCAGAATTTTATTGGCCGCACCCTCCGGAATTTCAATATCCACAGATACAGCCTCTGTCGTCGCTATTTGATTTAGACATGATCTATTATGCAGAGCATGCTGTAGGAAACGTAAGCGCTTAAATGTTTTACAAAGCCTACATCTTACAAGCGGTGGGGAGGAGGCGGAACACCCCTGGCAGCTGACTGGTGGGCTATACGGGACCTTTAATGCAGCTGCAGCTCTTCATTCAGATGCTGAGTTGAGCAGTGGATGACCGGAGGAGGGACGTTTTCAGGGAAAACCAGACACAACCCCACTTTAAACGCATTTCCCCCAATTTTCCCACCCCAAACCCTACATTGATGCATACTGAGGAATTTTCCCCGCCACCTTTCTAGGTGGAGGATTGCTGTCCTGGACGCAGACGGAGCGGATTGCGGCAATCAAAGCATCCTGAATGATCGGAGCTCAGCGCCAGCATCTCATTGTATGAAATGCGTCACCGCGATCCAGTTTACACATATCAGCTCTCCACTCACGGACCCTTTCCAGTGCTGACTGTTTCATCAGGTAAGAAATCCGAACAATTTCTACCTTGAAAAAAAAATACTTGAACTAATCAATAATATTCCCTGCGTTAAGATGACTTTTTCGTGTTGAGACGCCGCTGCGTGGGAAATGGTTTGTTCAGGCTGCTTCTTGAAGGCCTACGTATTACAATAGATGATGTATTGTCCCGTCTATCCTGTCTTACATTTTTAAACCTACATTTATATTCGCGGTTCAGTCTGTTGAACATTATGATATAGAGATTGTGCGTCTTCCAACATCAATTACCTGAATTTGGTCTTAATTAATGTCGCCTAAACCATTAAATTAGTTTTTTTTCTTTGTTCACACACACATATATACATATGTGTGTGCTGTATACGTGGGGTGGTTTATAATGTCTCCTTTGGACCTGAGCTGAGCAGGTCCTTAAATGTCTTCTTTTCGGTGCAGGTAACCACATGCGCGGGTCGGTGTCACCGCGCTGAGCCCGGAGAGCACAAAGGGTACAGGGGTCAGAGAGACAAAGAGTGTTCGGTGGAAAAGGTGGGACCGGATGAGCACCAGAACCGCCGAGGCCTCAGGGCTGTCGGTGCCGCTGCACCGCTGTCACGGAGGCTTTCCAGCCGGTAACGGCACCTGCGCGGAACAGCTCAGCCTCCTTCCGCCGTTCTCCTCAACCCTCGCGCTGCTTGTGCTGGTGGCTGTGCTCGTGGGGATCATCCTCGTTTCCCTGGCAACCTTCCACTTCCACAAGAGGAAGCTTCGGAATAGGAAGATCCAGCGCGCGCAGGACGAATACGAGCGCGACAGTCGCAGTCCCGCACGCGCCGGGGCCAGCGGGGAGCCCGCGAGGCCGTGCGTCATCGTCCGACCAGCGAGACGTGAGGAGAAGCTTTCGTGCCAGGACACGGAGAGCGGAGACGTGAAGGCGGAGGACAAACAGGCGCCGCACGAGACGGTTTCTATTGACTGTTAACTTAGCGCAACTTCAGGGAATGAGACTGTGGAATAAACAGGAAAAGCAATAAGGCACAAAGTACTCCCACACCCATCTCCGCTGCTTTTAGATTAGATAGAAATAGAGAAAATGCAGAATATTGAGCAGAATAGCAGGTTTAGAAGTAAAACTAGTGTTACAGTAACACACAGGTTAGCTGTGTGGCCACACACACCTTCCTATTTATCCAACTGGTATCCATATGGGACTGCAAAAAAGAAAAAAAATGCCTGCTTTGACTTTTGGACCTCTTCCTCTTCCCCTGCCTTGTTTAAAACTCAAACATGTTTAAAGTTTAACTCCTCTGCGGGATGTGACACATAGTTGTGTTAAATTATGAAGAGCTGGTGACACAACTCAGATCTTAATGGCTCGCTGATCTTCCTTGGCATGTCCTCTGACACACTACCAGTATGTAGTTAGACATGGATGTTGTGGTGCTGTTAGGCAGTGCATAGCTGCATATATGCTATAGAAACAGCTTATTTGTTTGCGTAGTACTTTTATTCCTTCAATTAAGCATATTTGCATAAAGTAGGCTATGTCCCCCAGTGTCTGTTAGACAGCTGTAGGAAGCTTTAGATAGCTTTACAGGATGCAAGACGTTTTCCTGTAGTTGTAGTACAAACTTCTTTTCTTTAAAAGTGTCAAGATAGTTCAAGTTTTTGCGCTTAGACAGTATTTTAGTTTTGGAGTATTTATAACGTATTCTCTGCTATGTAATAAACAGAATTCTTCCAACAGAGGCTTTTGGTTAAAGCCAGTCTTTTTCGATCCTTCATTATATCATAGTGGGCCTAATACGGTCTCATTTATTATAATTCATTATAAATGTACGGCATTATGCGAGCTGGAATGTTTTGCAGTGACATCTTTCTGGAGTTCATGTAACCTGCCTTATCAAAGGAAAATATGTAATATTAAATCTTTATAAATAAATGCATAATACATAAATGCTTTGTTAACATTTTGTTTGTGTCAATATTCTTTCTAGTTCTCAGTAAAGTGTAATAAACTGAACCGATCGGTTAAAAAAAAAGATCAGCGCAGCTCCCAATAGGTGATATTACATAATATGCAAATGTCTAAATCGATTTCGATTACTGTAACCAACCCTCTTGGCAAGTAAAAACGACCTTCTCAAGGATACTTGCGCAGAGGATTGTGCCTTCGGAGCCTTGAACCGTGTCAAGTACATACTGAAAATGATGTCCCATGAATGCAGAATCAGGTCTGCTGCATAGAGAACAAAGTCACCTGCAGGACCTATAAATCCGTCTGTGATTCACTGGCATGAAGGTTAGACATCCATTTCCTAAAACTCAACATCTCCCTGTAATGAAACCACATCATGTCTTATTGGAGGGTCAGACAAAGTGAGTCTGCATCGGTCAGTATGCTGGACAATCGCCAGGACACCCTGTTCTCAACTGTCCCCAACAAAAAGCGACCTGAGAATACGAAGCAATCGCTGGCAATCTGCCCTCTCGGGAAGATGCTCTGACAGAGTGCCCATCTCGCTCAACTCATTGGCATAAGTGCAACAGAATAAAACCGTGTTTTAGGGAACAGGCGGAAAGTCAATAGAAGATGACTAATGCTTTCTACATTTAAACATATATTTATTTCAGCGCAATTTATAGATTAAAATATAGAGGATTGCATGTTTTCAACCTAAGAAAAATAAAACAAATACATAAGTGAGATGAGTTAATGTCACAAAGCAATGTTTGTTTGACAAGCCATGAGACTCTTTGCCTGATAAAGCTGCAGTTCAGTGTTATTTGTTTAGGTTGGAGTCTTTTGACAGGAGATGGGATGAGATATTTAAAGCTGGATTCCTGTCAGTGGCGAAGTACAGATTTGAGTGACGAGAGACTGTTGGAGCTCAGTGTTGATTGCATGGATGATGGCAGTCACAGAGGAGCAAATAGTATGAAGTCAGCGGCAAAGAAAGAATGGTGTGTGTTTGGAAAGATGGACAGCGTCTCCCAGTTGCCAAGAATGGTACCAGTCTGTGTCTGGGAAAGGACAGAGGGATGACAGGAGATCAATAACAGACTAGGGCTTTAAGAAAATATCGATATTTCACAATATTTTTTAAGGGACAATATATTGATATGCAAAAGAAATGTATTGATCATATTTGAGCATATTTTTACTTATGAGGCAGATTTTAATTTCTTTATTCATCTTATACACAAATAGTGCTTTTTTTTTAAATAAGATGTTTTTTTTATTTTAGATAAATAGACCCCCTTTTCTTTTTCAGTAAGTTAGGCTTTAATAGGCTGTGAATTTCTTTCTATTCTATTTTTTAGTAATTTCTAGTAAAGAAAAATTGCAATTTATAGCCTCAAAATATATCGCGATATATTGTATCGCTACCTCTGTATTCATATCGTATCACCAGATTCTTGCTGATACACACGCCTATAACAGACATTATTTTAGATCAGATGAGGTGGATGTAAACAGCTACAAGTGGATTAAAATCCCAGACGTGGACCTGGTAAATATCATGTTACTGTGTTGTCCTACAACAGTGGCATGGATGCAGTAAAGTTTGTAATGGAGGCTGATTGAATGGAGGGTAAATGATCAAGAGATGACGGTGAACCGAAACGATTGCAGATCAGTGGAAGTCCACTATTAGAAAAGAGGTCAAAGAATAGCAATCAGAAATGAACAGAGGTCATTGACTGGAAATGAATAAATGTGTGTAAATGGAGGTAGATGATTTGTGAAGATTGGAATTTTTAAATGGGATTCATCCAGGATCATGGCAGTCAATGGTTAGGAATTAATGGAGGTCTATGGTGAGAATGTACCGAGGTCAGGAAGGTCAGCGTAAGGAAGGGAGAGAAGCCAGAGGTGAAGATATGAACGGAGTTCAATGACAACGATGTGACAGAGTGTAGAAGGAAATGCTGGTGTTCCCGTTTAGTTCCTGTCACACATGCAGAGTTGTAGCAGGAAGAGACAAAGAGAAGGACGTTTTATTTAAGTTAGCGTTGGGAATAGCCCAGTTATCCTCTGCCTAATTTAGAATTAATCAGGCCATTCTTCTGGGTTTCTTAAATAGACTTTGCAAGGTGTACTGGTTTGCAGTTACTGGTCAAACCATCCTGCAGTTTATTACAGGTTTTATCTTCTCTAAAAGGCGGAGAGTTACTGCAACTCATGAACTATTTAAGCTTCTCTGAAATACAAGCATTTACATATTTAAGGATTTCTGGTAAAAATAGAAGCTGTAAAGGTGTGTGTGTGTGATATTTTCTTGGCCCACTTTAGGCCTCTTAGTACCTTTTATGCAAACAGAAGCTGAGGAATCATCACTGGTTGGTTGATTCCCCCGAGCAAACCAGACACATCATCCTGCAGAAGCCTGCGAACCAGAACAGCCTTTTGCAAACACGCTGTATGGTCTCACATGCTCCTTTAAACACACATTTCTTATTACGTTATCGACCTTTCCAGTACCAACTGGACCACCTTTCACCTTCAGAACTGCTTTAACTCATGGTGGCAAAGATTCAACACGTTATTGGGAAACATCCCTCAGACATTTTTACTCCATATCAACATGATAGCACCACACAGTCGCTCCAGATGTGAGAATCTCCCGGTTCACCACACCCTAAAGCTGCTCTGTCCAACTGAGATCTGGTGACTGTAGGAGGAAATCAGCAGTTTCTGACATACATCACCAACAGCAGAATCTCTTAAATCCTCTTTATTCTGATGCGAGCTGACAGACAGTGTGCTGGGAGACACAACAAGGTGTCTTCCCACACACTGATGTGCCATCCTGTTACTATGCAGGAACGTCCGTGGGTTGCAGACATCCCTCAGGTTACCTCTAGTGGTGAGGACACGGGCAAAGTGCCAACATGACCAAAACTCAGCCAGACAGGGGGAAGACATGGAAATGTTGTGGCATTTAGATGCATCTTTTTTATATTGACAAGGTTTTGCTCCACCGACACACTGAACTGATTCCACTGGACTGCTTTAGTAAGATTGGCTGTTTGCTCTGCATCTCGGCGCTTAATGATGAATAGTGTCACTTCAGTGTGAAGGAGAGAGGACACCACCGCTCCCATTCTCACTCCTGCTGTCAGAGTTTGAGGAGAGGATTTGTCATCATGAGATTCACTTTATCTGCTTCATTACTGCAGATTCAAGCTGTGACTACACAGGTACGCAGCCAAGAGCAGGAAAGGAGCGTCTCTGATCCGCAACGCAGAGAAGGAAGGATTATGTTTCGCCTAAAGTTTGCACCATATTTTTTTTTACAGTGAAAGGTTTACTGTCACGTGTCTTTCTTTAATTTAGACCTGTTTCAGGAAAAAATGATAGTTTAGTGAATCGTTTAATAATTCATTCATTTAGTGTAACATTCCTGATTCACAGCTTTCACAGGGTCAGAAGGAGGGCTGTGAGAAAATATCCTTATATCGATATATCGCAATATTTTTAAGAGATAATATATCGATATGCAAAAAAACTGCATCGATCCTTTTATTGGCATATTTTTACTTATGAGGCAGATTTTAATTTCTTTATTCATCTTGTACACAAAGAGTGTTTTTAAAATTAAATGGGGGGGGGGGTCTTTTCGGTGCACAATGAGCTGTTGTGACTTTATTGTGGGGAATTGATTATATCTTAAGGTTAAATAAAGTGGAAATGATGAAACAGATGGAGTAATTGGTTTTATTGGAGTGGGCATGTGTGTAGCAGTTCCCAGGTGTTCAGGCACATTTTAATTGTTCAGGTGGGATGAGACACGGGGGTTAGATTGTGAAAAGGGCACGTTTGTGGCAAAATACTTTTGCATATTTGACTTAATGTTTCGTTTAATGATTTTAATATGATTTGAGTAAATTGAGTTTGTAAATATCTGTATAGTTATTGTTAAATTTTGTTTTAGATATTTTCATGATTTCTTTGTTTATGGATGTCTTTGGGGAAGCTGTGAGAATGATATGATTGGTAGGAGAGTGTCCTGGTAAAGAGGAGATACCAATAAGGAGTTTGAAACGTCATGTCAAGTATTCGTCTCCTATGGTCGCCTCCTATGGTCGCCTCTGGGACTGTTCACTGAGGCTCACAGTCTATTTTAGAAAGTCAGTAAGTTGGGAATTTACTAGGCTGTGAGTTTTCCTACTTTTAAATTCTAGTAAACAAAAATTACAATAAATCGCCTTGTATATAGCATCACAATATATCGCTATATCCTGTTTCGCTACCCCTGTATTGTATTACACATCATATCGGCAGGTTCTTGCTGATACACACCGATAGTCAGAACATCGCTTCACTTCTTTTCCTGCCTGAAACAATGGGAAGTCTTCATGCCACTGGATTAGATCCAGACTAAAGTACAGTCAAACCTACAACCGAAAGGTTTTTATTAAGCCAGAACACATTGAAGTCAAAGCTGAATATAAACTCTGACTGGACTTGTATCCAAACTGGACTTTTTTTAAATGCAACCTCGTAACATCAGATATTTGAAGTTACTCAAATGTATCTGGAGAAATTGTTCATTGTGAAATCTGTTCACTTTTAATAGCTTGTCATGAACAGGGACTGTGTGAATTAGTGCCAAGGACATCAAAGAGTGGCTTTCTTCCTCTGGCAGGTCTTTCCTGCAGCCATCTTCAGCCGTTGCTTGATGTGCTTTCTCTGCCTTCAGTTGTGTCTGCAGCAAGTGAAACGCTGTGCATAATTATGAGTTTGGGTTTTATACTTTCTGTTTCATGTGCAGCTTTTTTTTCTGCATTCATTTGGAAATATTTTCAGATCTTACAGCTGCTTCACCAAGAAAGAAACACTGAAAATAAAGCCTTGCTGGTCCCGGAACAGCTTTGAGTTACCTGTCAAATTACATCTAAAACCAACTGGGAAAAAGAAAAGGTTTCTTCCCATGTGGGATGGGAATGTCCTTAAAATACAGCTGACAGGTCGCACTTTTAATCCCATATTTATCATTATAAGTTGTATGAAAAGTTTTTGTGGCTGAATAATTTTGATCCATAATTGTGACTAAAAAATATCTCAACCATTTCTGATGTAAAAGATTGCTGTTTCCTTGTAAATTTAGACGAAAGACTAAAATAATTTAAGTCACAGTGGGTTGGAAGGATAAAAGTTAAGGTCCAAAACACAGGATGAAAAAAGCTCAAGCAGGTGCAGAAAGCAAACACAAAGAGATCAAATCAGAAGTGTCACCGAACAGGAAGCAAGAGCTGTTTGGAAACCATTCATCCAAATGGTAAATGGACTTATACAGCGCTTTTCCAGTCATGTTCACCACTCAAAGCACTTTACATTACATAGTGCATTCACCCATGAACACACACACACCGATAGGCACATCGGGGGGCAACTTAGGGTTCAGTGTCTTGCCCAAGGACATGTGGTCATGTAGTCGGGGGAAGCCTGGAATCAATCGCACAACTTTCCAGTGGAAAGAGAACTGCAGCCGCCCAGTATCTGTACTGCTAATTCCAGCGAAAGGTAACAGGAAGATGGAGCCGATCCCAGCAATCATCGGGCAAGCGACGAGGTACACCCTGGACAGGTTGCCAGGACAACACAGAGAGACAATTCACTCCTGAGGACAATCCAGTGACCAATCAACCCAACGTGCATGTCTTTGGACAGTGGGAGTGTTAGAGATGGCGAGCCTGCCAAAGACAAAGCAGTCTGGGATCGGATTGAAAGATATTAAAGGTTTATTAAAATGATAAGAACAAAGGGTAAAATACAAAGTTGCAACAATGGAGAAGGT
>JBAMHX010000017.1:26650940-26674779 GCA_037177515.1 Pseudomugil tenellus | reverse complement strand
AAGAGTTGTGCATTTCAGAATCTTGCATTTCTTTAGGTTTAAGCTGGAAGTTATGCTACACCACCAAGTTCTCGCTGTCATGTTGTTTCTGTGATGACTTTGGGGACTATCTGTTGATTCTCCTGTATGATTACTGATTAAGGTGTCCATTATCAACATCAAGCAATGGCTTTCTGACATCTCTACTATACATCAATTAAAACCACTCGTAAAAAGCTCTAGTTCACTTAAAACGTCTTTGGACATATTGTCTTTGGTCTCATTGCTAGATGAGTTTCATCGAAAGTAATGTGGTTTTATTTTAAGAGCAGATAACTTTTCGCAACTTCTCTTGCGTTCCTTGGAAGTGACCCAGACTCAGCAACACATAACTTGTTTCTGACACTTCTGTAACAGTAATCATCCAAGTGAAGCGGACTTTACTGACCAGCTGGTCTCGGTTTTAGCTTTAACCATAATTTCATATTTATCGCATTACATTTGTTTTATTGTTGTGGATTTGACTTTTATCTGGATATGTGGCAAGGCAGCTGATTGATGATTACCCACAGCTGGCATTACCCCTTCTGGTATCAAGGCCCAAAAGTGGCGTTGATACACTGGGCGATTTCAGAGGGGGCACTCCCCCATCGCAGTAGATTTCCTCCCCATCAAGAGAGCACAAAAAGCTGATTGTTTTTTATCTTTTTATTATAATGATTTTTTAAAGACTGTTTTAGGTGGGAAATAGGAGTGAGTGTCAATAAATAAGAACCCAAATCTCTGTTATTTCTGGAATTTAATTCCTTTGGCATTAACAAAAAAAGCATTGGGTTCGAATCAAAACTCTATGTGATATAATTTCTAATATCTCAAAAAACAAAATTAGAAATTCAACCCCTGGAAGATGTGAAGATATGCTACATTTGTTTATTGTTTTTTCTATAATTAAAACACTTTTGATTATTTTATAAGTAAGACTGTGTAACAACAAAACCTTTGAGTCAATTCTTTTACCAACAGTCCTGGAAACAAAGTTTAGTGTGGTTGCAAAATAAGACAAAGCAATCCAATCCATCCTGACAAAGGCAGAGATTCATTGAGCAGTCCACGTTGAAAGGTAATAAGGTCAGACTTACCTGACGACTGAAGTCGATTCCGTTTCGCTCTAAATGAAACAGAAAGAGATTTTTACATGGTGCTTCTGATTCCTAAAAGTCCCATTCAAACAATTTATAATCCACAGTTATATTAAATCCTTTGGTCCAAAAGAGTCGACTGAATCTTGTCAATTATATTAATATATTTTTCAAACAAAAGTGCACCACTGTGCTTTAAAACTGAAACCATAAAATAAAATGATCCCCCGAAAATTACAAAGTTCTTCATAAAATTGAACAGTTTTGACTTCTATTCTTGTTTAAGTTTGATTAAGATTTTTATTTCAAATGTACAAAAACATACTGCTGATGTAGTCAAAGGTTTAATCTTTAAAATCAGATTTTGACATTAAATATGGGAGTACATTAAACTGGGTGAAATCACAGAAGTAAAATGTATATGAGTAGACACAGCATCTGTCGTCTGAATTTGTATAGAATAGTGAATTCACTTTAGCATAGTGAAGTGTAAAAACATTAGTGGTGAAATTATTTTAAAGTGAAAATCATTATTTAAGTGTGTCTTTCCAATAAAACTGAGAGAATTGAAAATGTTTGTACTGTATAGGAGCCTACTGACTGTTCACATACACATGTATACAGATGTGTGTCCTTAAAACAAGCTTTTCTTTTCAAGAAGAGTCAGAGTTTGAGTGTATGTGACGAGATCGAAGAGGACAGTACAAAGGTTTGCTGGATAAGCTCACATCATTTGAATGTCAAATAGGGCTTTTTTGGCTCCTTGTGTGTGTGTGTGTGTGTGTGTGTGTGTGTAAGAGAGAGAGAAAAAGTGAGCAAGAGAGGTAGCGAACTTCTGGATACACAAAATGCAAATATTCTCATAACCCTCCACCACACCACCCTTCTCCCTTCGCCTCTTCTCCCCCCTCTCACAGCACTGCCAACTTCACAGCCAAGGTTCCAGTATGGAAATGACTGAAACATGCAAATTAGCCCTGAGCGCAGGAAGCCTGCATCTGCAAACACACTAAAAACGATGGTTGCACACCGTTGCGCACACACAAAATATTTGTCACGCGCTTTATAAAAGTTTGTATTTCATGTGAAAATGATAGTTATGATCCCATTTTATAACTGGAAAGGTCAATCATCTCACGCTGCACTGGAAGTAAATGGACTGATGTCATTTTTTGACATATCTCTGACTGAACTTCATCTTCAGGACAGAATATGGTACCTAACCAAAACCGTTTCCCGCTCCCACGCTACACACACGCGATGAGCCTGGGTATTGTCACAGCATGCTGTGGGAACAAGGACACATTTTCATCAATGTCCATTTCATTCTGTACTTACAGGAAAGATTATGCAATATTCTACAACCAAATTCCATAAAAAGAGCTAAAATCAACTGTGAGTTAGAACAGCTCAATATACCGTCTTCACTCCCTGAAGGGTGTATCTCATATTTTAAAACTCTCTTACTCCTGTAAATTGTTTGAAATTAGTTAAACATATATATAGTTTCATCTTTTAAAACAAGAATTTCCTCAGCTTGAATAAATCTTGTGCATGTTGGGGATTTTATTCTCATTTATAGTGTATGTAGTTCTGAAAGATGCATCAATATTTTGCTTCAGAGTTTTGCATTGATTTTGGACATTTAAGGAGACATTAGGTAAAGTACTTTAGGACAATATTTAGTAAGATATTTTATTTTTGCATGTTCAATTTTTTCAAAACATAATGGCTGAAAATTTGATGAAATTCCGAATAATTAAGTTGAAATAACTTAAAACCAAATTGGTTTGAACTAACAGTCACAGCTACAAATCTATTGTCAGTTTTTTTTTCTTTCTCTTAACTGATGGATGTTTTAGAGATAAAAGTTTCCAGAATGGTTCAAAACAATTTTGCTCTTTGAATTGAATATTGTGATGTAGCTTCTTTAGTGCAAAGACATGACCTTTTGTGTGTTAAAATGCATGTTGTGTAATGTTTGTTCTTTTGTTCTGCATTCAAGTCACAGTTCAAATGTCAAATTTGTGTTTGAGACCAAAAACGGTAAACAAACATCTGCACACATGAGACTGTTGAGGACTTCCATCAAGGAGATGAAGCTTTGTCTTTTCTAAACCAGTTTTTAGGCTCAGCTTCATCATCATTACTATAATCCTTACTTTTCCTTACTTACTTTTGTGGGCTTTTTGGGCTTATGCAGACTGCAAAAACCTTTTTACCACAGTGATAAGTTCTGCATGGATTTTATTTTTACCTTGACTGTAAAATCACATTGTGACAGGAGGCCAGCATACCATGCTGGTGTGAGGCTGGGCTTGTCAAACCTATGACAAAGTTGTTTAGCAGCACTTGCTGAAGCTATCATAAATGATCATTTGTCTTGGAAATAAAGTTTAAACTCAACAATTTTGTAAATAGATTTAAGGTGAAGTGGAATTCCATCTGCATCGTCTCTTTCTCTTTTTCTTATTACTTTTAAATCAGCATAGTGGACTGTGATATTAAAACAACAGACTTTTTTATGGTCAGGGAATCTTAAAGTAGTTTAATGTAACTTTCTGACCTTAAAATGTGTTTTTAAATCATTTTGATGGCACAGTGACATTTATCATGTACATTTCTGGAGCCATTGTTGATCTCAGAGTTAAATGACCCTTCACCACTTTTTTCTCTCGGTCACTGTTGCGTTTCATTTACGTAAACAAGTCCCAGACCTGCAACTGGATGAATTAACATTTTGAATGTCCACCATGATTGATTCATAAAAAACATCCAGATGTCATCCAAACCAAATACCTGAGCTAACTCATCTGGCTTGGAGCTGGATGGTTGAACACTAGTCTTATATTTCGCCACAGATTCAAATTTAATATTGTGCTGTTGGTGAACCTCTTCCCATTTGTATTTCTGAGAGACTCTACTGCTCTGAGGTGCTCTTTTCCCATTCATTTGTAATATTGACCTGCTGCCAGTTAGCATTGTTGCCTGCAACATGTCATTCAACCTGCGTTTGGGCTTTTGGCTCTGTCCTAACACCTGAGACTTGTTGCAGCCAGACATTTAAGATCATCCAATATTTATCTTAAAATATTAAAATGTCTCAGCATTTGACTTGTTTTTATGAGCTCTGTAAATCATAATCCAGGTTTTTCCATTCACATTTTACATAAACAGCTGTTTGTTTGGGAAGCTGGGATTGAAGTGTTGTGAGATCCGTTCATCAAACCAGCTGTGGAGGTTTACCTCCAACATTTGTAAACATAATATCTAACAGACAGGTGTGCATGAAGAGAACAGGTGCAGGTGGAGTCGAGATTCTCCTGAGATAAACACTTCAGCTGCCTTCTCATGCAGTCAGATCACCCAAATAGCATCTCTGCACATAAATACTTTTAGTTTTGTTACATAATTTTTACTACATGTTTTCTGTTAGCAAACTAGCACAATACCAATTACTTTGTGTTTTTGTGTTTAAACATTTCAAAATAACGGTTATAGTTTATTTGAGATTAATTATATCATGTCATTGTGTTTTCAGAGAAAATTTCTCATCAGTGTTACATTTTTTGAAGGAAGGAGGTTCATTGAAAGCAAATGCTGTAACTATCAACACAAGTAATGATTTTATGTTGTGACAAAAAAAACCCAGACATTTAGCATTTCCATGAAGCCGGGTCGATCACTTCTCTCACACAGCTATTGTCTGAATAAAAGTTCCACATTTCTCTGGTTCCTGCTTTTTGTTTTGTGCACTACTGCTGTCGCCGGGCCTCTACGCTGCTGTATGTGATTGCAAACAGCCTCAAGCACATCCTCGCACAAAAATCAACTGCCACATTATGTTCACACACATGTATAGACCTGCACGCACAACTTCCTGCAAATTACAAGCAACTGACAAAAAAACCTACTTCATTGTCTGTTTAGACATGATGAGCAATCCGTTGCTTTAAATACGGTAATAAAAAGGTGCCATTTTTCTGCACCAAACATTAACGATCAGTAAATTTACAAGATAAAAAAACGTACATGTGAAAAACATTAAAAGCATTCAAATTAAAAGCAGGTTAAATTGCTTTTTTAATCTGTAGTACATATACATACATATAAGCTTTCCAGATATCTTTTATATTAAAATTAACACTAAACTTCCCATAATAAACTTCTTATGTCCCTAAAATAGACAAAACAGATTAGATAAACACAATCTATCGACAACGATGACTACGTTTCCATCTGAAACAGCAGCATTGTCGGTTTAAATACAACCACTTTCCTGAGTGACTTCTGACAAATTCATCTGCATGTTGTGATTCTGATTCAGCTGTGATGAAGGTGGAAAGTCCTTACCTGCCTGCTCAGCTGGAGCCTCCGACTGCTCCACGGTGTCTGTGCTCATCTTAATATCTGTAATGATAAATATAGCTGATTTTCCTACAGGATTGTAACTTTAGCAGGACAATGAAGCACTCAGGCCACCCAGGAAAATGATCTTGACTTTATTCTAATGCGCCCTTCCCTCCACACCACCGCACAAACTCTACACACTCCTCTGTGAATCCTACTTATAATATTCATAAGCAATTCAGCTACTCAGATAAAACTCTGAAACAGTCTTATCAATTTCTAATGATTTAATAAAAAATATTATTATTCAAACTAAGTTTAAAACAATATTAAAGAGTCACAGATGAACATTCTCACCTCTGTTTTTGCAGATCTAGCTTGTCTATCGCTGTTTTTTTCACAAGGAAGCAAGTGTTGGGTTATAAAGTTTTGGAAAACCACAGCTGCTCATCAGCATTTTCCTAAGTGGAGAAGCATTCACCTCTGCAGTACACCCCTCACGGCCTGACAAGCTCATTTGCCTATGTCTCAATGCGACCTATCCAGCTTCAGACTCTTTGCATAAAACAACAATGGATTTACTGCAAATTTACAGCACTCGTACATGTGTTTCTCTCTCTCTCTCTTTCTGTGCGTGTGTGAGAGTGTGTGTACATCCAAAAAGGCTGAGTGGAGTCATGCACAGGTTGCTTTGGCTAACAAGATGACATTTGTATTAATGCTACTAAATGTGCTCAGTGTGCGTTGCAATGGGAAGAGCAAAGCGCTCCAAACTCTTGCCTTTTGCTCATTTACATACAACCATGTTTTCAAAGAATGGGAATGTAAATTTAAACTGAGTGCAAACATTTGTGTGTAATTAAAATCCAGTTTAAATACAGACATGTCAGATGCTGAGACTAAAAAATATGTTTTTCTTTATTCTTAAAAAAAAACATGCTTTATTTTGAACTGGATGTCAGTATGAGACAAATCTACTGTAAGTCGGGACAGATGTAATGTAATGTGTTGCACAGCTCGTTCATTAAAAATACCATAACTGTGAAGAAGACCAGTTGCAATAATTCATAAAGCTGAATATTTTCTGTTGCTGTTCTATAAATAATTGCATTTCACCTGTTTTTGTCATTTTTATGTGTTGTAATGAACCAGATGTTTTAATGTATGACACTGCATGTAGGCCAGATAAGCACCAGGGACCTTCTGCAGAGCTTCTGGCTGTCATTAGTGTGGAATAGTTGAGTATTGTTTTGCTAAAATGAGCAAAACCTTTCTTGAAAAGAAAGATAAATGAGTAGCTTCACATTGCATGTTGCTCCAAAAACTGTTCTTCAGTTTTATTCTTCTTGATTATTATGTTAGATATGAGTAGTGATGCCCCTGTGATGGACTGGCAACCCCTCCATGGTGTACTCTGCTCTCATCTGATAGCAGCTGGTGTAGGTTCCAGCATCCCCACAAATCTTAACTGGACTAAGCCGGTACCAGATAAAGAGATTCTCCCCCACATTCTGTAGGACTCATTTTTTAAAAATGTACCTAATTAATTCTCAGCTGCAAATCAAATCAAGTTACTAATAATCCAGCAGAAAGGATTCCTTTATTTTGAAATTTAAGATAATCAACATTTAATGTTATATCAGCTTTTACACAATTTAGCTGGTCTGCTGTTGAAAACCAGAAAGAAGCTCATATTACAAATACATATATTTTATGTCATATTACACCGATATTACAATCTTTGCATTGTTTTTTTTAAAAGAAAAAACCTTCATTGATTTTGAAATACTAATATTCGCTTTTCAGCGAATTCTTATTTAGTCCTGGGCTTTGTGATATGGGGGTCTTGATGAGTTAGCTCTTTAAAGCCCGACACGAGTACAAAGTTTTAAAACCTTAAGTCTTTATTTGACCCTTTAACAACATCTGAAAAAGTTAAACAATTTATGTTTGTAGTTATTTTCACTTTTTATTACCACGTAAAAAGGTCCAAATTATTGTAGTGTAATCGTCTGCTTTCTTTTGTTTACCACGGGCGAGGAGATCAGTATCACAAGGTGTACAACATTGTGAGAAATGTTTCTACTATAAAGTGATGCAAAATCTCAGAAACTGTAAATGTAAAAAATTGTTTGGCTTTATAGAGGTTAAGACGGGTTTTAACACTTTGTGCTGCCGTTTGTTTTGTATGAAAAAGTGCTTAATGAACACATCAACGGATTGATTGATTTGTATAATTATATATACTATTTATTAAAAGAATTAATATGTTATCATTTTTAAAAAACTAACATTATTTCTTTGTGCTGGATAATGTGTTCATGCTGTAATCTGTCCAGTATGGGGCGGTAGAGCGTTCTGACAAAAGTAAAACAAAAATAATACGCGAAGAAGAAATGGAGCCTTCTGATTGGCTATCGCTAGGGGACAAACAGCCTCAGATACACCGCTGCTGCTACATCTTTAGTTTTAGGGTAGAAATCAGCGGTTTTTCCTGGATGTACGATAGCACTTTGAAACGGCAGCTACAGAGAAGAAGATATCGATGATGCAGCTTTATCTAACGGCTTGTTGATCAGATGTGACAGACGAAGTCAGTCTCCGGAGAGGTAAGAGCGCCACCCTGGTGAAGCCAGCCAAGCTAGCTGTCCTCACAGATCTGTGCGCGTGAAGGCAGCAGCCAGATATGTTCGCGTTTTTATTTAATCGTTTTGCCTCTACGTATTTCGCTAATATGAAGGCTGCTACTCCTCATAGCAGCAGCTCTGCTTTCAGAGATGTCAGTCGACGTTTCTACAGATGTTGGACACCTTTAATTGGCTGCTCGATTTGGCATTGACATCCAGTTAGCCGCGATGATGATAGCGCGCGGGGACGAAAAATGTCTTTTTTCGTTTGGATACATCTATAAAAAAACATGACAATACGTTTTTATTTGTGCTTACTGTGTTACTTATGTCCATGTACCTTATGCTACAACATTTATGGCAGTTAATCTCACCCTCCTGATAGTTCGTAAAACAAACTTCTTTAATAACATCTAATAAAACTAAAATTAATCTTTGACACTATTATTTGGGTCATATTGGATGCTCACGTCCCACGTTTTATCCTTTTTTCTACCTTTTCCTAGCTAAAACCACAGTATTTTTTAAAATGAAACCTCAGACTTTTACAAATAGTATAAATGTTACACAAAATTAAATGAGGATTGTAAATAGTTGATGCTGTCTGTGGGATCATTTATTTTCAAGTCAATCTACTTGTTTTTTTACATCATGGATCCCATATTGGGATGGCTGAGAAGATCTAACATGTCCCATTAGGTGATAGAGACCAGTACCTATAGTAGGTTTTAGGATAAAGCGCAAAAACCAACATAATGATGACAGGAAAGGTTAATAGACACACATGTGACTTCAGCTTCTGTCTATTTGCTGGTAACTCATCATATGTCTAAAGTGAAAATAATCCCATTTCTGTGTATAAATGACAAGACTTCTCTACAAGCGTAAAACTGAATGAAACATCCTTTATTTTCACTTAATCAGTCTATGATGCCACCTTGATTATTATATTATTTTATGAATGAAACTATTTTTTTAAATGGATTTTTCTAGATCTGTTTGATTTGTTGCTGATATCAAGAACTTCAAACTGGCTGAAATGGATGAACAAAGTGTTGAGGTATTTATGCTTTGTTACTTTATTTTATGTGTGTGTTTTTTTTATTACTTTATGCAAAAGTACAAGAGCCCAATAAGTCTGTGATTTAGATGGTAAGAGTGTTTCTCTGCTTTGTGGTGACAAAGTCTCCTGTGTGTTTTTGCAGAGCATTGCTGAGGTGTTCCGCTGCTTTATCTGCATGGAAAAGCTGAGGGATGCTCGCCTCTGCCCACATTGCTCCAAACTCTGCTGCTTCAGCTGTATACGGGTGAGTATGATTACACCAGCAAGTTAAACTGATGGTAGCAAATCAATCTGTCCGTGTTTCTGCAAAATAAAGAAAAGATGAAAGAAATGGAAAAGGAATGTGTTCAAATTGCACTCAGTAGTATTACTGTAAACACTTTGGAGTATTTTAAGTATTTGGTTGAAATAAACACACTTTCCTTGCTAGTTTTCATCCATGTACATTACATTAGAATATAGTACATTAAATGTAATATAATAGCTGTTTTTCAAATCAATTCTTTTTTAAATCGCAGTTTATCGCGATGAAAAAGGAAAAAACTACCAGCAACATTTTTGTTAGAATGAATTCATGGTTGGCTTTGGCCTTTTTCCCTTATTTAGTAGTAAGTAAGTAAGAAAACAGTACAGTGTTTTAGCTCCTAATGAGTTCAGTCATTTTGACAAGCAGAGTGGTGGCTGTCATTGAGCTGAAACGTCTTGTTTAACAGCGATGGCTGACGGAGCAGAGAGCCCAGTGTCCACACTGTCGGTGAGTATCTGCTGACACACTTCTGTCAGCCTTCTTACTGCATCACTCCTTCGTTCTAGTTGCAGCCTGGACAATTCAGTGTTTGTTACTGTTGACTCTTAAAACTAAATTGCCTTCATTCCTGAGCTTTATGACTCATATTGTCAACAGTTTGTAGGAATTTGAGTGTGCATCTTTGTAGGGTAAATTGTAATTGATAGCTGATACACCACATCCAGGAGGTTTACAGTCCAGCCAGAAAAGTGTTTTTTATCCAGACGGGTCATCCTGGATGAGTGAACCATGACAACAGCATTATTAATTCCATTTTAATCAGTAAAAAAAACGGTTATCACTAAGAGGCCTGAAATTATGAAGCTACTGCTTGTCAAACCTTTAACAATCATAGCTTAAATTGGCAGTAGTGTCTAATCAGAAGCAGCCAAAGTTAAACAAGTGAGCAAAAAGTTGTTTGTTAGTCTGAAAAGAGCAGAATTAACGATCCTGTATGGCCGGAATGAAGGCAAAAGAGCATAGTGGTGCCAAAAACCAGTCGAGTTGGTTTCGTGAGGATAGTAGATGAAATAGTTGCATCCATAATGGTAAATAGCTAAATATGCTTGGACGAAAAAGTGTGGATAGATGAACAGTTTCTATTGTGTTTTAATGCCAATGTTTGTACTCCTAGAAATAAAGACTTAATAGGATGATACGCAGAAAAAAAAAGGCTTAGCAGTGTTAAGCTGTCTGATATTAGTATTAGGTTTCTATTATTGTTACTAATGTTTGTAGTAATGTTCTGTTGGTTTGCCTTCATGGTTTTATGTCTGTTCATACATTCATTTTACGTAATTTAAGCCTCAAAGCCTGAGAACTGAGGATGTCCTGAATAAAATCATATCTGTGCGCTTTGGGCTGCACAATGCCGCAGTGGTTAGCGCTGTAGCTTCACAGCAAGCAGGTTCCCCGGCTCAAATGGTGGCCTATCTGTGTGGAGTCGCCATGTTCTCCCCATGTTAGGATGGGTTCTCAACGGGTTCTCCGGCTTCCTGCCACATGCAGCTTGGGGTTAGGCTGATCGGAGACTCTACATTGCCCATAGGAGTGAATGTGTGCGTGGTTGTTTGTCTAAGTGTGTGGCCCTGTGATGGACTGGCGACCTGTCCAGGGTGTACCCCGCCTCTCACCCTGTGTCAGCTGGGATTGGCTCCAGCCCCCCTGCGACCCCGTTCAGGAATAAGCAGTAGAAGATGGATAGATGTGCTTGTTATGCTGAAAAAGGTCAAGCGTCTACATACTTATATTTTGTAGATAAAAGCAAACAAACAGCAGATTATCTACCATCGGCCCGACACTGTGTGGGCTGTTGAAATGAAAGTGTAAATACAAAGAGATTCATCTGGAAACAATTCAACTTTATTTGTATAGCGTTTCACAACATTGTCGTCTCAAAGCGCTTCATAGAGATCGGCTAATTCATAAAAATACCCTTATATAGGGAACCAGCTAGATTGCATCTTGACTTTGATCCAATCTCCCATCCTGAGCTGCATGAGGCGACAGTGGGAAGGAAAACAATGCGCTCTTTAATGCATTGAGGCAGTAACGTTATGCCATATTAACAATTTTAATTTGGCATTTTATTGTAAGAGAAGCTCATTTTGGGCGTGTAGATATCATCGTGGTGAACCAAATCTACCAAAAAACACCTTTTCCTCCTTATTCATGACGCTACTCACAGATTTCCAGCCTTACATTCAGACGATGTCTGCAGGACATTTGATATAACAGAGTTTACCACTCAATGCAAGTACTTGTACTTTGTGGTATCGGTGGATCCGTTTCAGTATTAGGTGAATGTTGCAGCTGTGTTTTAGGGTTATTGGCATGTGGAAAGACAGATTAATGTGTGTGTTTGTGTGAACATAGCGCTCCGCTGCAGCTGAGGGAGCTGGTGAACTGTCGCTGGGCGGAGGAGGTCACTCAGCAGCTGGACACCCTGCAGCTCTGCAGCCTCACCAAGCATGAAGACAACGACAAGGACAAGTGAGCAGCTTCCTAAATGCTTTCAGTTCTGGTCTAATTCTCCTTCAGCCTGTTTTAAAATGGCTTCAAAAGTGATTTAATGTCTGTAACTCTGAGGGATTCATCTAGTATCAGATCAGATTTTCACCTCAAAACTTCGGGCACTTTTTAGACCCTTTAAGATAAAAAACTTCTGTACTGCTTTGAAGCTGTGTGGTCTTAACTCGTTGATGTCTCTTTGCTCTGCAGATGTGAGAACCATCATGAAAAGCTGAGTGTTTTCTGTTGGACCTGTAAGAAGTGCATCTGTCACCAGTGTGCTCTGTGGGGAGGCATGGTAATGTTTCCCTGCTGGAAGATTAGAGAAGACTTTTATTTCACTACTAGGGGATCATTCTCTGTCTTTACCTTGTTTTTATTCGTCCAGCACATATGCGCCTCCTGAACGTCTCATTAAGTAAAGAAAAGCTAAGACATGTTCTCACTTGCAGCATGGTGGTCACACCTTCAAGCCTCTGGTGGAGATTTATGACCAACACGTGACCAAGGTGAAGGAGGAGGTAGCCAAGCTGCGCCGCCGCCTCATGGAGCTCATCAGTCTGGTGCAGGAAGTGGTGAGGATTCTGGGAAAACTCATTTTATAAAGTGCACACTGTAACTAACTTAGAACACATTCAGACTCCGTACAGACCAAAATCTTTGTTTCGGGCCTGTGATTATTTATTTATTTTTACTTTTGAAGGACCATCAACTGAAAATATAACACATGAAGCTGTGAGCTGAGTATTCAGGGTACCCAAACTTTATCTAAAAAAGAAAAAATCAACGCAAATTTGAAATAGTATAATACAAATTTCTGTCTATAAAACTCTGCTTCTGACTAAATTTGATTGCAAATTGTCATTTATTGTATTCATTCCTTTGAGCCGTCATTACCCTGAAGCATCCTGAGGCTGAGAACTCCCCCCTCATCCTGGGGCATCTGGACACCGCTGTGTCCACACCGCTGTGTCCACACCGCTGTGTCCATACTGCTGTGTCCACACCGCTGTGTGGGACCATGTGACACGTGACCTACTAGAAATCAAAACACAGTTTTGCAGGAAAAAAGTAAATGCAACAGGGCGTTATCAGAGACAGCGAGGAAAAGGAGGATGCAACAGAAAAATAAGACAAGAGCCAACGTTAGACTGACTTTTACAGGCTGGAGGGAGCTCAGAGAAGAGACCGAATATAGGCTGTATCTGTGTTAGGAGATGCCAGAGTGGGAAAATGAGCTATGTTAACTGCAAATAATTACAAAATAAATAATTACTTAAAGGAAGAAGTGATGAAAGGTATAATTAGATTCCGGGGAAACTTGTTGGATGAGAGTTTCTTTTGTAAAATGCAAGAAAAGTAATCTGTTGTATTAAAACATTGTTTTAACAAGATACAGCTGACCTCTGAATTCAGCACTGAGCTTCTGCATTTACCTCCTGAGGTCCGTTTCACAAAGCAGGTTTATTGAAAACTCTGAGTTAGTTAACCCTGAAATGAGGCCAACTCAGGGTTTTTGGTTTCAGGAAAAGGGGTTAAATAAAACAGAGTAAACTTCAACCTGTTTCATGAAGGTTAAGTGTATCTTTGAGTCAGTTGCTATGGTAACAGTGTCTCTGAAACTAACCTGGTCAGCAGCAGATTTTATACCTGAAACCCTGAGTTTATCTTAGTCTCCTCCTCTTTCAGAAGTACATGCGTTCAATTTCCTTGAATTAAAATCGCACTCGCTTTGTCTCGTCTTTTGCGAACATGACATGTCCGTTTATTAACGAAGAGGATGTGCTTCTTCACAGGGAGTTTGATATTCACCACGAGATCATGATCAGGCATAGATTAGATTTTTTTTCATTCTGGAAACGTATCTATTGGAGCGTTACTGGTTTTCACCGCAGTCTCTAAAATATATTCATGTTCGCATCCAGCCGTACATCACCGATAAAACAAAACGCTTTAATGTTTCAATTATATTTTGATCGTCATTTTAAGTGTTTGCCAAGTGAAATGGTCATCTTGATGAGCGTGCATTGGACGTGCATGTTGTTTAGCATAAATAAAATATAAAAACTTACACATTCACTCTGCATTTTTCTCCCACACTACCTGTCTCTTCTTTACTTTTTTCCTGAAAATGTTCATAATCTGTACGACGGAGTTTCAGAACCATACTGACAAAAATGTGGAGGATTAATCATTTTCTCCCTTCCTCCCTCTGAGAATAAACCTGAAATGTCAAGAATAAAGTCGAATACTTTCAAGAATAAGGTCATAATCACGAGAATAAAGTCAAAGTACAGTTTTCAGAGTAAAAAAAAAGTTGACATTAATGAGTCTTTCAGATTAACATGAACCAGCTTTATTTATTCGTACTTTGAAGAGACTGTATTTCGACTCTATTCTTGACATTTCAAGTTTATTCTTATAGAGAAGAAGGTAGAAAGATAAATTATCCATAAATATTTTATTTTCAGTGTGAACCTAAAACTCCGTCGTATAATCACGTACGTCTGCATTAGAATTTCTAATTCCAGCGAGGAAAGAACGGAGCATTTTTTTTCCCCAAGTGTTTGTCATGGTGACTTGTTTTTGGGATCCATTGATGATGGCTTTTTAAAGTCTTGTCGCTCACGGTTAACTCGGGCTGAACCAACTCTGTGTTAATAAAACCGACTCAGAACAGCTGTTGTGAAGCATAAAACTTTGAGTTTGTCATCGCAGGTTTGTCAACTCAGAGTTATCTCTCAAACTCAGGGTTTGTTGTCTCCCTTTGTAAAACGGACCCCTGCTGTTATCCAACAGGCCTAATATGTTAAACTGTTTCAGTAAGTGGAACTGCGCCAAACTGTTTTACCTGCTTTCTGCTATAAAATTAAATGTTGCAGTGAGGCGGCTCCATGACATCAAACAAGGCGCCGTTACTGTGTCTGGTGTTTCTTTGCTGCATCCGTCAGGGTGTGTGTTCAGGATAACCCGTGTGTTCCCAGCATGTGACATGTCCCCATGAAGCCCTGGGATGTAAAAATAAACGTTGCAACGTGTTTTCTTCTCAGTCTCGGGATGCTGCAGCACAACAGCTCCAGGAATGTTCGCAATAAATGTCAGTGTGAAATTACCACAAGCACAAAATCCTCACTCCTGTAAAACTGTATGAGTAGCGCTTTAAATCTGAAAACACAAATAGATTCAATCTCAGGTTTAACTTCTGAGGGTGAACAGGGAGCAGGTTTCAGATTCACATCCGTGCTGGGCTGTTGACTGCTTTCTAAAAGAGTTGAGGCCAAATATTTCCTCCACACAACCTAAAAGGAAAAACAAGGGAAATAAAATACAAGCCAAAGTGATTTTTTAATAAAACCTGACTGAAGCTTGGGTTGAAGCTATACAATCTGCGTTTAGTGAGTGAGACAAATAAATGTCATTGGCCCCTTAAAGACAGCCACATAGCAAAGTAAGCATTTTAAAAAGTCAGCATGATTAATGAGTAAAGCTCACATCATAGAGGTGTGTATAATATTAGTTCACTGGCATGATAGCCTTATCTACAGCGGTCACTGTCGTCATAAACTATTCAGTCACAGCACATTTTAAAAATGTCCTACATTAATAAAATCTTTGGGTTTTTGTAGCTTTAGGAAATGTGTTTGATGGTGAACATCCTCTAGATGGCACTAATGTATTTGTGTGTGTTTGTGGGGGCAGGAGAGGAATGTTGAGGCCGTCAGGGGAGCCAAGGATGAGAGAGTTAGAGAGATCCGGAACGCCGTGGAAATGATGATCGCTCGTCTGGACAACCAGCTCAAGAACAAACTCATCACTCTGATGGGTAGGACTCCAGCACACACACTGCCACAATGCAGAGGATTCTGGGCATCTGAGACCCTCCTGGGGCGTGGATGTGTCTGAATGTTAACAACACTGATCTTTAGATGACATTTAACATTTTTTTAGTTTAAATTATTTCATTTAGTTGCCAAATTCTAAGCTGTGGTCTGAAAAGAGAAAATATCGAGCGAGCAGCAGTTGTCTGGACCGAAATGTCTTATTGAAGTCTGAGAGAATGAACAGACTGGTTGCAGATGATGGAGAGGCAAGAGGAACTCAAATAACCACTATTCCTGCCAGCTAAGAACAGGAAACTCACCAAAACTGGGAAATAAAAATGCTGCTGGTCTGATGAGTGCTAAATGAAGATGGTAGGTCTGGTTAGCAGGAAGTAAAGAGCAGCAGGCAGAATAATATCCCTCTGAAAGGGATTGTGTTTATTTTCCTGTCAACCTGTTTGCTTGTAACTTTACACAAAAACTAATTTCTTTCTGAGTATGGCTCATTTCGGGATTTTAAATGATTCTTCACTTTATGGATGGAAACCAGCTGCTTGGTGGAGTTTTGATCTCCGAGTGATTTTCTAGTTTTCTATATTATAGAATATAAAATGATGAAGATTTAATTCGCAGTGAATTAAACAGAATATTCGTCATAGTTAGATATATAAGCAATGTTTTCTTGTTGCATGAAGCTCCAACTGAGACTAAAACCCATTTGATGGTTGAGTCCTTCTCACAAAAACATTGAAATTTGCTACTGAAAGCAGTGAGAGTCGCCCTTTTATAGCCACGGGCGATACACACATGAAATATTTATCTGATGAGAGTGAATGCTTGCACTCAGCGCCCACATGCACAACCTGCACAGCCACCCACTCTCACTCAGCAGCTTCCATCAGAACTCGCATTCTGCTCGAGTACACTGAAAATAGAACTGTGTTCCTCCCCACCAGGCCAGAAGACGTCCTTGACGCAGGAGACAGAGCTGCTGGAGTCTCTGCTGCAGGAAGTGGAGCATCAGGTCGGTGACCTCCAGCAGAACATACGCTCCATTCATACAGCAGAACATTAGTTATATACGTTGCATACGTCATTTTGTTCAGTTACTGTATGCAATTCATTAGATCAAGAGCAGAGTCATTTATTGACAACAATATATGCATGTGTGTATACATACATGCATACATATATACAAGTTAAAAAGCAGTTTTATAGACTCAGCATCTACAGTTTTAAAGGTTCTGTTGCACATTAGTCATTTTAGATGTTTTGAGACTCTGACATTCATGGTTCATGTTGCACTACTCGAATGAATCGGACCGTTTACATGTTCCATTCTCCACTAAACGAATTGCTTAATCAATAAGTACTAAAAAAAAGAAGATGAGACAGAATCAAGATTTTTCATCTCTTCGTTATTTCAACTTTGCTTTCCAGTACACAGTAGGGGTGTATATCAGCAAGAATCTGACGTTTAGACATGTATGACATAGGGCTGTGGTGAAAAGATCAGTCGATTCTCATATCAATTCCTAAGGATCGATCCATAACTGATTGATTTATTTAATACATTTTTCTTGCTGAACTTTGACCTTTCATACAAGTGTTCGCGCTACGTGGGAAGAAATTAAAACAGTTAACATGGTGTCAGAAAGTAGCAATATTAGCCAAGTCCCGGCTTTGAAAACGGCCAAAACATTTCAGGTTGCGAAATGAAACCATTTTGGGTTCAGAAAGCATCAACAGAACGATGAGCTTGATGAAAGTAAAGCGATTTGCAAGACACCTCGTTTTGCAACGTCACCAACATATCATATCCAAGTTGTCCACAGGGTGCAACTGGTAGCGATAAAGCAAACTTTACACCTACCAGCTCATACGGCACTTTCTCTCAAAGTAACTGAGGCAATTGCGGACTTGGTGCAAAGATAAGAACCCATATTCCATGTTTCTGACTGTTAGAAATAATCTCACAACACATGTTGTGTAGAAACGGTCGGCGTTAGTCATCATTTTTATTACTTGCCCTGACTGTCGCTTGGGCTAAAACGACAACACAGTCAAAATGTCAACATCCTGTTTCAAAATAAAAGTTCCGTCTAAGATAGTTAACCGAAACTAGAGCTGGGCGATTATTCGATTTAAACGATTAGTTCGAATCTGTTGTTTATGAAGATTTAATGTAACAAAAATCGAGATTTTTTTTTTTTTTTTTTTTGCCTCCCCAGCACATTTTGGGCCTTCTTACATCATAGTAACATCAGCGTACCCCACAAATCCATACAAACACGTCAACCTTTTTACATCATAGTAACGTCAGCGTATATAAACATGTCAACATGGCAGCAAAGAAGAGCTTGTTCCCAAAAAGACCAGTTTCCTTCATTATTTAGAACCGGTTTGGTTTTGCAAACATGGATTTGGAGCAATAAATGCCTCATTGCAAAATCTGTTTAAGGGCTGTTGCTACCAAAGGTGTAAGCACAACTAATTTATTTCAACACCTGAAACAGAGGCAGTCAGGGGATTGGGATAAATTATGCATGTACGACATGTTCAAACCAGCAACAGCCTACAAAACTCCACCAATAGATAATCCACAGTAGGGGAATTATTTTCACTCTGTCCCCCTAAGAGACGACAGGCACAATGGAAATCCATTACGCACGTGGTCTAAAACTAAAAAGCCTTTTAGAAAAAGAATTGTTTTTATCATTTGTGGGTTCATTTTTGTTTCGTTTTTTTAACAGAAGGGGGAAAAATCAATTTAAAATCAGATTTGGTTTGAAAAAATCTGAGATTTTATTTTTAGATAAATACGCCCAGCCCTAACCAAAACATTACATTCTGATGAAAACAAGGCCTTCAGGCAACTGAAGGTGAATGAATGAAGGTTGCAGAACCGCGTTAAACATCCCTCTGAAAAACCCTTTCTAACATGTAACAGTCAGTAAAAGAAAATGTAAAAATGAAGCTTTAGTCTGCAGAGAAGGTGGGCATTACACCTGGTCGACATCTGTGGCTACGAGATCTTGCATTAATGCGACAACAAACTACATAGACTAAGACATGAATCTCCATATGTACTACAAACCACAGAAGTCATCTTTAACTTCTGACATTTCATTCATTTCTTTGTTCAATGTCAATATAATACTAGTATTAATATGTTTTATAAATATATATACATATAATTTAACAAAATACCCAAAGATTTTAATAACCATGAACAAAATTCAAATCTGATCAGAACAATTTCTAAATCTTGAGAATCGGAATTAAATCGATTATTGACATCTGAATCAATACCCAGCCCTAGTACCACAATACAGGGGTAATGATACGATATATGGTGATACTATAAACAAGGCTGATCGTTTTTAGACCCTTTATGAACCAAAACCTTTCCACACTGAATACAACAGTAATATTGGCTATTTAAGGGTCATGCCCTCGCAGAGAGATGGATTATTGACTGAATACATTAAAGACAGCTTCATTTGCAGAGGTCCTTTGACAACATGAAGCGAGTTTGACACAAACGGACTTGGACTTTTCATGACACCGTTACATCCCAATCATGTTGTTCATGCGGAGGTTTTCAGCATCCTGACTCTTTAGTTTTGTGTGCTTTGAGCAGCTTCACTCCTGCAGTAAAAGCGAACTGATCTCAAAGAGCCCGGAGATCCTGCTAATGTTCCAGCAGGTCCATCGGAAACCCATGCAGTCCTTCGTCACCACGCCGGTTCCCCCAGACTTTACCAGGTAATCTCTCCAGCTGCAGGAAAAAGATTAAACACCACAATGGTTACACAAAAGTTTGAATCAATGTCATAGTTTGTTTTTTGTAGTAATTTTATTGCCATTACTCATAATCTAAGAGGACACGTTTAATGTAATAATGATATAGACATTTTTATTTTTTATTATTTATGTCTTTTCCGGTTGTTTTTCTTGTATTAAGCCATATTTTGTGTGTTTTCAGTGAACTGGTTCCTGCCTATGACTCCAGCACTTTTGTTCTGGTCAATTTCAGGTAAATTCTCTCATAAGTTGCACATGGCAGACAAAAGACATAGCCATGAACGACAAACAAAACGTGTTTGAAGAGCATTTTCCTTTATTTGACGGTATTTTAGACCTTTTAAAGGACCGGTGTTTAATGACTGAACAGAGCTTCTGCTATCACTTAACCACAAAGACTAAAACTGAAGCTAGTGTGAGACTGAAGCGTGACTGCATCCCGATGTTACAGCAGCCTTTCTGTGTTTGTGTTTTTAGCACCCTGAGGCAGCGGGCAGACCCCGTCTACAGCCCCCCTCTACAGATATCTGGTCTTTGCTGGAGGCTGAAAGTCTACCCTGTGAGTTTGAAACTCACATTTCCAAAAATCTCCGCTTCAGATCTTGTTAAAAACACCAATGACTCTTGAAATTTGCTTTCGCAGGATGGGAACGGTGTCGTTCGTGGAAATTATCTGTCTGTGTTCCTTGAACTGTCTGCTGGACTTCCTGAAACATCCAAGTAGGAATACTTATTAAAAAATCTACGGGTTGTTTCCGTCATAGGGGTTGTCTTACTACTTGCTTCTTATTTCCACCTATTGAATTATTTTTATACAACATGTGAAACTGATTCACATTTTCAGTTACTTCCTAACTGGACAGGTTGATATCCTAGAAATGCTACTGACCGAGATACATGGCAGCTAATGTGTTCCCATTATTGTTTTTAAGGCTGCTTTTCACTCTACATTTAAGACTTGACATCTGCATATTTTATCTTTGATCATGGTCATAATTCCAAAACAAACAAAATGATTTATTTATGATGGCTTCACCCTCAACAACAGCGTCCAACATTTTATTAAAGCAGACCTGTCTTGTGTATTATAAGGAGTGAAGCTGATTCCATCTCCACAAACCTTACTTTACTAAGATTGTAACAGAAACCAGTTTTATTGTATTTAGGATTTTCCAGCCTGTTGACCACCTCTGATATTTGCAGATATGAGTACCGAGTTGAGATGGTCCACCAGGCCTCCAGTGACCCAACCAAGAACATCATCCGGGAGTTTGCCTCTGACTTTGAGGTTGGTGAATGTTGGGGCTACAACCGCTTCTTCAGACTCGATCTTTTGGCCAGCGAGGGCTACCTGAACATGCAGACTGACACACTGGTGCTCCGGTAGGCTAAAACACAGACTACTAAACTCTTTGTGCCACATTTAGCAGAGCGTGTAATCATCTTGCTTGTGTGGTGCACAGCTACCAGGTTCGCTCGCCTACGTTCTTCCAGAAATGTAGAGATCAGTACTGGTACATCAGCCAGCTGGAGTCGGCCCAAAGCGGCTACATCCAGCAGATCAACAACCTCAAGGAGGTACGTTGTTTTTCCTTTTCCAGACTGACACAAACGTGTTGTGTCAGTGTTGATTCAGACGACCTCTATGTGTCATTTCAGAGGCTGGCTATTGAACTGTTTCGCCGCCAGACGTCACGCAGCTCATCACCTCCTGACCTGAGGCTTGCTACAAGCACCACGACCTCCGAACGAGACCTTCGCTCGGCAAAGAGTGAAGACGACATGCAGACCACTTTGAGTAACAATAAGAAAAGCGAGGAGGAAGAGAGGAACCAGCACGATGACTCTAATGTGAGAGCTACATCAGAATGAAGCTTCTACACAATGGCTGTGTCCGAATATGCACCCTATGCCCTAACCCCTCATTCACTACTTAATTCACTATATAGTTCCCTCAATCTGCTCACTACTTTCTCTCTGTCGTACATCACGTGACTACAACTGTAACTATGGCAACCACAACAGACTTAAAGGTGACGTTGCAAATCCAATCTAATTTTGTATGAAAATGTCTTATTTAATTTGATTGTATTTTTTTCTTGCTTTGTATCATATTGATTCAGTAGAAAATGGATAAAAATTATGCTTTATAGTTTTTTTTTTGTTAAACGTTTTAGATGTTCGTATCTTTCCCGCCATTTTAAGCTCCAGTCCGCAATGCATTGTGGTCTATATTGACCCATCTAGTGACCATCGATGCTCACTACTTTTCAAGATGCATTGTGGGTAAATTTGAGTGCACTACTTTTTTCCCAAAGTACATTCGGACACCCCTACAAAATGGCGTGACCACTATATAGGGCACTATGTAGGACATAGGGTGCACATTCGGACACAGCCTCTCTCTACCTTGTCAGTGGAAGTGGTTGAGAGAACAAAGGAGAATTTGTTCAGCGGTAATCATGCGGAAACGCTAAGTTTTACAAAATGGCGTCATTTTGTTCAGGAGCTGTCTGATGGCGATCTTGAGGTGGACTGTCTGACAGAGGAGGAAATGAACCCGCTGGATGGCAGCAGCACCTCAGGGAGCTCCACCGCCACCAGCAACACGGAGGAGAACGATATAGATGAGGAGACTATGTAAGAACAAGAAACATGGATTATAATCTTTTTTTTTCTTCCTCTTTTATAAAAACAGAAAAAGCCTCTGTGTGTAAGTATTGCAAGTATAATGAATGAAAAGTAGGACCTTTCCCGTTATGTTTGTACAGGTCAGGAGAAAATGATGTGGATTTCATTGGGAACCTGGAGATTGAAGAAGGAGAGCTTCCCGATGACTTGGCTGGAGCCACAGGTTCGACTGAAATATCAATTGTTTCTTTACATTATATGTGCGACTGCCACAGGTTTTAACACTGTTGTGTGGGAGGAGTTTTGAAGAGCAGCTCTTTCCCACTGGTTGGCACTTTCATAAAACATGCAGTAAACACAGAGATCCCTTACTGGTACTAAACTGGTACTAAACAACCAGTTCAGTACCAGTGTCCATTAACTATTTTTAAGCTCATGTTGTGATAAATAAATGGTTCATATTTGTTTTCATGTGATACGTGAAAGCAGGTTTATCTTTTTCACTAACTTGTCAGCCACTTCTTTACTTTTTTGCCTTTTTTGTGGTTCAGTACTTGCTAATTTTCCATTCATAATAATTTTTTCAGAAACACAGTTAGTTGACATTTTAGTGTTTGATTTATTGCGTTAAATAAACGACTCATCTCATGTATGTATTGAAAGCAGAAGAAACTTTTATAGATGTATTTGTCAACAACTATAGCTTATAGTATTGGCGCTGATGGTTGTTGACTCTAAATTCATATTAATCTTTTGTTAATTTTTATTGCCTTTAATTCCCGATATGACTGTGAAAAAGTATCGATTCAGTCTTTTATTCATAAATATTTGGTCACCTCTCTGGTGGGAAAGGAGCTTGAGCTGGTGGAAGGCGCTCTCTCTGGGGGACTTTAATGCTCACATGGGCAGTGACAGTGGGACCTGACTGGGAGGAACTCCAAGTGTTTTTTTTTTTTCTTCGTCCATAACGAACACCATGTTTGTCCACCAGGACACAGTTTTATGATGAACTTTGTAGTCGTATCATCTGACTTGATGCCGCATTTCTTGGGTGAAGAAGGGTCTGCAGCTGTCAACTGATTACTATCTGGTGGTGGGTTGGCTCAGATGGTGGGGGAGGATCCTGTTCAGGCCTGGCAACCCAAACGTGTTGTGAGGGACTGCTGGGATCCTCTGGTGGAGTCATCTCTAAGACTTTAACCCTCACGTCCAGCAGAGCTTCAGCTATGTCCCAAGTAAGGTGGGGTACATTGATTTCGAGTGGACTATGTTCCAAAGCCTCTATTGTTCAGGCAGCCAGCACCTGCTATGGCTGTAAGGTTGTTGGTGCCTGTTGTGACGGTAATCCAGGTAGTTGTTGGTGAACACCAGCAGTATGGGATGCCGTTGTAGTGAGGAAAAGAGTTCAGCAGTGACCCGGTCAGAACGTACTAGGACAAGAATGTTCTGGAATAAAACAAGGACCATCTGTTTTCAGTCAGATCAGCAGTCGCACAAGATCCAGGAAAGTTAAAGTGAATATGGCCAAGAGATGGACAAGATGAATTGTTTCTCTGTGTGTGTGTGTGTGTGTGTGTGTGTGTGTGTGTGTGTGTGTGTGTGTGTGTGTGTGTGTGTGTGTGTGT
>JBAMHX010000017.1:26614304-26630380 GCA_037177515.1 Pseudomugil tenellus | reverse complement strand
CTGCAGGAGGTGGTGGTCTGCGGCAGGTGGTACTCTGCAGCAGGTGGTAGTCTGCAGCAGGCGGTGGTCCGCAGCAGGTTGTCTGCAGCAGTTGGTCTGCAGGAGGTGGTGGTCTGCGGCAGGTGGTACTCTGCAGCAGGTGGTAGTCTGCAGCAGGCGGTGGTCCGCAGCAGTTGGTCTGCAGGAGGTGGTGGTCTGTGGCAGGTGGTACTCTGCAGCAGGTGGTCTGCAGTAGGTGGTTGTCTGAGGCAGGTGGTACTCTGCAGCAGGTGGTGGTCTGCGGCAGGTGGTGGTCTGCAGCAGGTGGTCTGCGGCAGTTCATCTGTTAGAGAACTTTAAAATTCCAGTTTAGATGTCTTCTTAGAGGCCACCAGGACATGGGACAAACTTATTACTCTTTCAGGTCATTAGTGGAAAAAATTACCATAAATGTAATTACTAAAATGATTTTACCAGTGTAAATACCAGTTTGATGAAAAAATGTCACTTATGAAAAGAAAAAGAACACACAGAAATTTGTTGCTTTATGATAGATTGCAGGTGACTGGTGTTTCATCTGAAGAACAAGCTTAAATATACTAGAAAATAGTAACTGATTTTGATGGATTGAAAACTTTTTTTATCCCCAGTGACTCAAAATAATAACAAATTACATTTCTGATACTTCAGAAAACAAAAGTGTATAAAAATTAACTTCCAGTAACTTTTTAAATGAACCCCATTTACCACAAATACAAAATAAAATAATTCTTCTTAATAGTGATACTATGTCATCAAACTGTGATTTAAAATAATGTAAATACTTACATACTTAGTACTACTTTTAATTACTACTCAAGTTGATGTAGAAATATGAAAAAAGGCTGAAAGAAATTAATCTGTCATTATTTTATAGAAGTTTTGCTGAGAGGACATTTTTGGCATCAATGATCCCTAAAGATGTGGTGACTAGAAGCAAAGTTGTTACTTAGTCATCTGTTTATATTTTAATCTGTATTTAAAAGATCAAAATAGTACGTGACGGAGATAAACACAAATATATTATTTATTTAGTCAGACAGATTAAAAGAAAAAAGTTTCGGGTTTCTCACAAACGTGATGTTGCTGTGAAGCATCTTCTCGTGTGTTTTGCCAGAAAACGGAACGGCTTTTTCCCCAGCTGTTTGGCAGGACAGCATCCCAAATGTGGGATAAGGAGTACGACTGTGGCTTTTCTTTTGATGTTTGTGTGGTAATTCTTTGCTCCACATTCTCACCTGTTTGTAAGTATTGTTGCATTATAAGCAGGATATTTGAACGAACCAGTAGCTGTCTCAAACTGGTTTTACTGCAGTGTTTGGTAAATGGACTTGTACTTATATAGCGTTTTTCCAGTCATGTTGACCGCTCAAAGCGCTTTACACTACCTAGTGCACATTCACCCATTCACACACACACTCACACCCCGATAGGCACATCGGGGGGCAGCTTAGGGTTCAGTGTCTTGCCCAAGGACACTTTGACATGTAATCAGGTGAAGCCTGGAATCGATCTCACAACTTTGTGGTTGAAAGATGACCTCTCTTCCACCTGAGCTACAGCTGCCCTATGACAGAAGTCATAGAAGTTCCACTTCTATGACTTCTATGAGATATTGGCAGTTTGACAGCACGGTTTTTATGCATTTCTTCCTCCTCTATGTTCAGTCATTTAAAGTGATTAGTTGGCTGGATGTGTCTGTAAAGCGTCCTAACAGCACGGTGTTGTGAAGTAGCACGAATGAAGCTGAAGTTTGGTTAGAAGTTGTGAAGTGCAGAATAAATATTTCCTGCTAATGCTTCTGTAACGTTCATGTCCAGGAATCATATGGATTTGTTTCTTCAGGTCCATTCAGGTCAGATGTTAACACAGATTTTTCTCCGTACCTTTCTCAGAAATGGAAATTTCGCTGCTGTTTTTATGGTTCTGACCTTTTGCACCGAATGCCTTAAACTTCTGCAGTGTTGTCTGTAAATCCCAAAAGAGTTTATTCTTTCCATCTGTACTTTGGGTAGTGCCACATATCTGTGGTGTGGGAACCAGGAGAGCCGTTATTTACCTTGCTTGTGTCCGGTAGCAGCCTGAACAGTCGTTTCATCCTCTGCTGGATTGTTTTTCAGGATTTCCAGTAAAAACCTGAATAAAGCAGCTGACAAGCAACATCGCGTGACCCTGCTGTGCTGGGCTATAGGTGTGGTTTTAACCTATCGACAAGTTGGAAATGAAACTTCTATGTGTTATTAGTGTAATAACAATTTTATAACATCAGTAGTTAGCGTGACCTAAATGCTGTTTCAGTCGCCTCACCGAGCACACAAACCATCACATCTCTTAAAGAAAGGAAAAGGCTTCAGCCAGAAACTTGGTCTAATCTTTATATATACATAATAAGTCACCGGTTACAATACATATATTTATATACTACAGAAACACGGATAATACAGGTACTCAATGTGTTTTACTGTTTTTTTTATTATTATTTTTTGTTTTCTCTACTTAACCTGCATGTTGCAGGGCCAATCACAGGGTTTGTCTTCACACCTGGAGGATAAGAAGGAGAGGGTCACCTCAGTCCTCTGTGAACTCATCCCCACTCGTAGCACATTTTCCACTGGTCTACATTAAACATTACATTTGGTTGTAGGTCCATAAAGTCCCAACACCTTCCCGCTGAGGGATGCCAGTGCCACATAACTGTCCTGCCTCTTTTATCGCAGCTTTCATTTTCATAGAAGAAAGCATCACATTCATCTTTTTATGCACAAAAATGTCATTCAACCAGGAAAACTAGCCAATCACAGACGATATATAGACTTATCTGTGTTTTAGGAAGATAAAAAAAATGAATGAGAAGCTGACTTCAAGAATCCTGTATTAATGCTCTTTCAAATATGGCTGACAGAACTACCATCTGTTGCATCCTTCAGCAGAAGACAAACCCACAGAGAGCCTTTTAATACGTCATTATTGCTTACAGAGAAAAAGAAAAAGTTTGTTTTGTGTACACAGACACAGTGCAGATTCATGGAGGGGCCTTATAGTGTCAGAGTAATAATGGAAGAGCAAAGCTGAACATCTGTTTGGCGTCATCATGAGGGGGAGAAGAAGTCATCCAACTGGGAGGGACTTTTTAGTGTAAGCGGAGTGTGAAAAAGGCAGGAGGATTTACCACGAGGGGTGATGGAAATGCTTTCATTACTCACACATTGACATTTCAATATGCTGAGTAAGTGGGTGGAATTACTTCCCAGGGTTTCAGTAAATGAGCGAAACTGGATTTTTGTGTTCTTCTGGTTTAGATCCCCCTCCAGAGTGCAGAGAAGGCAGATGGCAACGTAATGGGAAACTGTTGCAGAAAGCTTCTTCTGCTCCCCATAGCGGCACTGAGCACCGGTGTTTCCGTGATCTGCACACCCAAACACAACAGAGCTGCTTCCAGCTACCTACAAGTCAGACAGCAAAACTAAATCTTTGTATCATGACAAGTCATCTGATTCTAAACTCTGGAGATGGAGATACCAGCCCAATCAGGCTGAAATAGTTCAAGCATGATGCGATTAGCATTCAGGTGTTCTCTACAGGTCCATGTCTCTCTATAAATTTCCCCTCCAAAACAACAATGGTGGTCACATTTGTTGTAATGAGTTTATTCTCAAGACTGCTATTTAATAAAATTCCTTTCAATTTGGTACAGGGAATAATTCTCTGCTCACATAACAATAATTATTATGCTTATATTAGTTTTTTACTGGCTTATGATAAAACTCTCCATATGAAGGTAACAAAGGATCCTGAGTAACTGAATTATTTGGATCAGAGCTCTGATTTAGTATTTATTCACGCAATTTATCAATAATACATGTGTCTATCATCAGTGGACACTGATGATAGACAATGTTTTTACCACATTGGCCACATGGGAAGTTGTTAGACTGAACTATTGTGTCCACCTGACATGGTCCAAACTGCCAAAAGTGCATCATGGACAAAGAAGCGTCCACAGTTTGAACATAAAGGGCAACAAATAATCTCCTTGCACTGTAAAAACTCATTTTCTGATCTCTTAAATGTACTGCCCAGCCTCAGCTTATCATTTATTTGTGAATATATACAATCTGAGCTGTATATCTGCTACTTTGTTGTGAGATTGGGTGACACAGTGGGAGGCAGAATGCCAGCACAAGTCCACCCAGGATTCATTTATACAGAGACTGGCTCCAAACACCACCTATCTCATCTTTCCCATCATTTTTATACAGTCTGCAGGTAAATGTTCTGCTTTCAAAACATCACTTTGCTCACAATGTGCCTCTTGGGACTTGTATTGATTTGGGATTATAAAGACAATTTATAACAGGTGTTTCTGAAAGCTGGACAGTAATTAAGGATTGGCAAAACCACAAACATTAACTTTGGTATTAGGCTGCACATTGAGGCAAAATTTCTATTTTCAACATAAACAGTGAATCAAGCTCTGTAAATCTGTTCATCCAGTTTCTGCCAGACTGTAGTACTGAGACTAAACATATACTACCACATTATTCACTTTGGAAGAAACAAAGCTAATGCATTAAAGAATTGTCATGAGATCCTGACCATTGATGGACATTTAACCCTCTGCTTTTTTTGTACAGTGAAAACAGTATTTCTATCACCTGAAACATCTTCAAAAACTAAGGCAGCAGCTTCAATTTCTCAACTATGGTATGCTAATCAACCCACCTGCACAGCTGGAGAGAAAACCCACCAATTATTGACACGCTGTAAGTGAAAGCTTTAAAACATGCTGTAGCTATTGCAGCTTAGTAATACATGGATTTAGGTTGATAATTAACATCTTTACTTTCTTCTCTTTCCAAGAAATTGTTAGTCATGTTAGGGTGAGAAAGCAGAGGGAAACAGCAACATTAGCCATGTCGAGACTTCTTTAACTCCACTTGAAGCCGGACTGGCTCAACATCTGTATATATTTGCTGAGATTTTTATTAAACTATAAAACCAGTGTCACCTCTGTCTGGTCCTGGGAGATTTAAATAGTTACCAGTGTCCCGGCTAAATGGCCTTATGGAAACTGGATAAAGACCACCCGTTTACAGGACAGATTTGTCTTAAGCACACTCCTGCAGTCATCACTCAGCTTACAGTAAGTACTAATAATATACATACACATCCCCGGCTATGTGAATATTTCATACGACTGCGATTTCTTTTGTTGCCCATTTTCTTCAGATTTCTAGAGCCATACACAGTAGCAACAAATCCACAAGGAGAGCCAGAGGTGTTTTAGTCTGAGTCACAATCAGTACATTCCTTATAGCTGGACGGCCCCAATAAGAGTCCACACTCCAGAAAATGGGAAAAAAGAGAGGGAGAGAGAGAAAGAAAGATAAAGTGAGGAAGGAAGCGTAATCCCACCTCATGTCGACCCACTTCACTACATTCTGGGACATGAGGTACATTCTGTTCCACTGATAGTAAGTCCACAGGATGGTTGCAGGAAAACAGCAGCAAAGTGAAGGAGAAGGTGAAGATGGGATTTTGGCCATGAGGAAAATCTGAATTTCTTTGTGTTCAGGGAGACAGAGACAAAACTGCAATGATGTTAATTAACTGTGCTAGTTTGTGACAAATGTTATTATGTAAGGCTAAATGGGTTTCTACATAGTAACACAACATGATTTTGTTTGGGTGAATGTGACAACTAGGACTATCTGTTTTCCATTCAGAATTTCCACAAAAGACCCCTTTTGCCCCTAAGTATCATTTCTGGGGAGAAAAGTAGGTACAACAACATATCACAAAAATGGCTTAAATAAGCACTAACCTTTGACAGCATAGGTTTGGGACATGGAGAGCAACAAGCTTCTCCACCACTGTCAAGGTGATCAAAATGACAAGTGATGGGTGAGGTCAGCCATGTTCTTCTTTTAAGTGCCTTAACCCAACCAAACAGCAACCAAAGCTAAAAAAAAACAACTAGTAATTGACTTGAGGCAACAGAATAATTGCCCCCAAACAGGAAACAAATGTTCTTATTAGAAGGCCCCCCAAATTTGCTAATCCCTTCTGACTCCTGGTGGGAAATCTTTCCAGCCTATATTGGTTATATTTAATCAAGGAATTCTTGTGACCACACAAAGCAAAGCCACTGCTAGCCTCTCACTAGAATATTTTTTACACAAATATCAACTATGTACCCCTGTAATATTTCTGCAAGTTTGGACAGCTGGCTTCTGTATGTTGGCATTTTCATAATTCTTTTCATCTTTGGGTTTAAATAAATATTACCACTACTTTTACCAGTACTTTCCCTCATACTATCCAAAATGGATTGTTACAAAATGTCCTCCAAAATTCCACCAAATGCATACAGCCTTCTTTCTCAAACCCAGTTCTATTGTGGGGTAAAATTTCCATTATACTCAATTATGTTTTACCTACTTAGTCCTGTGAAACAAAATAAATAACCATTATTTTTTTTAAATGGTCTGTAATTTTAAATCATAATTACTTTACATTAAGCAAAATGATTAGTCCTTGTAGCAAAAATAATTTAGGCTCTGAACAATAGCCATTGCATTAGCTAAATGTTAGATGATGGTAACTTTTTTGGTTTGAATTTTGGTGATAAAAATTTTGGTTATAAAAATTCTTAGTTTACACTTAGTATCCATCAAGGGCTTATCTAAGATACTTTTAAATTTTTGATTCACCATCTAATGAAATTATAATAACACATTATTTTAATTGGAACTAAAGAAGCTGATGACAAAGAGCTAATCCACCCGAGTATGCTAGCTAGCTTAACCATGCCAACAACTGGCACTTTAGTCAAAATGTGTTCATGTTTGTTGGCAAGAAGTGTGTAAGTGGCTTAATGTGAACTGTGGGAAACTGCTGCCCCAAGATAATAAATAAGTGAACAGTCAATGGCTTAATAAACAACAACAAATCAACCCTGTGAGGTCCTGTTAGTATTCTGTTTAGAAGAAAAATAATTACTGAGTAAATGTGTATTTATTACTAAATAAAAATTAAATGACATGGGAAACAACATTGAAGAGATTTCAATGTACAGTTTGTTTATGGATCAAAGATTACATATTACATATGAAATTTACACATTAAGTGAGGGAAAACTGTTTCCACATTTTAAATCAGTAGATACTCAATCCATTAGAAAAGCATAAACTATTTAACACGTTAATGTATAGCATTATATATTACAGCGAGCGGCTGTGGCGCAAGTGAAGCTTAGCCGACTTCTGATTGAAGGGTCATGGGTTCGGTTCCCACTCTGTCTGAAGTCTGCACGTTGAAGTGTTCTTGAGCAAGACACTAAACCAGTTGTTCCTGGTGGCCAGGCTAGTGCCGGTGTGCATGGCAGCTGCAGTGTGTGAATGGGTGGATCTGTATACACTTTGGTCATCGAGAGATGAAAGTAAAGCGCTACAGAAGTGAACGCCATTTACCATTATATGGATAAATAGGATATTAATGATGGATTCATATGGGTTTGTTAATTAATGAGCATTAAGATTAAATTCTAATGGAAATTTGGGGGTTGATAAGTTTATGTCCTATGGTTTCAGTGATCTGACAACAGACCTGAAGAACACAGACTTTGACAGAGTATAGCCAGTCCACTGCAGAATCAGAGAAGGATCCCATTAAATAATCCAATACGTTTGTGGTCAGTTTGAATCAATGTCATGAGATCTCACACATTCAACTCATATTTAATTTGTACACAAGAAGAAATTTAAAAATTAAATTTCAAAGGTGTTTTCACCAACTCAAGCTAGCACTTTTACTTGCATCCAAATAACAACTACTGCTACCTAACTAGCCTGTGTGGGTATTATTGCTACCTAGCTAACCTACGTAGCTAGAATCTGTGGCTGATATCTCAATAAAAAAATGGTAAATGATATTTAAATTAATGCTTAATATGCCCTGATAAAGAACAGGGTAATATTTTTTTCAACTATCTCTACAGTCAGAATAGCTGTGACATCTTGTTTTGAGCATTTTTAGCTTTAAGCTAATATCATCCTGTAGCATAAATGTGGTTTTTTGAAAAAGAAGATGTTAAAAAAATCAAAATGAATCATTGGTAAGGCTTGTTACAGACATATCAATTGTAAGAGAGCACCATTAAACAAACGTAATCTTAAAATAAATAACTCTCAACCTCTATATACGGTCAATGCTCTCAAAACTATTAATTTTAATGCAACTATGAAATGATGAAAAAAATGTTTATATTCAAGTAAGAGTGTTGTATTGACTTGTATAATTGGTTCTCAATTCTTAATTTAGCTATACCAGTAGGCCTAATGTGTAGTCAACTGTGATTGGGAAAAATATTTCAAGTCTATATTAGAAAGAATAATATTTCCACGTAAATATTTTTTTTCTCCTTTAATTACTACAATCTTTATTTACTTTTGATTATAAATAAATTACAACAAGGTAAATTTATCTTAAATATGTGATGCTCTTATAAAAATATTTGTTTCGCTGAAGTTTATTTCAATGTAAAGGTGTAGGAATTTAATATTTCATTTGTGGAAAAAAAATGACAGCTGAAAAACATTTGGTGGAAGTATGCCTTTGTATTGATGATCAAACCTGTGAAAAAAAGCGACAGAGTGTTTATGTTAAAGTGAGGTAAGTTAATCAGTGGCAGGTTTTAGATTAATAAGTCTCTAATCCTTACAAGTGATATCAATATTGTTACTCAAGTCTAAATCTTTACCAAATTTCCCAAAATGTTAAAATTGTTTTAAATTGAGGTCAGTATTCGTCTTCATTTTTACATTAACACATAACCTTTGTACTTATTTAAAATGAAATAGGCCTTTGTAAAAAATATGTAAGGCACATATTCTAAAATATTCTCAATAGAAATAAAAATTGGGGTTTAATCAAGTCTCTTGAAAAATATTTCTTCTTGCTTATTTTTGTGCAAAATCAAATACTCTGTGGCCTATAACAAAAATATATTTCCAAATACCCATCCTACTTAAAACCCATTAACCCAGGAGTCTATCCCCATCTGGAATACTGGACTATATGAAGTATTTATTCAGGTAAGAGAATTCTAATCTTTTATAATCTGGTGCTAAGTGCTTTTATCTGTAGGCAAGTTGTGTCTGGATAATTGCTGGGTCATGGACTGCCTGTGCCTCCAGTGCTACAAACCAGGAGTGTTATTTGTTCCAGCCTCACGTAAGAACGTTATTCATCTGCCAGCAAAGGATCTCTGAGGGGAAAAAGGCAGGACAGGCCATTAGAGCTTAATGTATTGTTCAGTCATTCAACGATGTCATCATCTGTCTCATGACCGGATATGTTATGTGCCACTTCAGCCTGCGTTTACACCTGGTTCATGTTAAAATAGAAGAGAAAGAAACGATAATGGTTAGTAATCGCCCTGTTATGCCTTTTAGATGTAGAAAGTTGTTTGATGGATGTATAATTTCTAAGTGACACAAAAGTGTTTTTTTTTTATTTTTGTTTAACTATATTAGTGACAATAAAGGGAAATTTTGATTATACTGTACAGCTATAGTGACATATTAGACAAGTATAGTTTAGTAGTATAGTTTCTTTTAAGAAGCTCATTGATGACAAAGTTGTCACCATGGTAATTTTATTCAGCTTTTATGAACATGTTTATGGGATATATACTATATAATCCGATAAATGAGAATAAATCACGGTACAGAAAGCCAAAATATCAATTTCCAACCTTGCTTTGTGAAAGGGAAAAAAATCCCTACAACGCAGCAGCACTGGCCAGTACTGCAGTTCCTTTATCTTTTTTTCTTCTTTTTTTAGCATCAAATGTTTTCTGGTTTTATATCTGTCCAAAATAAATAACTTTTGTCTACAAAATGTGGAGTGATCAGGCACATAGATAAACATCAAACACATCTTCAGACCAAATGGAAGTGAAATGTTATCATTTGAGAGACTTAATTTCTAATACAGGAAAAAAAAACTTGAAAAATTAGCTAATAACAGGTCAGGTAACTTTAAAAGGTATCTGGAACTTGATTTCTTTCCTTTAGCCTGCAGAGAAACGTCTAAAATACTATTTGCACGACCTCAACAAACTCTTCTTTGTGGACCTTTCAGAAACCTTTTGCTACATTGCCTCCGAGAATGATTTCACACACGGTCTGAAATAATTCTAACATCCAGTATTTCCAGTTACAAATTGACTCATCAGTGGTCACAATAGTGATGATGCAGCTTGGCTTTACCTACAGAAGGATCAAGCAGGGCTTGTGTTTAGTGGGCCAGCTTTACATTTGAAAACAACTCGAGTTAGGACAGAGAAAACCAGTCCTCTTACAGAGATTCAATAATCACATAAAACTGCAGGAGCCACGATTACCTACTATCAAAGAAAAACATGTTGTTGAAGGCCAAGGGGGGGTGAGGGGAGGAGTGAAGTAATGACAGAGATGGTTTGGTTTGGGTCGCTCCTTCAAATGGTGGCATCAAGGTGAAGGTGAGGTGCTGCCACTCCGGGCCTCCAGTCGGAGAAACGCTTCATGTGGCCAGAGGGTATTGGGCCTAACAGCTCCATGGAACTGCTTGGCCACCGTCGGCCCCATCGGCGAGTACCGTAACCATGCCTGTGGCTTCGCCTCACAGCTTGGCCCAGCAGCATGGCTGTCTGAGGCCAAAGTGGGTCCGTGAAGCTAGAGATCCCCGGCTCCAGAAAGGGGATGCAGGACCTGCGTCTCAGTGGGCGTTCCTCTCGGGAGATACGGGAAGCCGTGAGGAAGTCGGAACTAAAGCTGAAGCAGGGTTTCTTTGGGGCCCGGGTCAGAGAGATGCGACCTTCCAGAGACGGCCCTAACAAGCTGAGGCTAGTTCTGTCTGTGAGCGAGTCCGTTCGGTCTTCATAGCCAAGGTCAGCGGGGGCTGAGCATTGCTGCAGGGGCCACCCTCCGCGGCTCTTCCCCCCGATGTCCGCATTGCTGCCTCCCTCACCGCCGTCACGCTCTACCCTCATTGCTTCATCTTCCTCCTCTTCTTCCTCTTCTTGCTCTTCTTCCTCCACCTCTGCAACCTCTTCCTCCTCCACCTGTCTTTCCACCACAGCCTCCTCCTCATCCTCAGTGCTGGTGGGTGGCGGAGAGCGAGGGTCTCGCAAGAAGACCACAATGACAGTTATATTATCACTAGAACCGGCATCTCGGGCTGAGGCCACCAGCTTGTGAGCTACCATGGTGGTGTCTCCAGAGTTCTCCTGGAGATGGTCGCTGACCACTCGCACCGCCTCATCTGGACTCACAGTGTCCCAGAAACCATCACAAGCCAGAATCAGGTAGTCTTCAGAGCCATCCAATGGAAAGATGCCATGGTCCGCATCCCCGCAGATGTAGGGCTTGTGCTCCGAGTCGCCTGTCAACACAGGCATAAAGTTAGCAGTCATAACAACAGAACAAAACATTTTTTCAGGAAATATGGACAAAAACAGCAAACATTTCAGTCTAGCGTGTTAATGCGAGAGAACTAAAACTGTACCTATTGCTCTGGATACAGACAGGCTGCCGTTGACTCTCCATGTGCCGAACCAGATCACGCAACCCCCCAGAGCCTCAATCCTCTGTTTCTCATCCTGCAGACACACAATGATAGTCATCATCTCATGCTGCTATTTACTGCAGCGAATGACTCTTTAGCTGTTGTGCACTTACAGTCCACTCAAAATACTGTTTTAGGTAGACAGTACTACTGTTTTTGGACTGAAAATATTGAGTGCAAACTCAAAGTGACAGGTAATGATGATACTTGTCAGAACTGGAAAATTGGTAAATCAAATGAACTACATATACAGTAAGTTGCACGGTCATTTAACAAAAGCTAGGTCAAAATCCAAATAAAGGTAAAAAAACATCTATTGTTTTAAAGTAGCAATATCTACTTTCTGACTTTAAATGTATCTGTTTCTGACTCATTTTAATGGCACAGTATCATTATTTTATACATTACTAGTGCCATTGTTAACCATTGAGGATTAGAATCCACACTTCATAAATAATTTTTCCAACATGTTGCAACATTTCACTTTCAAAAGCAACACACTCGGAGAAAGGACAGAGAATGAGAAAGAGCAAGCAAAAACAAGAGTCAACATTGGACTCACTTTTACAGATTGGAAATAGCTCATAGAAGAGGCAGTAGGTGAGTAGCCCTAAGGTGCAACTAATTTATTGCACTTTATTAATTGTCCTCAACTCCTCTCTAAAGCCTGGGTTTGTCTTTGCATACACAATGCTAAGGAGGAAAGACATGTAGTTCTGTTCATCAGTCTAAGAAGGGTTTCGAACCATTTCGATAGATGAGACTAAAACAAAAATCTTTGATCATAATGCACAGCAGCTTGCAAACAGCATATCAGCACATATACCATTGCAACAAGACTTATTTACCACAGAGATTAACCTATAATACTCTCCAAATTCAAGATTATCAGTGAAATAACACTTCTAATCCCACCGGAGTTGAAAAGAAAGAGACGAGGATGCAGGGCAGGAGTAAGGCAGAGAAAACGATGGAGATTAAACCCGTTTCTTCCACTTGTTGTGATGGACAACGTTAGCTCGCTAGCTAACAAATCTGTCGAGCTCCAGGTGCTAACTGAACATATCCCAGACTGTAATGCGTCTGTTTACGGCTTCAAGACGGTCCATGCAGACCACAATAAGCAACTAAGTGGAAAACTAAAGGGTGGTGGAGGTGCATTACTGATTAACCAGCGTTGGTGTCATCCTGGATATGTTACTGTTAAAGAGAAGATCTGCACAAGAGCCATCCAACTGCTAGCTAAAACGAGCCTACATGCTAGCACCATGAGCCTACAGCTTTCCTGTCACACCTCCACTCTGTCACCCTGCAGCTCAGTCAAGGACCTGAACACAACCCCATCTCCTCCACACCCAAACTTCCTGAAACCCCCTTTACCTCCACGCTGTCTGAAACAACTGATAAAACTGAACCAGAACAAGGCTGCAGGTCCAGATGGTGTCAGTCCCAGAGTTCTCAAGAAGACCTGCTCAAGACAACTATGTCCAATTCTCCAGCACCAGTTCAATACCAGTCTGAGTCAGAAAAGAATTATGTTGATGTGGAAAACATCCTGCCTTGTTCCAGCTTAAAAACCACAACCAGTTGAATCTAATGAAATACAGAATTTGAATTTCCCTCCTTTCCTGGTATTAACAAAGTATTTTTACTTCATTTCAGTTCAAAACAGGTGCAAATTTACAACAGAAAGACTGAGAAAGAAAAAGAGACTCATACCGCCAATCAGTTACAGATAACCAGGAAAAGCTGTGCTTTAGCTGTTAGTTGGAATAAAAAAGTGAACTATTCCCAACTTATATTGAAAGTAACAAGTGAAGTGAAGCATGTAATACAAACTGCAACACACACACAAAAGATGCCCCATTTAAAGTGAAAAGAAGTTAAATCAACATACTTTTTACATATATGTGAGAAACACTGTAGGGAAGAGAGGACTATAGCGTATCCGAGAACATTATGTGGATCTACACGCTCCAGAACTATATCAACTAGCTAGTTTTTCAGTTTGGATCAGTTTTGCTGAATAAACAAAAAAGTCGTAATGCATTCATGTGAAGATGTATTTACCTATTTTCAAGACTTTATGATGAATTTTAAGCCTGATAACAAAAACAGACTTTACAAAGTTTTTTTATGTGTTATTTAACTCTAAATCTCCCAATTCACTGTGTCATATTGTATCTGTTTCATTCATGCATTTTCCCAGCTGACAACAGTTCAGAGCTAAATAGATTTGCCATAAACACAGATTGCTTTTCTTTCTGTCCAGACAGAACAAACAGCATAAATCAGCTGGAGTACGTCACACAGGTGACGTGGTGGCAACTACACAGTTAAACATCTGCATCAGGAAAGCAGCTGAGATTGTAGAGGATTTCTGTGTGTGTTGTGAGACTGGGTTTCTCACCTCTCTGTCTGGTTTATGTGGCTTCATCAGCTCTACCACCTGTCCTCTCCTGACCAGGATAACCTGAGAGTCTCCCAGCCAGGCCACGTACAACGTCCGGCCCCGCAGGAAGGTCACCACGCCTGTTGTGCCACAGCGCAGGTTCTGACACACACATCCATAAATATGTTAAGGTTGTTGAATACTGAAGGTAGCCATGCAGAAAGCAGGTAATGATGATTCAGGATGTTGTTTTAAAGAGAACAGTTACCTCTCGTGAAGCCTTCTTCACAAAGCGTTCGTCTGTGAGCTTGAAGGCTCTGCAGAGAGCTTCGCTGGGGTCTTGGCTGAAGGATTCCTGGTGAACTAAGTTGACGTGGAGGTGGTTCGCAGCATAAATGGCAGCATCTACACCACCGTGGCCATCAAACACAGCGAAGAAAGCCTGTTCCTCCTGATCCTGAGAAATAAAGCACACAACAAGTATGTCTGCAAAAGGGTAAAAATGCAGCACAACAGGTCGACTGAATGGAAGAAATAGAACAGCTTAGTCTGTCTTTGGTGCTGCATTTTTTAGCTCAAATCTAACAATGATGATGATGAAGTACTGGCATTCAGCACACTTCTTATTTTTCTTCTTTATTCTTTTAACAAAAGTTCAGGTAGCATTTAACTTCTGCAAGAAAGTCTGTGCCAGAGTTGTCATAAATCATTGGTATATGTCTGCACAATATTTACTCAGACTTTGTTGATCATTGATTTGCAATTATCAAATGAGCAGGAAAGGAGAAGAGGAGGCTCTAATTGGATAAAAGCATCTCTTGCTCTACCATCATTTTGCATTGAGACACCATCAGTATCTTTCCTAAGATCAATGCAGAGTAATCAGATGGACTGAGAATGCTGCTACTGGTGCATAAGCCTTTTTTAAGTTTGGATATTTCCCTTGTAGTTTCCGTCTTGTTTAAATGTTCTGAGGTGTGAAACTAAATCATTTCTTCATCTCTTAAAATCAATAATCAAAATTCTCTCATTATCTCAAAATGGCAATCATCGTGTAATAGCCTAATGGTAATAATCATCAGTAATGCGGAGGCTGGGCTGGTCTGTCAAGGTGGAGAAGGAACTGAGCGAGAAGGCGAAGCTCTCGATTTACTGGTCGATCTTTGCTCCAACCCTCACCTATGGTCGTGAGCTATGGGTAGTGACCCAAAGAACGAGATCACGAATACAGGTAGCCGAAATAGGTTTCCTCTGCACGCATTATTGCCAGATGAGAGTGACAGTTTCCAGCTCAATCATAGCTTAAAACTCGCCCAATCCAATAAAACCAGCCCAAACCACGAAGTTGACAAACACCCGTGTGAATGCGTAAAATATTTACACATATAATAGAAACTCATAACTCAGATCCAGAGCTCCATCCCTCCATTCTCTACCACTTATTCCCCAAACGGGTTTACGGGGGGCCTGGAGCGAACCCAGCAGACATCGGGCGAGAATCAGAGCTTCCTATCAGCATCAAATGGCTACAGATAAAGGATTAACAAATATTTTATTGCAAATTGCAGCCAACCAATAGCACAGTAAATCAACAGCTGTATGATCATATATTAAGACACAAAAAATAAATTGAATCATTAATTAATGGTTAATAATTTAAATCAACTCTCAACAATACATTTCACTGAATGTGGTATCGATGCTGTTGTAAAAATATTTTCATTTTTTCTACCACATGTTGTCCTCTTTTCACAATAATAAAAACCATCATATGTGGACAAAATCAGCCCGAATGTCATTGACCTGCCCAACGCATTTCCCCCCCCGCCTGGTGTAACCAAACCGCACAATCTGGCAACACTGTCCGCAGGGTGGCGGGGCTCTCCCTTAGAGATAGGGTGAGAAGCTCGGTCATCCGGGGGGGGGACTCAGAGTAGAGCCACTGCTCCTCCACATCCAGAGGAGCCAGATGAGGAGGGTCGGGCATCTGGTTAGGATGCCTCCTGGACGCCTCCCTAGTGAGGTGTTCCGGGCACGTCCCATCGGGAGGAGGCCC
>JBAMHX010000017.1:26586754-26600501 GCA_037177515.1 Pseudomugil tenellus | reverse complement strand
CTATTCTATTCTATTCTATTCTATTCTATTCTATTCTATTCTATTCTATTCTATTCTATTCTATTCTATTCTAAAGTCAATCAGCAGATGCTTCTCTACAAAGCAAGAGAGGCTTAGAACAGGATGGGGCATTGTAATTAAATGCTAGCAGTGCCATAGGCTGTGTTTTTTGTTCTTCCTTTCCCAGCATCATCTTCGTCACAGCAGGCAAAGTGACTTATATGGCCAGGTGGAGGTTTCGGCTTATGAGCATGAGATTAATAATTGCAGGAGACTAAATATGAATCTTTGTCACAAATCTGATACTATCATTTTAATTAAAATATTTCTTCCCCTAACACCAGCTAGCCGCTTTAAAAGGTTCATCCAAATTACAATTAAATTCCCAAAGATTGACAGCAGAACATGCATCTGTGTGCAGGTATCCACTGGGGGAATTGTACCAATGCTACACTATTGTCCTGACAAGAAAATACGCATTCTACAGTATTTTGCTGCTGGACTAATTTACTAACACGTAATATATTGTTTTTTTTATTTCAGTATCCAGTCAATAGGAAAATACGTTTTGCAATCACATTGAAATAATAATTGCTTTACATTGTCCAAATCAAACTACCAGTATCTCAAAAACTGTGTCCCACAAACTATCTGTGTCCCAGTTGGTTATCTCTGCTCAGCCTGTAGTTCACCTCTTTATCTCTGGAAATATCTCTGTTGCCAGATCCTTGAATTCAGCCTCAAACTGGGTCAGCATGAGGAACAGAGGAGTTCAAATATTTTCCCATAAAGCAGTAACCATAGAAACCTCCTGGGTAAACTTCTCCTTGAAAATGTGAAATCTGTAGAATATATATAGTCCTTATTCCTAAAGTGAACATCAGAGAACAAGGCCATCAAGCCAAGCAGTGAAAAACTATATAATGATTATATCACAAACATCTAACACTGAAATCAACATTAAAAGAGAAATTTTTACACACTAGGAGACCAAAATATTCCCAGTTTGACTTCCCAGGGATCTTGTTTAATCCTAACTAAATCTAGATATTCTTAACCACAGTGCATATTGGTGAAATGACAATCACACAACTGTATAATATAACATAACACAATACAACAGAAAACTCCTGTGCAGGTCATCAGTCATTCACATTGTAACCAGGATCTCTTCTGCATCAACTGCATGTCTGCTTAAATATATATTTACTTGACATTTTATGTCATTTTCTTCCTAAACACTTACATCTCAGTCCATCATTATTACTTTTTACATTATGGGGAGACACTTGGTAATATACTATCAGATATCCAAGCTTAAAAGTGAAACTGATGGTTTTATATAGCTTTAAAGTTCAGATGCAGGATATTCAAATCTTGACGGCACACATCTACTTCCTGCTTTTGAGTTCTGCATTTCCACCATTCAGCCGTGGATATGATCTCTGGTGGAAAAGTTTGATCCCCTCAACAGAATAAACCACATTGTTTGGTTACAAAAAAAGAGATCTGAGTCATTTTTGGTCTTTTTCTGACATAGGGTAAGGAGTTAAAAACTAAACTTCACTTAGCGTGTTGGAGCATGAAGGAATTATACCGTTAAATGATCTCCTTTCATATAATAAATTATGGTTGAATGTTTCCTTTACTAAAGGAAATTTTTGGGTCTTCTTTCTTTATTGCCACTGAGGTATTTCCAAGTCATTTCACTCAGTTAAAATCCTTCCAAAGGATTAAAAAAGACTATTTGACTAGATCTGGAGAGATCTACAAACTAATTAAAGTACACGTATGAGGTTCTCCAGCTGCACCGACACCTCATAAATTAAGTAGTAAATGAGGCATTTTGAATGAAACTGTTGAAAATGGTGTAAATCTCTACCCCAGGATTTGATACTAATGTTGCGTTGAGGTGTAATGGTTTTTATTAACATCTCCATCGTAAAGTAAACATCATATCACACTTTTATTGCCATAAATAAAGATCTGTCACACTATTTTCTCTGAAACCACCTCTAGTTGTATAGAAATTCTCCTTATGAGTGCATGACAGAAGGTTGTTCTGCAGGTAAAAACACCTTTAACATGAGAGTTTTTTCAGGAGAAACTATTAATAATATACAGATTGTGACTCCAGGTCTGTTTAATAAAATCTCTTTTGTTATATTCTTCTTTTTCCCCCCAAAAAAAATGCAATCAACAAAAAAATGTGTGTATGTCTGTCACAGCTTAGCAAGGTATAAAATAGCACTAAGTTATACACATGCTGTTTGAAGTAAGATGATCAGGAAGGAGGTGAAGAACTGAGGGGTGGAGTCACTTGAACTGTCGTTATTTGGGTTCCTCCGTCACCTGCATCCTCTCCTTCGTGTTTCCATTCATAGAAACGCAGTACATCCCCCCTTTCTCTCCACTCGCCTGTCCTCCCTTGCTCCACCACTGGCAGCCCGGTGGGGGTGGATGCTGAGAAGACGAGCTCTGATTGGTCGCAAGGCACACAGAACAAAGCACGACGCACCAATGACGCTTCCCAGTGGCTCACGCATCACAGTGAGGTCATGTGGAGCGGAGGAGGATTAAAGGAGAGCTTAATCTCAGTTCACAGCATCACACTGCAGCAGCACGACTTCGAATCCGTGATGCATGACGAACACTGGTTCAACTGGAAAATAACATTTCCCATCCTAATATTCATACTGATGCTTTTCCTGCTTTAATGTATCAGCAGGAATATTTGACAGGGACATGTGGAGAGTCACACACATGCATACACAACTTATCAAAAAGTTAAATTACAGGAGTAACACTGATTACAAGTCTGCTAGATTCATACTGGTGTAGCTGGTGTTCTGCTCTTCACTGGTGATTAGAAGGCTACAGCTGAATATATTATCTGTACAGAATATATAGCAAAAGCAGAAAGATGTAGTCTGTTGGGATGTTTTGCTGACTAGAAGAGTGTATTATTGCTAGCAGAAGACTTGTGTCTCTTGAACAAATTTAGGTTTTTCAAATAAATAAACTTCTGGGTTTTAAGCATAAAGACCAAAAGAAAACAAAGCATGACTCAGCAGCTTTCTTCTCTGCTGTTAGCGGAGCTACAGATAACTGCTGGGAGGAGAGCAGTTAACTACATTTCTACATCTGAAGCCCATTTCTGCTCCGCGCAGAAGACAGATGGTTGAATGCGCAGTGTGATCCGTCTCGAGTTGGTTTTACACACCTAATTTTTCTTGCGAAGAGCTCAGCTATCTGCCAGTAGACGCAGAAAATAGACCAACACCACGGAAATCGTGCATTGAGTTCGGACCACAAGCAACCAGCAAAAGGAACAAAGCAGAGAAGAAACGGGACAGGAAGAAAAGCGTGTAGAAACCAGAAAATAAACCTAAAAAAAAGACACAAGTTGATAACAGCAGAAAAAAGATGTGAGGCTTTTTGTACTCCTCACTGTGGTGTTTTTAGGTTATTGTAAAAGATTTTATAGCAGTAATTTAACGCTACAGACCGCCGTCGAAACGTGGAAGTTCGCTCCAAAAACACTGCCTACTAGTGGTTTTAGCCTGACTTGGTTTGGAGTAATGATTATAAGTTAAACTGGTTGTTTACGTTCAATGTTTACAAGTTGGCAGAATTGTTTATTTAGATAGATATACATACATATGGGCTGCACGGTGGCAAGGTGGTAGCCTCACAGCGAGCAGGTTGCTGGTTCGATACCAGATCGATGCCTATCTGTGTGGAGTTTGCATGTTCTCCCCGTGTTAGCGTGGGTTCTAACCAGGTTCTCCGACTTCCTCCCACAGTCCAAAGACATGCTGATTGGAGACTCAACATAGCCCACAGGAGTGTGTGTGTGCATGGTTGTTCGTCTGTTTGTGTGGCCCTGTGATAAACTGGCGACCTGTCCATGGTGTATCTCACCTCTCGCCCAATATAAGCTGGGACTGGCTCCATGACTGGCTGATGAAGAACTGGCATACATTACTGGTGTTATGGGATATCATTTGTTTTTGCATCCCTGCTTACAGTGAAGTACTCCTTTATGATTGGTTGGTATGTGATTACAAAGAATCCTTTTAAAAACGTGGATCCAAAAGCTGATCCAGATCACTTGTTCCTTATTCCATTTCTGAAATTCCCTGAAAATTTCCAACTCCATTTATAACTTTTTCATGTTTGTTGCGAACAGAAAGACAGACACCACCACATGACCTCTGCCTTGTCAGAGAAAACAGGCCATTTCAGTGATTGAGAACTTGTCCCACCCCGATATGGGTACCGGAGGGTATTATACCAAGTATGTACCTTTGTAACTTATGTTGTGCTGCTTGTGCCGAGATGGTTCCGTCTTAAAAATACAGGGCTGAGCTTTCATCCTCTCTCAGTGCGTCCCATTAACTCTTTGTCTGAGGCAAAAATGTCTTTGTTTAACCTCACGTTCACTGACTGCGTTCTGAGTGTCATTGTTTATATGTTTATGTACGCCTGGTAACACTAGGGTGCATTATTTATCCCAACTGGAAAATAATGCATTTTACCAATCTGTGGGCAGACTACAGAAGGGCGGGCTGCCATGTTTTGCTGCTCAGGGAGCAGTTTGCAGGAAGTTGAATTTATGCTGCCTTCATGTGCTGTGGGAATTATGGAAAAATACCATAGCTGAGGTCAAATTTGGCCATGAACACCCTCTTTCATTGTAATTTCCACTGGAGAACTCAAAGATTATTTTGATACCTGAGTTGCTGAGAAGAAGTCGGATTTGACCTTTCAAAATGGCGGACAGCAGCAAGGACAGTGTGGATAGTAAGAAATGTGCAGGTTAATAAATGTTTGTACTCGTGTTAGCTCACTGTTTAATTATGTAGCATAAACAACTTATTCATTTCCCCTTCGTGTTAAATAAAAATGCTTCTGTCCTTAAAATTAGGCTACTATACAAAATACTTCTATCTATGTTTGAGTTTTGTTGCATCTTGTTCTTGATGTAGCAGATTAATTCATTAATTAGTCCAGGACTGTTTTATCCATGTAGCAGCTTATCATAAAGTTTATGTCCGCTATTTTTATTATACTACGACTACAACAGCACTTGAACAGAGCAACTCGTAATTTCCTATTTACAAGTAGAACATTTCATATTTCCCATAGCACATGAAGGCAGCATAATTCCTCCTAGCCCAAGTTCACCTGTAGGCACTACATGTCGCTACCCCCCAAGAATTGTGGACATGTAGTCTATGATTTGTCATCAACTGAAATGTATGAATGACTATGATTTGTAATCATATAAACTGTGAATTTGTATAGAATAAAAATAATAAACATGATGACAATAAGGATGTTATTGTTTGGTTTATTTTGAGATCACAAAAGAAAAAAACAGCAGTAGTATCCTGGATGGTATAGAAAGCACTTAAACCAAGCACGTTGTGTCTCATTGCAAAATTTTACATATTTACTGCCGTTAATCCTCAAACGTTTAAGCGCATACCATTAATTTGCTTTAACGTGCTTCAAGCAAATGCAAAATTCATGAGGTGATCTGGTAAAAATATGGTGTTGTCCACTTCGCAACCTTGTTACACTGATTGTATTTTTTACACACCATCAAACCTGAATTACACTCTCTTTCATTTTCTTCTCTTAAAAATTCATTTTCCAGTGATATATCATAAAGCAGCAATGCAAACTGGGTAATATTTGCTAATTTTTTGTTATAACACTTGCCTGTAATTCTTCACATCTCCATCCTATTGACTGCTGGACTCAGGCCTTTAATGTTAGCATAAATTTGCAGCAAGATATGAGAACAGGCTCGAGTTTGAGCTGATTATTGCCGGTTGTGCCCACCACAGTCTGCGTATGCTTTTGTTTCCGTCTCTGCGGCGGCTGTGTTAAGCTACAGTCACGCGGGAAGCGCTGACACGTAGCGATAATAATGCTGGAGCTCTGGATGTATGTGTTAGCAGATGACTCATGCATGCAGCCATCTTTTCCTCTTCTTCTTCTTCTACAAGCTTTTTCTCTTCCACAGAATTAGCATCTGAGTGGTAAAACAAGGTTGTTTCCATAGCAACAAGGAAGCAAGTGACTGACGGTCTGGGGTGTCAGTCGTCCTGCTGCCAAACCAACAGAACAAGCTCCCACTTCATTATTTGAAATATTGAGGTTTTTCTGTGTGAAGTGGAGGTGTGAGTGGATATCCATGGGAACTCACTCGGCTCCATCGACATCTTCTGTTCAGACGGCGTTCCCTGATAGCAGGCATCCCTCACATCAAACCTAGAAGACTGCAGAGCCTTTTCAATCATCAGAGAGAAAGGCCTCGGGCTATTACCACTCACTCTGGCTTTTTTTTTTCATCCACATTTCCAAATGAATTGTTGAATTAGTGTGCTCCTAACAACTGTTATGTGAACACAGTATTCTCAAGAGTGCATAAGAGGATTACGTAACAGAAAGTGTGCCAGGAACCTATAAATTGTGGCATTTAATGGCTCCTTCTCCCATAACAAGGCTCTCAACTGACTTTGATGAATTAATTTGTCTCCTCAGTTCACACACACCATGTGGCGCTTTAATCTGTTACTGGGTTTTTTGGCATTTTTGATGGTGAGCAGTAGGAATCAACTGATGCTGAATCTGAAAGGCCGGAAACCAGCAAATGAGCCTGCGTTACATCTCTTCCTACTCAAGCGAAGATAAAACTCCTTGTTTTTCCTTTCAAGCTTGAACACACATTCAAATAAAGCAAAGTAGATAAAAACACCTGAGACTGTATTACAATGTGTCAGAGTCATGTCAAACATTTACATTTTTTACGCAAATATTTAGCTTCACATTGATAACAAAGATTTAACATTAATTGTATGAAATTGTTACCATTTTGTGGCCATTTTGCCTACAGTCCACATACCCCATTAAGCTGTCTGTACATTTTGTAAAAATGGATCAAAATGTTTCATTCCTTGTTTAAAGAACTACTAAATAATATCCTTTTAAAAGAAGGTGCGCTAGTTTTTAATCAAACAATGATACAATTCACATTTGCCATGAACTGCATTCAGCTATGAATACAGGAACATTTGGTTATTTGCTGGGAATTTGTTGTAGCAAAGCAGAGATCTATAAATATGTGACATTTCCCCACACGCTGTAAACAAATCATCATCCATCAGAGCAGGTGATATGAAGTGTTGCTTTAACAAGACCCTTTTGTTACATAAATCCGTTTCATGATTCAGCTGCACTATGGCTAAGGTTTGGATCCAGTTTTGTTTCCATGGTTACAAGAATAAGCATGTAGTCAAGGTGAAGGAACGATTGTTGCCGTTGGTAAGTATCTCAGTGACTGTAACGTCACCATTATGTTGTAAATTCAACTTGTTCATGATAGTGAGGTTTTTTTTATAAAAAAAAAATAATAATAAAGCATCAAACAGCAAGTTTCTATTGTGCGCCTGTTGTGAGGAAGTGCTAAAAGCTCATTACCATCTATATACAAGTACTGGGGATGTCAAGCAATAAAAAATTCAAATCAATATCTTGCTATGAGATTAATTAATCTAAGTCAACCCCATAAACTAATTTTCGTTGTAACAGAATTTAAAATGGCTTAAAAAAATGTTTGCACCCTCCATTCATTGTAAATCAAATGTGTAGCTCCATTAGCATGAATGCTAACTGGGAACCTCCATCCTGTATATTTGGCTCCAGCCATTATATTTTCCTTTGCTTTGTTTTAAATAAAATAAAACTCCAGGATTTCAGAAACAACCAAGACGTCAGTAGATGATATTTGTTAAATCTACATTAACCCCTTGTCCTCCACTACCGAACTGTTCTACTGCTATCTAGCCGCTAATCTAGGCTTTCTATTTTGCAAGAGCATTACCAAGTCAGTTACAGGTAGACTTACTCAGTTTGAGTAGCTGGATGAGTATAACTTGACAGGATTGGATACTAATGCTAGCATTAGCTGCAGCGCTAACAAGGATAAATGGTTTAGCTGATAAAGGCTTTGCACTGAGGGGATATGTCAGACTTGAAGTATTTTGATAGTACCAGAGTTACTTACTGCAGAGTTTGCAACGAAAGGAAAACCAGTTCAGAGCTTCAGCCGAAGTGTCCCATTCATGAAGCTCGGTGGAGATTTAGCATGTGCCTCCACATTTGCACCACGGTACAATACTCATAAACACTAATTTCAGTTATTACCTATATCAAGAAGCAGTAAGTTATTGATAAACGGACTAACCAAACAGTAAAACAGTAAAGTAAAAAAGCGAAAAACTCTTTGTCCATACAGGATCAGACGGGACTCATATGTGAGATATTGATGTGTTGTCATCATCCAACTGTGGAGTTTTATTAGACCAGTTATAGTTAAACCACATCAATTTGAAAACAGCTTCTTAAATGCAAAACAAACTTATTTCTACACGAAAAAATCAGCAAATGTATGTAAATACTGTTAACTTGAAAATGTCTTAATTTAATACAGTCTGATAAAATGCAGGCGTGTTACAATTATGACAGCAGAGACAGATGCATACGGTAATAATTTTGTAGAATAGAAAATGAAGTATTTTAGTATTGTTGTGTCTTCATGAGAGAAATGCAGTCTGGGAGCAAGATATCTGTCATTATTACAGCTGTGTAGCAAGTCCTTTAAATGTATAGAAAATATGTTAACTCATGGCCATGCATTACTAACTGCATGGGAAGAAGATGATTAGCTACAAGATGAAAGGAAAACCTTTTTATGACTCTAATATATACATAGCTTTGGTCATTTTGAATAAATTTCATTTCATTTCATTCTTCAGATGAACTACAACAACATCTGGGATCACCAGAGTGTCTAATTAGAGGGCACAGTTTGAATAACACAGTAGTAATGCAGAGCTCATATACTTTATTTTAATTACGTATTAAAGTGTGTATCATAGCTGCTTTGCTTTTTTACTTTTTTTTAAACATCATGTGTGACGTCGTCAAGAATTATTACAATGTTTCACAAACTGCAAATGCAGAAAACTAGTAAAGCCAGTTGAGTGACCAATACGATTGAGGTGATACTGGGTGTAAGGTCACAGGGTCAACAATGGCAAAAATGGTAAAAACTATTTATGATACTTCTGCTGTTGTTTTTCTGCAGTGACAGACTAATCTCCTCTATTGCTGCCATGCTGATTGTTTTATTTACACTCCACCATTTCAGCAAATTTATCCAGTACGTTCCCTAGTGGAGATCTGGTACCAAGTGTGGAACATAAGCTGCTGATGAATAAGGAGTTTCATTCGCCGATCGTCCAGCTACGCTTGTAACTTGGTGCATTTTCAGCGTCCCTGCAGATCCGTCCGGTAACGCAGAACACGGATCAATACCAACAGAAATCATGGGGGGAGTATTGAGCTGATACACAATTATTTTAAAGGAAAAACCACAAGAGAAAAAAAGAGGAACAGGAAGTTGACAATGCAGATCGCCATACAGAAAGAACCCGACAAGATGAAAAATAAATAAGTATCGCAACAGATTGTAGACATTGTTTTTTTTTTTTTTTAAATAAAAACTGTGTGAGTGTTTCGGAAGCAACAGCCACAATTATGAGGTCACGTCGCCACCATGCGATGGACAACTCGCACTGGCAGAACAACCATGGAAGCTTAAAATAAACATGGAAGTATGCGGACAGCTATACAAACAATCTTAAAACACATAGTTATACAGAAACATCTTGTTCCTATGCATAAATAATCAGTGATCACACAATAAATTCCTTCTTCCTATGTCTCTACAATATTTTGGCCTTCATTCTATCAATCTAAAGAAAATTTGCATCAGCAGTCTGCTGATTGATATGGGTTCAGCTGCAAATTCATTACAGGTTATGTGATGAAAGAAAACACCAACAACAAGCGAGCTCCCAATCCAAGCATCAGATAAACTTTTATCAATACATCTTTTCTTATAGTACATCCAACAACAAATATAGACTAAAATGTAGGGATGCACGATATATCGGTGCTATTATCGATATCGGCAGATATTTGTCTATTTTTCAAATATCGGTATCAGTAAACTGGGCCGATATTATAAACCGATATTTATTTAGGGCTAATTTTGTGTGTGTGTCAGGAGATGGAGTGGCGGTGCTGTATTTCTTTGGGCATGTGACATTGATAGTGATGCAGCGCAGCATTGTGAGGTCTTTCAGTACATATTCAGTACATATTTAAAAACAGATTTCTTACTGTTAATGAATTTTCAAGGGGTGCACTTTATTTGAATGACAATATTTTTGTGTTACAACATTGTAGATGACCGTTTTTCCTGTCAAGGACGAGGAGACTGGTTTCTTTAGATTGAGAAAAATGTAAATTTAATAATGACGAATAAAAGAAATTAAACATACATTAAACATTAAAATATGAAGGGACAATACATTAAGACGTACAGACATGATACAAGGTTATAACCCAGAGAGAATCCCTCCAGAGATCTGTTGTCACACAGAAATCTGGAACTATTTTGCCCTAGCCAACTAGGGGCACCTTTGTTTAAAGACTTGTGAGTCAATCTGAGGCCTGTTCTTATGCTATGACAACAAAACCGACGTCTCTTCTAAATATTTCCCTGATGGAAGGACGCCGGGCCTTGCAGATGGTTTACTAAGGTCAGAATGACATCAGTTTAGGAGCCTTATGGTCAGACCATTCAGCTAGACATTAATTAAGAGCAATTAAGTTATTATATGAAACTTCCCCAGAAGTGAGTAATATCAGAAATAAACATTCGAAGAATCAAAACTGCTTGATTTGAATTACAGATACGCCAGAGCTACTTAAATATCAGTTTTCGATCATTGCATCCAGCGCAAACTGCAGATTATAGTAAACATAAAAATATCGGTAACTTTATCGGTTATCGGTCATGACAAGCAGAAAAATATCGGCTATCGGTATTGGTTGAAAATGTTCATATCGTGCATCACTACTAAAATGTCATACTTGGGGATGAAATTAATTATTACTACGATGAGCTAAAGAGCCTGACTGTGGAAGAGAGGCGTGTTGTCTTTCTGTGTGTTACTGGCCTGCCTCTCACAACAAGCAGATACCCATAAAGAGCGCACGCAGCGGCGCCATACAACCTGAGCACACCTCTCGATGTGGTCAGAGCTCTGCTGATGTAACACTGCCCATGAAGCAACGTGGAAATGATGGAGCAAATGTAGGTGCAGACGTCACAGAGTGCTGCTGCATGCATTTGTAACAACACTGTGGTCACAATGAAGTGCACGTTGTTGGCTGCAGGGAGGCGTGTGTAATATGTCATAAATATAGAAAAACCTTCCAAACTAACAGCTTCCAGAACATCCGGGGACTGCTGTGTAGGCAGAGGGTCTAACCTTTCAACAAGACAGTCGGTGAAGATTTAAAGGTGACAGCTCTGCTAGTGTTGTATATTTGAGATGGTTGTAGTTATTCAGCCCCCTGATAAGCTTCTAGCTTCTGCTCAGCCTCCACAGCAAGTCTGGAGAGCATACATGTAATTCCCGGTGAGGTTTTCAAGCAGCCCAGTGCTGTGCTGCACAAAGCCTTTAGGCAGTATTATGTAATCTACCAGCTGGATCATTTCTGGATTGGTGGAAGCCTAGAGGGGAGGGAACATCATGCCCGAACCTGAACCTTCTCTGGAAACTCCTTTAAATTAGCCAATTTCTCATGAACAATGTGTGCATGAATAAAGAGAGCAATCGTGCAGAACACAAAGTCACATTTGCCATTTAATTTTCCAAATTAGGAGCTTATGGTTTCAGGGAATCACCCATGTTGGCGTCTTCGCAATAACAAGATGAAAATACTTTTGTCTTCTCTTGTATGGCTCATTAAAGCCTGCACAGTAAATGAGTTTATCTGGGGGGGAAAAGCTCAGGAGGAACAGCTGGCCCAGCAGTATCCTCCTGCTTGATAGAAATATATGAAATCGGAGGGCAGAAGGTTGCTGCCATTTTGTTTTTTCCATTTAATTTTAGCCAGAGAACAACATCCTCATTGTTACTTAGCATAGAAACACGGGACTCCTTGTAGATAATGTAATAATCAAAAGCGTTTCGGTAATAAAAACTAATTAGATGTATTTGCTCCATCAGGAAGGTTATTTGGTAAGTTCGGTTTGGTTGCAGAATGGAAAAGGTTACAGATGATCTGTATTATATATTAACAATAAATGGGGCGATTTCAGAGGCAGAGCGTATTTGGACCTGCTCTTATCCCTGCAGAGTTTATCTGCCTTATTTTCTTTCAGGAATTAAGAAGTAGTGGTTATCCAGCCTTCCAGTTTGCACCTTGGAGTACTTCTAGTACTACTTAATCCCTAAAGGGACCACCTTACTTTCACAAAGCAGATGGGGTAAACCTGAAAGGACAAATTGTGATTTTTTTTAACCTTTATTTCTGAAGGTTCATGATCCAAACCTGCATGTTAAGCAGCAGGAGCAGAACCATGTGTTAACTGCAAGCTGCATCATGCTTTTTTATGATCTTTAGTTTTCTGTTTTCTGTTCAGGATCTGTTGTAGTTTCATTTATAAAATCCAAAAGGTTTCATGTTGCAGAAGCAATCTTAAGAAAAAGGATTCACTTTCTGTTTTATGAAAAAAGTACACAAAGTCAGTCAATTGTAATTCTGAAATCAATAAGTATACACTTAAATTTTCTTTTCCATTTACATAATATGTATAACATGCTTGAGTTCTTATATGGACTACTCGTCCATATTCAGGTAATAAATTTAAAAATGTAATATTGATTTTCCAGGTGTTAACAGCTCCATACCTCCTTTCTAAACTCTGTGATGACATTTCTTCTGTTCAAAACAGAATATTTTTATCAAGGAAGATGTTTTCTACGCCATCATGCCACCTCATGAACCATGAGCAATATTCATGCACGAGTTCTTTTCCTTCCTCTGGCAGACATCCCACCATGGTGGACTTGACAGAAACTGTAATGTATTGTGACGTCTTAATGATTAAATTTACTTCAGAAAACTAGTTTTTATTTTTTTAAAAGAAGAGAAAAAGTAAGTGTAGGAGCTCTTTAAGAGTGTATTGGTGAAGATTAGATAGTTTAAATTGTATTTATGATGAAGGAGACTAATATGGATATAATATGGATGACTTCCTTTCTGTTGTTTAATGGGATCTATATAGATTGGGATAAGAGAAGGTAGTACTACATCTTTTCGCTCCTAAAACAACAAAATTTAGATTTTTTTTCTTTAACATATTTTCTTTAACATGACTCACTAACTGCAGTTATAGATTTCCTAAAAAGATACAAAACATTTAGTATGAAAAATAAATATCACTTCCAGGTTCAGTGTGCAGATATTATATTTACCAACTTTATTATTTTTTATTATTGAACTTTAACATTTTTTCTCACTGAAGCAGCTCAAACAATGGCTCATCTTGCATCCTACCTGCACTCTGAGTTCCCTCCAACCAGTAAAAGTCAGTCCAAAGCTGACTCTTCTCCTTGTTTTTCTCTGCCCTTCTTCCTTCGATAGCTCTTCTCTCGCATTTCTTTGCTGAATCATTTACTTTGTGTATTTATAATGGCTCATGTTTTGAAATCCAGTCACTAGTGTGGCGTGATGCCGTAAACAGAAATGCTGCTGTAAAGTGATGCACTGGTTGCAAAAATACATATAGAAATTTGTAAATACCTAT
>JBAMHX010000017.1:26541772-26565480 GCA_037177515.1 Pseudomugil tenellus | reverse complement strand
TGAATGAATGAATGAATGAATGAATGAATGAATGAATGAATGAATGAATGAATGAATGAATGAATTAATTAATTAATAAATAAGTAAATAAATAAAAAATAAATTAATGAATGAATGAATTAATTAATGAATTAATAAGTAAATAAATAAATAAATAAAAAATAAATGAATGAATGGATGAATGAATGAATGAATGAATGAATGAATGAATGAATTAATGAAAAAATGAATGAATGAATGAATGAATGAATGAATGAATGAATGAATGAATGAAAAATAAAAAATGAATGAATTAATTAATTAATAAGTAAGTAAATAAATAAATAAAAAATATAAATGAATGAATGGATGAATAAATGAATGAATGAGTTAATTAATTAATAAATAAGTCAATAAATAAAAAATAAATGAATGAATGAATGAATGAATGAATGAATGAATGAATGAATGAATGAATGAATGAATGAGTAAATAAATAAAAAATAAATGGATGAATGAATGAATGAATGAATGAATGAATGAATGAATGAATGAATGAATGAATGAATGGTTTAAAACTCAAAGCTTGTATTGTTCTGAAGCCCCCCCCCCCCCCCCCCTTTATGTAATCACACGATGGGGCAGGTTGTGTTGCATTCTGCATTTCATGACAGAATTAATTTATTAGTATTAATTTGTTTTAATTAATTCCTTAACATGTTACAGCCATGTACAAAACTAAATCAATCCTTACTGCTTGCATGGGAATCCGGAGGATAAGCAACACTTTGGTGCTGCTACTGAAATAAACATGATCATCTTAATAAAATTTGATGTTTCACCAATTTGAGTTGTTTATTTAAAATAATATCAAATGATGAGTTTGATGATCAATATTAAAATGATCAGTAATGCATCTTTTTCTCCAGGTTACTACTGGACTACTTCCCGAGTAGAAGCGTGCATCATATATGTTGTGAATAACACCAGATAATAAAACTGGCACCTCCATGACAACATCTGTTTCCATCATATCAGAGCAGAACTTTTACAGCTTTCCTCCATATCGGACTGTCAGCATCTTTTTCTGTCTTGTCTGTTATATAGATCCGGACATCCAACAAACATGGGCTGGACCAGAAACTCCTCTTTACCAAAGTGTCTGTTAGGTTGACTGGAACTGGAACTGGACAACACAACAGCAGCTAATCTACAAGAGCAAAAAACAAAGTGTTGTAATGGTCCCAAGTCCACCAGACTGAAAGGCTGTGATGGGACCTGAAGGCTAAGAGTTGATTAAATTACCTCCAAAAAATGACCAGTATAACAGAAAACTAGAAAGTCAGCTTATTGCTGTTGAAGGTGTTTTTACAAACTACTAAATCAGGATGTTTTATCAGTTATAAACAGAACATTTCTTTAGTTCTTTCACTTCAGTTCAGCTTCATAAAATGCCAAAAACACTTTGCACACATTACAAATTCAGTTTTATTTCTCATCCCATCAATATTCATAAAAATAATGACTTTGCTAAAACTGTAAGTCTTAGTAAGACCTAATAAATATCCTGAGATGTCAAAACCCAGGACTGAATGAAGGTTATACCTTGTTTTTTACATGACTTTCTTAAACACCTACTGACATTGTGCTACGTTTTGTTTGTGCACAAACAAGACGAAACATGCAGGCTGACCACGTCCCGCCTCCGTCTCTGAACTGCAGGATCTAACTTGAATGTTTCTGAAAGAAGAGCAACAACATGAGGTTCTCATTTTGGCTAAACGTACCAACCGTGCGATCAATTTCCTTTTAATGATTCCAAACCACACCTCCCAGAAGTCTAAATACAAAACCTTTTACATTTCCTCTAACGTTACCACTGATATCTGACAGAATATCATATATTTGCACATAAATGTCTCACAATAGAGGGGAGGAGGGGGAGCAAAAAGCTGTGCAAGATATTGGCGTGTCCTTATACCCAGCGGCTGATCAAACCTGATCACCATGAAGGACGCAGTGGATTTCTGCCGAGGACTAACATCGATCTAAACGTGGCGACTCCAGCAGCTTCATTATGCAAACCTTCTGACCACAGATGTGATGTCGGCACATGTAAGCTTTCTAGCACCTCTGGAATGACCCGAGGCGTGATGCGTGAATGAAGGGGGTGCGTGCAAACCGGTGGGTAGTGTAATCTTTAGACACACATGCAGGCACCAGTCCCCCTGCCACTTTGTGCCCTAGATGAGTCCTTCCAGTTCGCTCTTCCCAGCACAGTTTCTGCACCTATTTTGGATTCAAAACCAGGCCAGGCAGCAGCGCTCAGGGCTCCGCTCCCTCCTCCGTTTTTACTGTTTCTGCCAAGTTTGTGCACATTTCAAGCAGGAGGGAGAAGAACTAAAACACACTTCCTCCTATTCGGAAATGAATCTGGAGTTTCCTCCTCTCTCCTCATCCGCAACCTTGAACGAAAACAGGTGGAAAAATCTTGCAAATCTTCCTCGCGACACATTTATTCTCTTCATCATGCTGATATTCTGTCAGCGTGTGTGTGTGTGTGTCAGGTTTATGTGTGTAAAGACAGTGTAATAACATAACCGGTGAGGTTATTTTTAGCTCGCGTGAAGATGCTCTCAGCAGTGATGGCAATGGCTTCCTCCCCCCTCCTACACCATTATGACGCGGTGCTGTTACGCAAAACCAGGGGTTCACCTTTTGTGGACGTTCACTTGTGACACTGCTGCGCTCGGTTTGCGGCAAAGGCGCAGAAACACGCGCAGAGAACACACTGCAGCGTGTTTCTGCCGCCTGACTTCTGCTTTAGGCTCAAGCCTCACAACGCTTCTGTAAAGACACTTGTCTAAACTTGGTCCTGGACACACCCAGCGTCCCCTGGAGCCAGGAAGCGGACTGTTTGGGCCCCCAGGTCGTATCCCGACCTCACACACCTCCCCGCGGTGACACGACCTTCACAACGCCCCCACTCACACACAACAAGACAGAAAGTGCACACTTAACTATTTGTAGAGATGTTGGAGACACAGGTCGAGGCACTCCCCTTCCACTTCGTCCTCAGACACCAGGTCCGACAAGGGGCGCATCGGTACCGGGTCGGTCTCCTGCAGAGGCATCCTCATCTCCCGAATAAAGAGCTCCAGGAACCGTCGGAAGTTTTTCTCCTCTGCTGCAGAGCCGGCCATCATTTCTCATTCCTGGACAGACAGAGACAGCTCCGCCCGTCAGTAACACTAACTTGCCGGGCTAAGAAGAGAAGAGTCAGTACACTAACCGAACCGGTAGGACAGTCAGTGCGGCGCCATACTACCTGAATAAATGTGTAGTACCGGAGGAGCAGGGCCGTGGGGCTACCGGTGGGTCTGAAGACGGGAGGAGCGGACCGTGGCGTCTACGGCTACACTACTGAACGAGCTGTCACCGGCTTGGCTGAGCCCCCATTCAGAGCCTAGCGGGAGCGCGCGCCGCGTTATCAGGGATTTCGGCTGATCAGACGCGGGTGACGTCAGAGAGATGACGGTACAGAGCGCGAACGCGCACGCAGCGCTTCCTCCTGACGTGTGAGAGCTTTTTGTAGACATGCCATCACTAAGATGTTCAGGTTGCAGAGGAAGAGATTGAAAAATGTCAATTAGGAGCTAAAGTTCTGCGTGTAAAGCACAAGACATCAAGTTTAACGTCCCTTAAAAGAAATGTTACCTAATCTAGGACACTAAACACTGATGAATATGTTATTTTTATATCACATATAGAGTAAAAAATGGTGTTTCTAACGGTATCTTTGCCCGAGTAATAATAATAATAATAATAATAATAATAATAATAATAATAATAATAATATCACAACATGTCTCATTAAAATGTGTTCATTCCAGTTTGATAACTGGATGTTAACCAATCAGAGCAGACTATGATGGATGACTCAGCCACCAGTTTTTGCCTCACAGTAAACATGTATTTATAGGAAAGCAAATAGCACCCTTTATACTGATGGTGTGTGTGTGTGTATGTGTGTGTGTTGGGGGGGTGATTAGTGTTCAAAGGAAGTTTTTGCTTCCCATTGTTGCCCGTCCGCCCACAGTATACTCTCTGGGTGGGGGATTGGGTAGGCATGGGGATTCAATCTGGCACTTTCTTTGGAAGGAAGTTACATCGGGCTCTGTCTTTGTGTTCAGCTGAACTAAGCGAAAGTTCACACCCTTTTTCTGAGGGTGCGAAACACCGTACAATACAAAAGCACAAACCAAGAAATTATGATCAAAAAGACAAATGAATGTGCGGTGATAAGGTCCAAACACCCCTTTTCTTAGTTTGAAACACCCCTTTGATCAAATATGAATAAGACTTTTCTGTAAAGTATGACATTGCAAAGTCATGTATTCAAGGATGGGAGAGTTGAGGATTCAGGGTTTATATATTTTTATAAATTGGATTTTGTCATTAAAACTATTACAATCAAGACATTATAATAATGATATGTACATTTCTCACAATGACAACATGAGGAGCTTAAATAATGAAGACTATGTGTTTAACAACGATTAGCCATAACTTAAAACATTTCACTAGAAGCAGGAAAAAACGTTTTCCTATTTTTTTAAAGTGCGATGTTCTGCTGAGAAAACCTGCATCCTGCCATGTCACATCAATTTTCCCACCTACCTAATTACATTTGCATGTTGCTTATATCGCCCATATAGCAGCAGAACAACAGGACATCAGTGGCTTTAAAGGGTTCAGCATCATTTTTTGGAGCTCCATCCTATGTCTCTATGGCAACAGTGACAGATGGAGTTTACCAAATCTCCAAACTATCCCGGTGCATTTCGGATGGAGTCGCTGAGAAGGAATTCCAGAAAAGATCCCCAAAAACCACAAAGTCATAAAACATCTATTGCTACCAGACAGGATAGCATCACATGTTCTGATTGTTTGGGATTAAACTACTTAATATCAGGCAGTTGGTCCCATGTTTAGCTGATTAATGTAACTGAGCTCAAACAGACAAAATAATCTGACTTGGTGGTGGAGTGTAAGGATCTGGACTGGGCTGCAAACATGCATTCAGAGTGCAGGCTCTTTATGGGCAGGTCAGCAGTCCAGCTGGACTGAAACCCCAGCAGGAGGCCATCGAGGAGCGGCCACAGCAGCTTGTTGTGGCTAAAGAGGTGGGAAAGTGCAACACGCTGCTGGAGAGATGTCTCCACTCAGCCACTGTTCTGAAGCAAAACACAGTTGAACAATTTACAAGGCATCAAACAGAGAAACGAAAAAGAACAAAATTATCTCACAAAGAATCAGCTCCATTAGTGCAACTTGCTGATATTTCATGGAGAAGATGGGGATATAAATACCTGGACAGCAGCTGCATGCAGTTCCTCCAGACATAAGCATGTTACTTCCTTTAACTTGTGGACAGATGTGGTTCATCTCCCATATTGTATACTAATAAATAACATGTTAATATTATCTTTAAAAGTGTTATTACAGCATTACATTCTTGAGCTTGAGCTTTTAAATCTTCTTATTGCTTTCATGTTTCTACTGACTTCTAGTTTATTATTATCTATTTTTGTTCAATTAAACAGGGAAAATATGATTTAATGTAGTTCAAATACAGAAGGTGAAACTATGTGCTGAAAGCTGCATTATGACCTTTTAAGATTACATTTACATCCACATGCACACGTAGACATAAGGAGGTATAAAACATCAACACTGCTCTGGGAGTGCAGACCTCCTCAAAGACCATCTGTGGTTTGGACGGTGGTTGTGGGATTTATTCTTTAGTTAAAAGTGGGAAATTGATCCATGTTTTTACATAGTAAAGAATCTTTTTTTTAAATTACTGAATCCAGTTGATGATCTAGATCCCCAAATTATAATTAGTGGTTTCTTACTTAATTTCTGAGATTTCCTGAAAATGTAGAGAAAATATGCTGATAACTGTGTGAGACATGTTGCTAACAGAAAGACAGACAAGTCCAACCTGCTCGATACATTTCCCCCACCTCTGCAGAGGTAATAGAATATAAACACCACCTACACACCTCCATCCATACGCTTAGCACACATCCGATTCCTTCCTTATGAATTCTACTGAACATTCCCAGTTTTACAACTAGAACTAGACAGGATTGATCTGATATTATCCCACTTTTTATTTCAGCTTTGTGGCATCCAGGCTGTCATCAGGAGGACAGACTTAAAGTTAAATTAGCTTCTATATTATCTGCACTACTTGTTAGGGTTTATTGATTTTGTTGGTTTGGTTTCCTGTTTTATTTTGTACTCTTCCTGTGTTGTCCCATGTTTCTGTTCAGCTTCATGTATTTGTTTATTAGTTCACCTGGGGTTGATTTTGGTAATTGTTTTCACCTGTCCCTCGTTTATTTCATATGTATTTAGGTCACTTGGTGTGTCTGTTTGGTTGCGGGATCATTACTAAGTAAATTCGTAGTCTGTCTGTCCGTCCAGTGATTAATAAAACCTGTGTATCTTCATCATGGCTGCCTCCTGCTTCTCCTCCTCGCCTCCTCGCCTACCCGCTCCCTGACACTACTAACCATTGTCTTGGTCTCTTTTCTTTACACTTCCACTGTCACTGCTCTGTCTTGATTCAGAGTTGGTTGGCCCCCATTCTGGCTCCAGGCTGACGCCATTTGACATTAAGAAATGTCGCTTTGCACAGGAATCATAAGATGTTACTTATCCTAAACGTTTAAAACAGCCTTAAGGATGCATTGTGTAAAATATCTGGCGTGTGCTTCGCTCTGCACTACCTTCCTAAAACTTCATGTTTTCTGATTTTTTTCCTGCCACAGTGACATCATGTGCATTTCATTCGCTGTAGAGACTCACAGCACATGTAGGATGAAAGATAAATGCCAAACTAGACGCCCATGAGTGATGGGTCGCTGGGAAAATTTCAGCAGTTACGTACTGGTTTAGAGCGGCTAGTTGATGCCGTGAGGCAGGGGTCTTGTTTCCTCCCAAAGATCTGGTGCAGACCTAGCACGATCAGCCTTATGTGTTTGGAAAAATGCATAAAAATATCAAACTAAACTAATCTTCCTTGGTCTTCTTCTGTCTTGATTCCTTCAGATTGCTTCTGCTACCTAATAAGTGGTAGTTTTTTTAAACATTATATAGCACCACGGTTTGGATTAAAGTCTCTCACCAGGGTTAAAACAGAGACCGGTGCCTCTGCTCTCCACACAATAGAGTGGAGTATATTACTGATAGTAATCCTCATGAGAGGAGAGAATTTATCCAGTCCATTAAAGGCTGAATGAGGAGTTTAACCCTTTATGGTGAATCATGATTTAACAACTGAATATACAGAACATAAAAAATAATAAAGCCACGATGATCAAAAAGACATCATTTGATCTTTTGTTCTTCTTCTGTTGCAGATATTTAGTTTTCTCTTCTCATATTGGGAGTTGTGTCTTGTTTTCTGGGGTTTTTTTAGTTTTTCTTCATGTCTATTCAATTAGATTTTGTTCCCTTTTCCCTTCCCTTTTTTTATTGTCACACCTGCTTTTTATCGTGTAATTAATTCCTCTATACTGCATGTTTTACATCATTCACTGGCAGTTCATTGTGCGTTTGGTTTTCACTTAGTCTGTAAGTCTCTCATTTCCCAGTCTCCATTAATTAGCTGCTTCTGTCTGTCCTCCAGCAGTCTTCAGCAGTTAAATCTGTCCTTACAAACATCCACCTGTGTCCCTGTGGGTCCCACCTGTGGCTCCAGCTTTATTGTCTCCTGTTGCAACGATCTATGACACACAAATTCTGAAAATCAAATATCTGTTCATCATATGAGTTACTAGTATATTCGATGGCCTTTGAGCCAACACAGTTTAAACTCCAGACTCCTATTTAGGATTCATGACATGCCACAGGGGGTCTTACAGGTCCAGTTTACAATAACAGAAAGAGGCAGGGAGGGGCAGATCTGTTCTTCTCCCATCAGTCCTCATCTGGCACCCAGCTCTCTCTCATATCATGATTCAATTGTCTTAAATTATGCAATAAAACAAATAGTTTGTTATGCAAGTTATCCAGTTGCCCTCCCACCATTCGACAGGTGGAGATGACGCCTGCGGATTATGCTCACAAATCTGTACGGAGATGTCCTGCATGGGGTCGGTGCTTTCTCTTTTCCTGAACCTAAAGCAAGAAAAAGGTCCAGAAAATCCAGAGAGACAGTTCTGGTAAAACGCTATCCATCAGCAACATGACGTCAGAGCCTCTGGATATCAAAAACCAATCAGGATACTCATATGTTAGTGGTTTAGGAAAATGAAGCGCATTACATGACTCACGACAAGGAAAAGGTTTGTTGGCATCTACAGGTACTTTCATACATTTTCTAAATGCTCAGAAGAGGAATTAATGTGAGTCAAATACAGTAAAATATTATACTTGTGTTTTTTTTTATATTTTTTTAAGAAGGGAACACTGGGAAACAATTTATCCATTTAGTTAGATGCTACTTTTTCTGTCCATCAGCTTCTTCTCTTCATTCACCGTCAACATTTTCATACATCATGTAAACCTGCTCAGTGCTTCACCATGCAGCGCTGATAATCACTGCACCTAGCATCCAGATAATGGAAAGAAGCAGATTAACATTCAGGAAGGGGAAGGTTTTTTACCAGTGTTTCCACAATGAATAAATAAATGCTTCTTCCTCAGCAAGTCCACGTGTCTCCACAATCAGAGTACCACATGCTCACCAGTCACTTTTTACACCTTTATTGACTACAATACACGATAAGCTTGTATTTCTTGTAACCAGGACTGGGAAGCAGTGGGAAAGGAGTGCTAGTGAAGCCTTGAACCAAGGAGGTTCAGATTTTATCGAGCTGTGAGTGTGTGTGTGTGAATGGGTGAATGTGCATTATGTAGTGTAAAGCACTTTTATTGGTCTGGAAAGGTGCTATATAAGCACAAGTCCATTTACTATTTACATCCTGGGATAAACAAGGCAGCAATCAGCAATGTTTTTAGGACTCTTCATCATATGTGAAGAGGAAGACGAGGACGCTGGATGACTTCTTAAGCGCTCTCAGTCACGCTCTAGAGTTTTCAACCACTGTGCTGTGGCACACCAGTGTGGTGTGAGAGCTGAACAGCTGTGCTTTGGGAAATTATCCAATTTCACCTGAATGCTATAAAAACAGCCCCGTGTTCATCCAAACACACCGAGATCGAATTATAAAAATTCATTAAAGGCGTTTTAGATGACCATTATTCCTGTCAAGGACGAGGACACTGGTTTCTTTAGATTGAGAAGAATATAAATTTAATAAAGAAGATAAAAGAAGTTGAACATACAGTTAACATTGAAACATGAAGGGACAAAACATTAAGACTTACAGACATGGTGCAAGGTTATAACCTGGGGAGAATATTCCCCAAAGATCTGTGGATCCAACAGAAGTCTGGAACTATTCTGCTATAGTCAGATAGGGGCGCTTTGTTTAAAGACTTTGGTCACGTGCGTCACTCAGAGGCCTGTTTCTAAACGTTTCCCTGATGGAAGGACGCCGGCCTTGCTTCTGCTACGACAACAAGACCAAGGTCTTAGCAGATGGTTTACTAAGGTCAGAATGACATCAGTTTAGGATCTTTCAGCTAGACATTAATTAGGAGCAAAGTAATTAAGATAATACATGAAATTCCTCTACAACCTTTTTTTGTGTTTATTAGAATCTTATTTAAAACACTTTGACAAAACAATTGCACATTAATGTATGCATTTTCAGTTTGGGGTGTGCATTGTGATCTTTTCAATGAAAAAAGGTTGAAAGACACTGATGTAGATGATTGAAAGGATACTACGGAAAATAAAGGAGCATCCCTTCTCTGCTTCTTAACTCATCTGCAGCAGTTTTCACCATTTCTAAGCTGGTTCCTCAGTGGCAACTATGTAACAAACTGATGAATGAAGTTTTTGTATACCATTTAATGTACTAACAGTAATGTCTCCTGGACTTGTGGGATGCCTGGAGACATTAGAAAGGATCGTTTCACTCTGACTGGTCTAGGAAGTTCATCCTATACCGTCTAGATGTTTTCCTTTTACCTTTATCTTCGGAGCCGTCACGGTTTCCCACAATAAGCTTTATTGAATGATGATTGATTCTGATTGCAGGTGATGGTTGAGCCCCTGTCCAAGCCTTTAAAGCTGTTTGGAAGTGTGGTTTTGTAGAGGGAAGTGCTCTACCAATCTGCAACAAAGGAGAGAGGAATAAACAGTGTAGAGTATTTTACTGATGATAATCCCCTTGGTGAAAGGAGGGTTTATCCAGTCCATAAAAGGGTGAAAGGGAAGCTTAGTCCTTTATGGAGAGCCATGTGATTTAACAGCTGACCTTTCTGGAAATTAAAAGGGAATAAAAAGGTAAGTGAGACAGGTCACAAAAATACAACTGAAACACATCCAACAAGCCCATCCATCCATTTGTATTAGTCACAATTCTAACTATTCTCATTGAATCTTAATGTTAGCCAACATCACCTCGACACAGATTTAAAGTGTTTCTAAAGCTTTGGTAAGGTAAAGGGACTTCAGCTCTGTCTGGATGAAAATCAGTCATTTTCAGCTCAAGCTTTACAATCTCCCTGTTTTTCATTAAACAGCACATTTAATTGTATATTTTTATAATTACATTTATAAAATTCAATCTCTACCTTGAATTGAACCACCAGTAGCCTTTTGAATATTTCATTTGCATTAACCAAACTTTAACCCTTAACATGAATCATCCTGATTTTAAAAAAAGCTCATTTGGGCTTTGCTGTAACTATTTAATTGTTGTAAAAACATGTTTTTTTCTTTCCATCAAGGGGTGGACCATATGCAAAAATACTAAAGGTGAACTCTTCTCCAAATCTATGAAATGTCAGCAGACCAGATAAATGTGAATAAGAAATAAACAAGTATATTATCTCCCCCAGTAGAAACTCATCCATGCATCTCCAGTAGATTTAATTACTGTAATGCTCTTTAACAGGACTTCCCAGTAAAACCAGTAGACTGGATTACTGTAATGCTCTTTTAACAGGACTTCCCAAAAAGAGCATAAAACATCTGCAGTTAATGCAGATGTTGCTGCTAGAGCTTTAACTGGGACTGAGAAATCTGAACGCATCACACCAGTTTTAAAATCTTTACACTGGTTTCCAGTCAGTTACAGGACAGAACTTAAAACCCTGCTGATTGTTTATAAATCCCAGAACGATTTAGGACCAGAATACATCTGTGATATGTTCAGAGAATATAAACCAATCAGAGCTCTTAGATCCAAAGACTCAGGCCAACTAGTCCACACCAGAGTCCAGACTAAACATGGAGAAGCAGCATTTAGCTGTTATGCTGCAAACAAGTGGAACAAACTGCCAGTAGAGATAAAACTTTCAACACATGTAGAAACTTTTAGATCCAGGTTAAAAACTCTTCTTCATGCAGATATGCATGAAAACTGCATGGTATATTTTACTTCTTTAGACTGTTGCTTGTTTAAATCAGTTCAATTTGATCATTATACATGATTAAACTTATACTTATCTAAATAAAGGAACGCGGTACCGTTTACTTTGTTATATATACATAGAGGTTTCGGGTCATTCATATCTTAAAACGGATAGCAAAACAAATAAAAAGGTAACTTAAGATACAGTGCAACAAAATTTCCTTTTGAATCCCAACCAAAATGATACAAGAGGATCACAATGACAAATAACTATTGATTTTACAATTATTACCCGATTGTTAATTATATAAAAAGATTTATACCAGTTATATCGTATAGTCTGTATATTTTAATATATTTAAATTTGATGAAAATATGAATAAGCTGTAAACTGGTATAGTGTGTTCTCACCATGTGAGAGATTTCTTCACCACCAGAGCGGAACTTATGTTTACCCGGACACTTTAGCCTAAGAACCCGGAAATTGGTTCGTCGCTGTTTATCTTCCTCCGCTTAACAAGATGAAGGAAGCAACCATGGCTCGCCCCGTGAATGTGGGGGACCTGCTGCGCGCGGACCTCCAGGAGGACGCTGCGTATCAGGACGACGGCTTGTGTGTTGTCGGTATTTTCGGTAAAAGCAACATGCAGCCCGGAACGCTGAAAGAGTCTCTCATCGACACGCTGGCAGACAAACACATCTTCTCGCTGTTCGGTGGAGCAGAGGACGGGGACCCGGCGGACAGCCTCATCCAGGCTTTCTACAACCAGGAGAACCGAGTTCTGTACCTGCTGCTCTCCTCCGTCTGCGACAGCAGGCAGCTGCTGCGGGCTTGTCATTCTCTGAGCGCCGGAACGAGTCACTCCGACTCCTACGAGTTCTGGAAAGGCCTGGAGCGGCAGCACTGCCTCCACCTGCTCTACATGTTCTCAGTGTGCCATGTCCTCCTGCTGGTACACCCCAACCAGACTTTCGATGTGACCTACGACCGCCTCTTCAGAGCCTTGGACGCGCTGCGGCAGAAGGTCCTGCCTTTGGTCCGGGCTGCTATCAAAGACTGTCCGGTGTCCAAAGAGTGGAAGCTGAACTGCAGGCCATGTCCTCCACGGCTGCTCTTTGTCTTCCAGATCAGTGGCACTCTTAAGGTCTGCTTTAAAACAAATCTTACTCATATTCAAGAGAAGGTTACATCAAATATTGTTTGATAAATATTAGTGTATTTATGAAGGTAGAGTACAAATTAAATGTAAGAGTAGTGTTTATCCATCCTGCCTTTAAGAAAACCTGCATGTTACCCTAAAATCCATCCTTCATCTGAACCAGTATTCCAGTGAAGGGTCGCAGGTATCTGGAGAATATCCCAGTAATCACTGGGAGACTCCAGACAGCTCCTAATAGGGCTGCACAATTCTGGCTAAAATGACTATCACATTTTTTTTTTTGCCAAGAATTGAGATCATCATTTTTTTCCAATATAAATATTTATTGCACAAATCACCAGCACATCAACTTTACAACAGCTGACACTTAATATAAAAACAATAAATGTAACTTTTCTCATCTTTTACCTACAAAACCTTTGAATAATTGTCCACTGTTTTTGTTGAGAGAAAGACGCAGCGCTTGTTTTAAAGCAGATAATGTCCCTGATCAAAATGCGGTAAGATCCTGGATGTGTTTTTTTCTTTTCTTTTATAAATTGTTGTCATTTGGAAATTAGATTGCATACACGTGTGAGCCCTAGCTCCTACCATAACATACCCGAATGAAATGAATGTCTCTTTAACACGCTTGCAAAGAATCAGGTGTGTTGGAGTAGAAACGCATCCAGAGCAGTGAGTGCTAAACACCTGGATTAAAAAACACGTATAAGAAAGTTAAAGTATTTATTTATTTATCATTGATGATCTCCATTAGCTTCCACCGTAGTAGTAGTAGCAAGTCTTCCTGGGGTCCCATTTAAAACAAGTATCTCACATTTATTAGCTTAACAACAGTTAAACAAACAAAATATTACAACAAAGACAATAAATAACATTTAGCGTCTCATATTACCACTACATAAATTTAAATAAAAAACACTTTTGTAGGAAATTAGTTCTTGCACTACAAGCACGTCGTGTTGAATATATGTGTGTCTGTTTTCCATATCTGATATTTTCAAACACTGAAATAGTTTTACCAGTCAGAAATGTTTTCTTTAACAATACTAATAAGTTATAATATAATGTATTTAAAAGCATTGGCCAAGATAAGATGGAGTGAATTACTTTAACACTAGTAGAAAAGGGACATTTCAGCACCTTATTTGAACAACCTGCAGCCTCGCCACATCTGTTTTATGTGCAGCAGACCGTTTAATATTCCAGACGAGATAACACCAATTACTGGATTAAAAATTTTTTATAATTACTGGAGGGAAAAAATTAGAGAAACTTCTCACCACAGCAGATGCGTTTCCCATTTTACTGATTATGATTTATATGACGTCACCATGGGGATCCACTGAGACAGCCAAAAGTCTCATCTGTTGAATTTGCTCTAAATGGAAGCTTTTCATTCTCAACACCTATTTAGAATTATTATATAGACGCTGTTTACTTCCAATAAGCATAAATCTTGTTTTAGAATAAGAATAATTTAAGAATCATGCTGTTACTTTTGACTGTATGAATTAGGGATGTGAATCCCCGTCAAATCATTCACAATGCGTCTTTTTGGGGGAGTCTGTACGTTCACAGATGTACAAAATGCTACTGAAAGCTCCTGTAGATGTCAGCATTATATATCGATATATCGTATCGCAATATTTTATAAAGAGACAATATATCGATATGCAAAAGAACAGTATCGAATCTTTTTATGAGCATATTTTTACATATGAGGCAGATTTTAATTTCTTTATTTATCTTATTTATTTTAATATACACAGAGTAATTTTTAAATAAAATGTTTTTTTTTATATTTTGAAAAAATAGACTCCGCCCATTTCTTTTTCAGTAAGTTGGGAATCTGTTAGTTTTCTTTCATTTCTACTTTCTATTAAATTCTAGCAAGTTTATAGCATCACAATATATCGTATCGCTACCCCTGTACTGTAATACACATCGTATCGCCAGATTCTCGCTTATACACACTCCTAGTTAGCATGTCAGAGATATCCCATGATGCACTGCATATTAGGTGGAATATTAGCATATTAGCATCCTCATTCAGTTTGATGCGATTCAACACAAATGAAGAATTTACAAACCACATCAGGTTAAATCGTCTCCTTTTCCCTGCATTTGATACTTGTTGTTCTTATATCACAAACTAATAAATCCAACTAAAATAGATGCAGTTTATTGTGGCGCAGAGGGATAAATCTTTTATCCCGTTAAATACTAAATTGCAAACAAAATGTTTCTATTAAATTAGTTTTAATCTAATTCTTTATTGATGAAATACATTTATTTAGGACATTTCATATTAGTCTTCTTTTTAAAAAAAAACAGTCCTTTTAATACTTGTGTTCTCGCTAAAATACACAGCAGTATTATATTTAATCTTTCTCACTGGGATCTTAATGGTTTGCACCTCATTTCTAATTTGTTTTAGTTAACGAAAACATTTCTGTCCTTTGCAGATTGAGAAATATCACATTAAAATATGCAAACAATTGACTTACTCATTTCATTGTATAAGACAAATCATACAAAATGTCCGCTTTGCTTTTGAGACGGCAGAACATTAATGAGCAGAATAATACTGTTCAGTTGTTTAAGCGGGGCGATCTGAGTGGGCTGAAGTTTGTTTCAACACTCTGCAGTAGTAGCTTGACATACTTTTGCTAATTTATTCATCTTATTAATATTTCTCTCTGAAAGAAAGTTCCAACACATGTTGAACTAAAAATGAGGCTGGAGGATGTCACACGGCCAGTCCAGTGAGCTGGTTATGAATGAAAAACGTCCCTTTTTATAGGGATGGACGATATATCGGTGCTATTATCTGGATCGGCAGATATTTGTCTATTTTTCAAATATTGGTAAACTGGGCCGATATTATTAATTATTATTATGAATTATATATATTATTTAATTATTATATTTATTTAGTATGTCAGTACATATAATTTCATGCTTAAACACAGAAACCTTTGCAGATAAGCCGTGCATATTTAAATTAATATGCACTTAATTTGAATGACCACATTTTGTGCTACGACATGAAAGAAATGAATATTTGAAGAACCAAAACTGTTTGTTTGGTGTTACAGATACATCAGAGCGTCTTAAATATCAGTTTTCGATCACTGCATCCAGCACAGTGCAGATTATAGTAAACATAAAAATATCTGTTATCGTTTTTTTTTTTTCCTCATCTCACTGTTGTTTTTGTTTGTTATCCATAAGGTTCCGGCTAGCAGCTCAGAGTCTGGAGGAAACCCTGACAAACCCAAAAAGCACTCTCCCAGGAGGCGGCTGCAGCACGCCCTGGAGGACCAGATCTATCGGATCTTCCGTAAAAGCAGAGTTCTGACCAACCAAAGCAGCAACTGCTTGTTCACTGTTCCCGCCAACCAGGCCTTTGTCTACGTGATCCCGACAGCGGAAGACGACCCGGTGGGCAGCTTGATTGACCAGCTGCGCTCTAACTGCGTCCTGTTGGATCAGGACACCACCGTGCCGCTGTCCGGACCGAGGCGTTACCAGCAGACGCGGCGTTCTACGCGGCAGCCTAGTTGCGGCGGGGACTCCAGCAGCTTCTCTGTGGGTGGTCAGCTGGTGGACTGCAGCTTGAAGGAGTTCCTCTGGCAACACGTAGAGCTGGTGCTAACCAGGAAAGGCTTCGACGACAGCGTCGGCCGCAACCCGCAGCCTTCCCACTTTGAGCTGCCAACCTACACCAAGTGGGTCCAGGTCGCCTCCAGACTCCACCAAGTCCTGATCAGCAGCACAGATGAAGAAATAGCTGAGCTGGCTGTTAAAGTGCAGAGCCAGGTGAAGGTTTTGGACGGTTTTCTTGATGCAGACACAAAGTTCTCCGAGAACCGGTGCCAGAAAGCGTTGCCACTGGCTCACAGCGCCTATCAGTCCAACCTCCCGCACAACTACACCACTACAGTGCACAAGAACCAGCTGGCGCAGGCCCTGCGGGTGTACAGCCAGCACGCGCGCGGCGTCGCTTTCCAGCGCTACGCGCTGCAGCTTCATGAGGACTGCTACAAGTTCTGGAGCAACGGGCACCAGCTGTGTGAGGAGCGAAGCCTGACGGACCAACACTGCATTCACAAGTTCCACCTCCTCCCTCAGCCAGGTGGGCGCTCAACCGCTCACAAAACACAAAGTCATTTTTCTTTCTAAGTGTGCATTTTCCGTCTGGTTTCTGCAGGGGAGAAGCCAGATATGGATCACAACCCCCCCATTCTGCACCACAACAGCAGGGGGCGCTCCACCAGCTCCTGCAACTGTGGCAGGAAACAGGCTCCCCGAGAGGATCCGTTCGACACCCAGGCTGCTAATTATGACTTCTACCAGGTTAGCATTCCCGCTAAAGTTTTAGCCTCAGCGTTTAGATCTGCGCAGCAACACTGGTCTCCTGGCGGCTCAAGTCTTCGTGTGTGTGTGTTAGATATGATCTATAACAGTGTTTTCCCCAAACAGATGCTGGAGGAGAAATGCTGCGGGAAGCTGGAGAGAATCGAGTTTCCGGTCTTCCAGCCCAGCACTCCTGACCCGGCGCCGGCTTCTAACCAGGCTCAGCGGCTCCCGAGTGAGGGCTCTGTCGATGCCGAGCGGCTGAAGGAGCCCAGTACCGCCCAGAGCCACACCCCCGGAGACACCAGCCTCAGCCTTGCTCTCAGCCTAGGCCAGTCCACAGACAGCTTGGGGCCGTACGGGGACGGAGACGGATCTGAAAGCCAAGTGCAGCAGAAGAGGCCGAGCCTTATCGACCGGCAGCCTTCCACCGTAGAGTATCTACCTGGTATGGTGCACTCAGGTTGCCCCAAAGGTCTCCTCCCCAAGTTTTCCAGCTGGTCGCTGATAAAACTCGGCCCTGCTAAGTCATACAACTGCCACGCCGGCTTGGAACAGCCAGGCTTCCTCCCCGGCTCCTCCTTTCTGTTACCGTGGGACTTAGTGATTCGCTCCAGATCGGAGGAGGACGCGGGACTGATGGAGGCTTTGGATGGAAGCGCATCTTCGTGGCCAGCGCCCAACAAGAGCCTCATCGGAAAGCGAGGGAGCACGGGGGGGCTCGGCAGGAGTCGCAGGAGGGACGACGTGGCGAGGGTTTTTGTGGGGTTTGAGTATGAAGACAGCAGGGGGAGACGCTTCATTAGTAGCGGGCCTGATAAAATAGTGAAGGTGCTGGGACCGGGGGGGGCTAAAGACCCCGCCACCAGGGTGCTTAACACAGACATGCCTCTGTACATCCCTTCTCCGTCACAAGGTCGAGGCCTGAAGCCACACTTTGCCCAACTGTCTCGGCTTTTTATCGTTGTGCCTGACGCACCGCTGGAGGTTACTCTGAACCCACAGGTAAGCGGGCGCGGCTTCGCTTCATCCGTCACGTCCATAAAAAACACATTTTCATCTGTTTCTAAAGAATTTGCATCAAAATGCTTCTTTCCATGTCACAGTAATAATGAAAGGACTCAGAATTGAGCACATTTTATTTCCGTCTGATTTAATGAAATTCAAATTTATTTTTATAAACCCTAAGAATGCAGATCTTTGTTTAGTTTTTATTTTACTTTAATTATTTTTTTATTTAAGAAGTTCAGACTACGCAGTGGATAAAAAGTAAAGCCGTCCAGCAAATCCCACCCTTTAGCCTATAGATACTTTTCACTGTCTGGATGAGAAGATGCTGATATCAGTTGTTTATTTTTATTGTTTTGGTTTTTTTAGGCTGTTCTCATGTTTTTGGTACCCTGAGGTAAAAGTAAAGAGTTGAAAACGTGGGACATATTTCTAGCATGGGGCTGTCAGGATCAGTTTATTCCAGGGACCACATACAGCAGAAGTGGGGCAGACATTTAAAGTAAACTATAATTAATAAAATTCCCGCCTTTCTTAAAATTTGAAGACGTTTAAAAACATTAACGTGTCGCAATAGATCTTGTGAACCCGGAGCTTGGAAATATTTTACATTAATTAAACCTGAACGGATTCCAGCTTCACATGAGGCGTTTTCCAACCAACAGATGAGTTACAGGAACGCAGATCTAATAACGGTCCTTCTCCAGGAGAACCGGTTCACCTGGTTCTCCTGGAGAAAATGCGCCGGATTGTATTCATGTCATATGAGTAAACGTGATGCTGGTAAAGGGTGGAGCTACCACCTACATCAGATGTGGTTCTACAGAACCATGGAAAGACCCTGCTTCTGAGTAGGAGCTGAGGTCTGTAGAGATCCGTTTTTATATGCGCGAATGAGCGAAAACAGTTCTTAAAAGGTTATAGGTACGGGAAAAGGTTCTGATAGTCGGAAAGGGCCTGTGGACTAACAGACAATCTTATTGAAGAATTTTATTGAACGTTTTCCATGTTATTTAAACATTTAACCAAATTGATGAGGCGGGCCAGACTGGACCCTCTGGCGGCCCGCTTTTGGCCTCAGGCCTTATGTTTGACACCTCGGTTCTAACTGGACTCCTGCAGAACATTTTCCATCAGGTTATGTAAGACTTTCTGGCTGCTGCTTGACGGACAGGCATCAACACTGACTGGAGTAAATTAGGAGACATTATGCATTTAGAGGATCACGATTTGCTCAACATTGTCTTTATATTTACTTTGATTTAAATAAAAATCATCCTTCTTACCAGATTTGGTTCCAAAATGTTTGCAGGTGCAGCCTGGCCCTCCTCCCTGTCCGGTTTTCCATCCAGAGCAGACGGAAGTGGTGTTGCCTCCGGATGGCCTTTGGGTGCTGCGGTTCCCTTATTCCTACGCGACAGAACGTGGCCCCTGTTACCCCCCCAAAGAGAACCAGCCTCTCAACAACTACAAGGTGCTGCGAGGCATCCTGAGGGCCACCACAGCCAACCCCCCACCCCAGTAAGCAGTAGGCTTCACTTTCTGCGGGAGGCAGAACGAGTTGTGAGCCATATTTTAGGCCGTGTAATGACTGAACGAAGTCTGGAATTTTTCGGCAGCACATCGCGTGGCTAAAAAGGAGAAATTCAGCCGTCTCTTCTGCTTTAGACGATTCATTTCGGAATTTGTGTTGGAAATTTTACCTGAGGAGCAGAACAGCGGCTGAGGATGAATTAGCGTGACAGACTGCAAACTGTGGCTGAACTTTTTAGGAGTCAGTGTGTGTGTTGGTCTGTTTGAACATATCTTTATTTGCTTCGTGTATAGTTTTATAACAGAGATCCAAATGCAGCTTCATACGATGAACAAAGCCCTGACTTGCAACACGTTTATTGTTTTTTGTAAATAAAAACAATTTTGTCATCTATGTCTTCTTTTTATTGTGTTCTCGTGAAAGTGAACAAAGTCTAAATAAAATACCAAATTTCCATTTTTCCATACAAAAGCACCATCACGTCTAACAGCAGCTGGGAGTAAAGGCCCATTTTATATATATAACTTGTGCGATTCATCCACCAGATGGAGCCGGTAGTCCAGTGTTCCCAGTGGGGTCCTGTACGGATTTTTCACCTCCAGATCAAACATTCCTGTATTTCTTCCTGCTTCCTACTGAACTCATTCAGTGTTCTACCAACACTTACAGTCCACACACTTCAGAACAAAGACGCCATCTTGGTTTTAATTGTGCTTGTTATAAATGTAAATTGACATTGGCCACTTTATTAGGTACACTGATTTATTAGTTTAATTAATTACATTTAGTAATGTAGACTGAACTGTCGTAAAGAGAAAAAATATTTTAAAAACTTAAAATCTCCAGGTATTGATGAACGTCATGTTTAGTTACTGAAACAAATGCCTGATGTGATTGTTTTACCATTATGTTACATAATTTTAGCCTGGAAAGATAAATAACACATCATCAGCTTTATAACACAATAAAAAATAAAAAGAAGGGCGTAAATTATTAGATTAAAGTGTAACTTTTGATTGATTGATCATGATTTACTGCTGGTTATGGGTTGTAGAAGTCTGTAATGCAGTGGATAAAACGTTAACTTGTTAATTTTCTGTTAAATGGTAACAATTAGGAAAAAATGTGCTGTGGTGTGCAACATGGAAGTTGTCCTCGACCCCTATTATTTTCACTTTATATAAATGATTTGTCTTTTATTTGGGAACATGCCAATATGACTATACGCTGATGATTCAACTATTTATTTGTCTGAAAGAAATATAATTAATTGAATATAGAAAATTAAATACAAATTTGAATAAGAATTTAATATTATTGGAATAATGAAAATAAAATGGTGATTAAGAAAACTAAATACTACTACTACATACTAGCGTCAAATTAGCTCAAGAGGTTTATTCTGCGGTTGAACTGATTTTAATGGAGAAAAGTATCGTTCTCTGAATGGACCAGGGTCCGCTTTCACGGACTGGTGCAGTATGAACACCAACAGCACTTTGATGAGGACCAAAGAAGCAGATTCTGGTCCTCCTGAATGCCAGGAGTCTCGGTTCATTTGCAAAGGGACCATCCAGCAACCAGAAGGGACATCTAGAAAAGATGGAAGTAATTCCGAAGCAACATTCGGGTGGGAGGAACAACAAAACCAACAGCTTGTTTACTGAAAACATATGTTCTACACATCTCAGTAAAATTAGGAAACCCAAGACCAAAGTCCACAAGATTACAACTGTACCGACCCAGTCCCATCCACTAGATGACCAAACCCGACCAGTTTATCTCCTGTTGAAATCTGGATCCCAACTCATTTATGTGAAAGACAACACAGTAGACACCTTTGAAGATTCATTTTTAGAGAAGATTTTTTAAGCACTGATAATATCACACTGACCCACTAGACCACCTCCCTGCAGTCTGTTGTTTTGCTGCTTTATTTGTTTGATTGGGAGGCAACCACAGATGAAGCAGATATCTTTCACCATGCCTGTGTTCAGCTGTGTTCTCACATCCTGAATGAACCATCAGCCTCTCCCTTTGGTCATCATCGCTCCCATCCTCTAGTACAGAATGTACTACGTGGGGATGGTTAAGCCTTTCGCCTTGTTTTCACCACTATTTTCCCACCTGAAGCAGCTCCGGCATAGAGTGAACATGTGCAGTTTTTACCTGCAAAACTGTGTCTTCTCATGAGGGTTTGCCCACATAGAACGCTTGTTTCACTATGTGATGTTGTTCAGGCTTTTTGGTCCACTTGAGTTAAGTGCAGTTTGAACACAAACCAAACTAAAGAAGGTGTGAAAGTTTCCAGAAATCCTCGCCTGACCTGATCCACTCCCCCACACATTCCTGGCTGATTAGATATTTGTGTTAATAAGTAATTCAACAGGTGGATGTATTAAAAAGACGAAGAGTGAAGAAATGATGCATCTGTAATTAATCACAGATTATTTTTAATACAATGTGATAATGAGAAATTCTTCCTGATGAGGTGCAAAAAGTAGATCCTCTTTTACAGCTACGACCTTCGTCTGTGTTACATATTGAACGTCTAGTCCTTCTGTGAATTTTACAAAGGCACTCAACCTTTAGGAATGTTGATAGTAGGAATGAAGTTAATAACAAAGCTCAGGAAATTCAAGGTCAATAAGTTCTTGAAGGTCCTGTGACATTGTAGTTAAATCATATGTTTACACAGTGATCTTAAATGATCCTGTCACAGCTTCATCTGACACGTCACATATTCAAATACACCAATCAAATTAATGGCTCGTTACCAGGCCTCCGCAGAGCTTGATGTCATGCAGAAGAGGGAATTAAGCCATTTGATTCAGGTGTGTTGGATATGGGTTGCATCTAAAAGTTGCAGGATGGTAGATCTCGAGGACCGAACTTGGAGACCCCTGAAATACATGGTGTAGGACTATATATGATTTAAGGTCTTTTTCTTTTATTACGAAACACTTTACCGGTCACTCCAATGCTTGTCTGCATGCCAGGCTTTGATTATACTATAGATGTAACTGCAAACTCATTGCCTTTTCTGCAGGAAGACTGAGTGGTGAACGTTCCAGTTACCTAAAGATGGAAAAGCGTTTCGCCTTTTGGGAACCAGAAAAGCTATTTTTATTGATATATATATATATACAGTAGTACCCTCAGAGTGGACCACAGCTCCCTCCCTGAACAAGGTCCAGTTACCATCACGGTGGCAGATATTCAGCATAGACTCGCAGGTGTGAAGCTCAGCTCCGGGCCCTGATATGATCCATGACTACTGACTTAAGAGGATGACTTCACTCCATGAACGCCTGGTAGTGCAAATGTACCAGCTCCTGACAGCTGGGACTCACCCTGAATGGCTAACCAAGGGATTAACAGTCCTAGTACTGAAAGATCCCCGGAAAGGATCAATCCTATCTAACTATCGGCCAATAACCTGCCTCTCCACAACATGGAAGCCCCTGTCAGACATCATAGTGACTAAGGTAAGTGGGCACATGTGTCAATACATGGCAAACACACAGAAAGGCATTGGCAAGGGAACCAGAGGAACGAAACACCAGCTGCTGGTTGACAGAACTATCGCTCGAGACTGCAAAACCAGACAGACAAACCTGTGCACTGCCTGGATTGACTACCAGAAAGCCTACGATTCAATGCCACACACATGGATCCTGGAATGTCTGAAGATGTACAAGATCAACAGCAGTCTGGGGACCTTCGTTGCAAACTCAATGAGGCTGTGGCAGACCACCCTGAAGCCCAATTTTAAGCCAGTTGCACAAGTCTCCATCAAATATGGCATATATCAAGATGGTGCCTTGTCCCCGCTGCTGTTCTGTGTAGCCCTGAACCCGCTCAGCCAACTAATCAACAAGACTGGCTATGGATACCGAGTCAAGAATGGGGTTACCATTAGCCACCTCCTGTACATGGATGACATCAAGCTGTACGCCAAGAGTGAGCGGGACTGAAACCACTGATCCACACCACCAGGAACAGCAGGGACATCGGAACTAAAGAAATGTGGGCGAATGGTAACAAAGTGATGGAAGGTAATCCATACAGATGTGGAGGAACGCTACAAGTACCTGGGCATACCACAGGTGAATGGGAACCTTGAGGAAGCCACAAGGAAAGCTGCCACAGCTAAATACC
>JBAMHX010000017.1:26439951-26457220 GCA_037177515.1 Pseudomugil tenellus | reverse complement strand
ATATATATATATAAAATTAAACAATAATGTTGTTAGATGTTAATTGGGATAATTTATGTTGGTGTGCAAGCAATGAGAGAATGTCTGTCATTAAGGAGACATCATGGTACTTATGAAGATAAATCACTTTGCAGATTTAGCATTAAAAGAGTTATTTCACTTTAACGTTCTGAACTGTGGGCTTGTGTTGACTCATCCTAAACATAGTTTAGGCGTCATTGCAGCAGTATTTTACTTCAGCATGCTGTTAAAACTGAAGGAGTGTGCATTGTTTTGTAAAGGAGACAAAAACATGCCACCACATCAAGGTTCTGCAGCATTAGCAGCAAGTTAACCCATTTACTCATATAAATCTATATCCCATATGAGCAGACGATGTCATCTGGTTTTAAACCCAAAAGGATCAACAACATGAAAATAAATAAAACTAAATTTGACATAATGAAAGGTTTAATATTTTCTCCACCAGAATAAAGTCTGGCTTTAGAACAGCAAAACATACATATTTAAGAGAAAATCAGGCTGGCAACCTGTTCCGGGTGGGAAAGGTCCCAGCGTCCCCATGACCCTCAACTGGAATAAAGAGTCTAGAAAATAGAGATAATGTGCTGTTGGTGGTATTTTACTAGAAATCAGTGTAGTGTTCTTGCATCATCTTTTCTGTTTAAGTATGATTAAAACATAGTTAAATCCCCGAATGCAGAGTGTCGGGATATAATGGTTTAATAATGAACGCTGCTGGATATTCTTCGTGTCAGCGCGATAATTCGAACAATTTTTTTTGTTTAGGTCCCCAAGTAGACAAACTGGCTTGAATTTCAGCATTTTGGCTTTCTCACCAGGTGGCATTTTATTCACAAAAAAACTATTTTTGTCTAAATCTCTAGAATTATTTGTCTTATTGACCTTAAATCAATTGCAAATAAAAGGTCATAACCTCAGGGACGACGTGTATCAAATTTGACGATTTCTGGATTTATTGTTTCCCCACCAGGTGGCGCTTTATTCACGATAAATCATATTTTTGGCTATATCACTGGAACTATTTGTCTTATTGACCTGAAATCAAGTGCAAATAAAAAGTCATGACCTCAGTACGACATCCTGTCCTGATGTCATACCGGGCTGGTTCAAAGTTCCCACACCAGGTGGAGCTTTGTGGCTGAACATGTGCAGCGTTTTATTATTGTATTGTGTCTATTGGAGGATGGGGAGGCGTTCAGGGATATAGCCGTAGACATAGGGCTTTTTTATTTATGTGTTTATTTTGGATGTTCTGTTTGTTAATTAAATAAATACGATACGAATAAATAACTCCGATAAACCGTAACAGTAAAAACACAATTTGCAAATAAGTTCTGTCACATCGTTTCTATATTTTGATAAAGAGCAAAACAACATTTTGTTTATTTTGTTAAAGGTGTTAAGAAGTAATTTGTCTTTTTAATCCGCAGTATGAATCCACATGAAGACATTTCAGTAAATGAAAAAATATCATCATGGACCTAATAAGCAACTTATTGTTTATTAATTGTTGAGTGTTAAGTGACATGTGAGGGATTTCTAACATACGCTGCCAGACCAGACGCTTCCAGTGTGCAAAAGTGACAAAATGCAGTTTTAAAGGGCTATTTGTGAAGTCAGTCAGCTGTAAACAGCAAATCATGGCTTCATGTATTACTACCTTAAAACACTTATTATCAGGGGAAAAATATCATTGGTTTAAACTAGAGTTTGCATCCACTGAGATGTACATTTCCCTTATAACATTACTGTTATACAGTATATACACCATACTAGATAAATTAACTGCAGATAATGTGTATACATGCTTAGATATAGTTCTGAAAAACAGATAACGAAAGCTTTATACACACAGTAAGGCATATAAGATATATCAAACTAACCTAAAGGTATTAGTATCAAACATTGGTCAAATATTCACACCGCAACAAAACAAATAATTCAAAACTGTTTATATTATATACAAAAATACTTATGCAAATGCCCCTAGGAATGTCTGAATAGAAAAAATAAGAAGAATCTCATCAGGAGGATGTCACATTATATTTAAACATGCATTTTCCGCTGATGGTTTTCAGTCCCGCGGTGGGCCACATGTCTACATCTTGTGTTGCTTCTAGGGCTAAGTGTGAATCACTGAGAAGAAGCGGTTCTTAGAGAAGGATACTTGGTCTACGGTGTTCATTGGTCCTAATGTGTGGCCGTCCCTTGTACAGTACACTCCAGCGATCTCCTCTAAACGCATCATAAGGGACTCACTACACTTTGGACTCACTCTCTAAGTTGGTAATGTCCCCGTTCCTCTCAGTCTGCTGGCTCTTCCCCTCATCATCTGTGTTGGTTTTTGTCTCCTGGCCCTCCTGCTCAGACTCTGGGAGCCCCTGCTGGCTTAACTTGCTGGCTAGTGACCACGTCAGGGGCAAGCGGGCCCGGTTGGCCATGTCAGCCAGCTCTTTGGCACTGCAGGTGGGTGTGTCAGTTTCGTAGATTTCATGGAAGCTGTTGTAATCCACCTCGTAGAAGCCGTCCTCCAGCGTCAGGACGGGCGTGAAGCGGTAACCCCATTTGATCTCACTGCTGACGTAGGAGCTCCGGGCCTGGCACGTCATGCCTGCAAACAACAGGAAGAGTTTCAATGTTGTGTTTGTTGGATTCAAGCCGCATCTATTATCCTTTTTATTTCTTTTTCCTGTTTGAACTGGTGTTCACTGCATTACTATATCTCATTTTTATAGGTAAATTGGGAACAATGGACTGCTGATCTGTCCAACATGAACTCTACTTCTTACTTAGTAGCTACAGGGACGGGCTCTAGGCCCCCACTATTAAATTAGAATAGCGGGGGTGCAGAAAAAAGATTTCCAGAGTAAGGAATGAATAGTTGAGGAAACTTCAGAAAGTAAGCCTTGTGTAAACTTAATAAAGAAATAAAAAAAATTTTTGTTGAAAGCATCTAAATAAAAAATTAGGTGTGACATTGTTCAGAGGTTGTTTCAGCTCAAAGGCACGAGTCAACATCTATTCTAACTTTTATACATTTGAGATTTTGCTTAAAATGACCCTCATAATTTAGGTTCACACAACACCAGCTGTTTAGTTAGGCTAACTGAAAAAAAAACATTGCAGCTGGTTACTTCAACTTTATAAATGCCTTTTCCTCAAGTCTTCTATTATATGTGTCAAAGTCATTCTGCTGCTTGTTATCTCTTACGGAGCTTCCAGGCTGCGACGGCAGATATTACATCTTCAACAGATTACCTGCATTGCTATTGAATCTCTACAGATAAACATTTGCAGCAACTTCATGACATCCACTCTAATGCCCTTTTCACCGCACAGAGTTTCTTTACGTCACCTCAAACCCCAAAATGAAACAGTGAGACCTCACCATCATCACACACATTTCAGGCAGAACACTCAGGCCTAGTTAGCTCATGGTATCAGGTTTAATGACGGTAATGTTGGTGGATTATTACATAGATTGCCATGACATTTATTACTGAAATTTTATGTCCTCTGGTGGTTGGATTGTAACCGTCTTTATTGTTCTCTGAGTTTCAATGTCAGACCATCAGTCACTTTATCTAAGTTGTCCACACTGACGTACCTCACAGGAATGTCCTTTTCTGATAAATACTCAGCTTTCAGAGCTGTTCTCTGAGTGTAGTGCTTCAGTTCAGAATTTGGAGTTTTTTTGCAAATTATTGTTAAAAAAAACAGAGTAAAAAAAAAAGAAATACTGACAATGTTTCAATAAAAAGAGTTGCTGTTGACATGATGTCAGCAGACAGATCCTGTCAAATGTGGATGGGTCCATTTAGTCTTTAGTATTAATGTTTTTTTTTAAAAACATTTTACGCCTGAGTTGTTGGTTGTTTATCACCAGGAAAGTGGGGCTTTTTTGAAAGAAAAAAAAAAACAAAATATAAAGAAATCTACAATATACAGGTGGTGTGGCATCTCATTACATTTTTGAAGTCATAGTTGATTTAGATGGTGAAAAATGAGCCCCTTTTTCTATCACCATACTGATTAGCTATTAGCTATCAGCTCTCCGCTGTTAGCGCCTTAGTAGCTGAGAGTGCTCTGCTGGTTTAAGACACTGTTAACTCTGTCAACTGCAAGTAACAATGACTACTCATAGGTAGTACTTTTTGCATCCACTCTTTAAATAAGTACATTTCATTTTAACCATCCAGTAACTGACAAATCAGAGGCTAGCTTTGAATGCTAACCTTTAGTTTACTTTGCATTTAAAGGTCCTATATTATGCAAAATTAGCTTTTAACCTTGTATTAGTGTTAACTGTACCTTAAAGTAAAATAATTTTATTTTTCATCCATGTGTTTTTGAAGCTTTATCGCTTTAAAAAAAAGGGTGGGGCTTAGGCAAAGCAAACGCCTGACCCCACTGCTCCGACGCAAAACCGTTCAGAGTCCAGGCGTTCCTACCTGAAAACCTCAGCGCGCCATCTCCCCCAGGAAGTGTGCATGTCACTGCTGCTGTGCTCTTGTCAACAGACACACTGCTCACATGCCAACAACAGACAGCACCTCTCTGGCTGCTCAGTGCAGGCAGGCGGATGAGCGAGAGGAAGCCGCTTTTAGTTCTCGCATCAAGAAATGAGTGGAATGGAAAAACTATAGAATAGCCATGTTGCAAAATGCATAACCACAAATGTGCATTTATCTTTTTATTAAAAGAGATTAATGAGTGTGAGTGTCTAAACTCAAATTTAGAGAAAAAACACTGCATTGTTTGTAGCTTTCATACAAGTTTAAAGTTTAGAGGATGACACATGTCTACATAGTGTCTTTACTCTTTTTTAAAAAATAATTAATTTTATTTCAGGCATTTGTGTTCACAGTGAGAATGGAGAAGACATGCATGTCAGTCATTTTTCAAGAAAACAACCATGTCACAAAAAACAGAAAAAAGTGAGAAGAAGAAAACATATTTAATCTCACTCTTTTTACTTAAAAATGTTTCTTCCTATATTAGCTAATTGTTAATCATTTTCCAGCAGCATTTATTTGACATTTGACTTTACTCATGTACTTTCTGGCTCAGCTGTCTGTTGCAGACAGTCGTCTCTAGCAGCTGCTTTAAAACATGCCATGTCTCTTTGATTAAATCATCCATTATGCGCATGTAGGCCATTGCAGGCATCAATGGTTTCTCATTGACTTTGGATACAAAGTGGTGTCATTGCATTGCTAAATTTCATATCTTGGTTCATTCCTTTGCTTTGATAGAGTAACATGCAGTGGAAAGTTGAGAATAGTTAAACATTTTCAAGAAGCACCAAACAAATAAATGTGATTAACTATATGTCCGACTGTTCCAAACAACTGGACATTGAGTTTTAAAGCATTGCTTGTGTGTCACTGCTTATAGCATTATGTTGAAATTGCTATTATAGCTTATGAGCTTTGGTAACTACAGCAAGACTGTGTTGCTTCGGCTTCAAAAAGTGGGCTGCAGAAGAACCCAGTGAACCCACTGGCACAGGTACAGATATAAACCTTACATCACACTCACTTCACTTCTCATAAATGCAGAACTCTCAGGGAAGTAATTCATATTTTCAGGTTTCAGAGTCCTTCCAATTGTGAGAACGCAAGCAGAGAGTTTATGGTTGGCTGCATTTTTAAAGGGGAACTGCTGACAAAGACTGAGCTCAACTGTCACGACTATCGAGTCAGGGTTTATTCTCTCAGACGAATGAATTTGTCTACTGAATTTCCAACCAATCCATTTAAAAGTTGACATTCAACTTGAAGCAGTGGTAATTATTGTTAGAAAAATGGGCCCTACATGGGAACATTGTCAAAGCACCCAACAGGACACACTGTTCTTCACAAGGACAACTTACTTTTAGGATAGCTACCTATCCTTAGAAAATCAGCAAGAAACATTTTGAGCAGAGATGGGCAAATCCATGTCCCGTTTACCTTACAAAACAAAACTTGGTTAGGGTATAATAAATAAAAATGCTGTTTCCAAATCTGAAAAATGTTGAAATTAGTGTGTAAATTAGAGATTTGAAGGATTAGATAAAGTAACATTTGCTAAATAATTACTGTAAATTAAAAAACAAGCTGGGAACAAGGTTAAGGTAACAAAATTGACTAAAAAAAGGATGCATTTTAAAAACTGCATTACTTGTGATCCGCCAAGAAAGTAATGTTTTCAGGAGAGTGTGTTTGTTTTGTACGATGAAGTATTAGGGCCACACTACAAAAAAAATGTGGAGGATTTTTTTTTACCCTTGGTTCTTCACTTTGAGAATAAAGTGGAAATGACGAGAATAAAGTTGAAATACAGTTTCTTCAAAGCAAAAAAAAAAAAGGGAAAGAATTTCCTTTTTGCTTAAGACCACTCTAAAGTACAAGGTCACTAACTCATCCACACTGGGCATTGTGTTTTATAGAGTAAAGCTGGTTCACATTAATCTGAAAGAATCAAAGTTAATGTCCACTTTTTTAATAACTTTTTCTCAAAACTGTACTTCGACTTTATTCTCGTCATTTCAACTTTATTCTCAAAGTGAGGGAGGAAAAACTCCGTCATAGTTTTCCTTGTCTGTTTGCGAATAACAACTTGGGAGGTTTTGGATAAATTCTCTTGAAATTTTCAGGATAAATCCAGAATGGGAAGCTAAAGAAGTGATTCAATTTTGGGGGTGATCTAGATCACCATCTGGATCCAGGAATTTTTAAAATGTTTCTTTATCATTGTGAGACAGGGCCATTCTTAACATATGTGTATGTAACTCAATGAAAAATACCCAGATTAGTTAAAAAAAAATACAGGACATGATCTTCTGTGAGAAAAATAATTAGCTTGGTGGAGGTCTGCGCTCTCTGAGTGCTTTTCTAGTTACATTCCTTATGTGCAATCCTACGAAGAGCAACTTATTTCTTGTGTTTCCTAATATGTTCTGACTAACAATCCACTCAACAATTGCTATTAGCTCATAATAACATCATAAACTAACCTAACTGTGATCATTTTATCTGACTTTATGAATGAAAGCACTCACCTGTGGCCTCGACCATCCCCTCCAAGATGACAACGATTTCCAACTCTTCCTTGGCCAGGTGAGCCTGTGAGATCTCCCAGAAGGGGCTGTGCTGGTTTATCTCATGACAGATGATGAGCGGGGACACAAGGAAGAGCCTGTCATCTCCTGTGTTGTAACCCACGTTCATGTCCGTCTGGTTTAGAGGGATGAACTCCCCCTCCTTGGTCTGCTTGGACTTGATTAGTTTGGCTCTGATCGAAGCCTCAACGATGTGCGAGTTTCGGAGGTCTCCGACTCTGAACATCAGGCACAGTCGTCCATCTCTCATTGAGATGACCGCATGGGTGGAAAACACTAATGTCTCAGCTCGTTTCTTGGGCTGCGAGATCTTAACAAACATGCAACCTACCATGAAGGCATTCACAATAGATCCCAGTACTGACTGAACTAAAAGCAGAACTATCCCTTCGGGGCATTTGTCCGTGATGACCCTATATCCGTAACCGATGGTCGTCTCCGTCTCAATGGAGAATAGAAAAGCTGATACAAACCCGTTGAGGTTATTGACACATGGAGTCCAGTGGTTGTCTGCTATATGGTCCAGGTCGCCCCGGAGGTAAGCGATAAGCCACCACATGAAGCCAAAGAAGAGCCATGTCACTGTGTACACCAAAACGAAGATGAAGAGGTTAAACCTCCATTTGAGGTCTACCAGCGTGGTGAAGATGTCCGTCAGGTAGCGGTATGTCTCTCGCACGTTCCCGTGATGGACATTGCATTTGCCATCTTTCTGAACGTACCGCTGGATTTTCTTTGCTCTGTCTATTTCTGCCAGCTGTTTAGGCAGGTCCTCTCTGGCCTGCTTTGGCAACTTGGGCTTCCTGACGATGGCTGGGCTCTCCACATCATGCTCCATGAGGTTTCTAGGTGGATTCAAGCCTGGGAGAAGAGAAACATGGTACAGATAAGGAATCGCAAACTAAGGAATCCCAGCTGGCCTAATTCTGAGCAAGTTCATGATGAATCTAAGTGTATCTAAACAGTGAATCTAAGTTGTAGGACTGGTTTCTTTACATGAAACATTTAGAAGAGCTGCCATTTACTTTTATCATAGTTACGTGCAATCAATCAGTTGATCAATCAGTCTGGCTTATTTTCAGTCATAACTGAATGTAGCGAACAAACAAAAAACTTTATTAGAACACAGCAAATCCCACCTTGTTGCAGCCGAACTCTGAAATACTAGAAGGTTATTATTAATAATAATGAAAGGATTAAAAAAAGGTTAAAAAACTAATTTTGAGGAAAAACTAGAGGCAGATATAAAAAAAAAAGTTAGTGAGGCAATAAGTTTCTACAGGATATACGTGTTTTATATATTTAATATGAATAAAAATTAAATAAAGAAATATGTTAGTTAGTTAAATAATAACTAAGTACTAAGTAGAAGAACCAAATCCCGATAAAATCCAGATAACAATAAAATTAATTCTATTATCCAAAAGTAAAGACATAAAAAGTGAATTTAAATAAAATAAAATTTAAAAAAATAAAACAAAATAAAATAAAATTACACAACAGTGCATGAAATTAAATAAAGGAGGACAGAAACATTTGCATTTATGTTTATGCACAACGGAGACCTGTCCAGGACGTTCCCGCCTCTCGCCCGATGAATTGCTGGGAAAGGCTCCGACTACTCGCACAGTAACATGTGCACAGTTAAACAGTTTGCAGTATTAAAACAACCAGGACAGCTGATAGAAATCTTTTGGCAAATTAATTAAATTCAAGTTAAAAAGTAATAAAATCTGAATAAATGATAACACAATAAACAGCTCTACTTTATTACTGACTTTCCCCAGAAAATATTAGAGGTGACATAAGTTATCTTTTTTTGTGACTGTATACTGCACAAATGTATAACTTTTCTTTATATGCATCCAATTAACTTGAAAAACTTGTTTCATTATCCTGTCTAAACCCTTGCTGCACTGCCATCAGCTACACAAGATGCTCATAAAATGCTTCTGAATGGGCCTCCCTTCAGAGAAACTGTATGAAGAGGCTGTGATCTTCATTAAACTACAAGAGTTCCCATAAACCATGATTTATAAAGAGAAATAAACAGATGGGCCAAGTGCTCCAAAACTACACGATCAACACCTGCAACCTTTCGAAAACTTATTCATCTCTTAGCAGAGTTTATCAAAATGAAACTTCTTTAAACAACTTTTCTGAATGTGATGAAGTTCATACCAACATGTCACATCACAGCTATTTCAGTTACAGTAGAACATAATCTACTTTTATTAACCTTTCTAAATGTGTGGGTGGTTTCAGTCACAAATGCAACCTGGTTCCAGTCCAGGTGTGAAGGCTTAAAGGGCTAAAAGGTCAACACAAGGCTGATTATACGACACTGACACAAAAAGGTTATTAATTTCAAAATCATGTACTGTAGAGGCTGTTTTGTTAAAGCTATGATTTTAATAACTTAATACAAGTGTTCTCATAGATAGAGTGACAGCTACACAAGCAATGAATGCATAAAGATAACACCATGATCAAAATGCCTCCATAATAAGTCCAGAATACAAATTCACAAATGACTTCAATGCGAAACCCTGCAGTACATGCAAGGGAAGCTAATAACACCCACCTTTCTAAAATGCAAACTACACTTTGTTGCAGTTCTGAAGTTGCTTCCCGGGTGGTCGGATGCTTAACTGCACCACAGGAATGCAAGCTGATCCACGGAAAACGAACAGAAACTGTGTCAAAGCCGTTTCTCTGACATAAACTGTGCCAGTAATTTGTTTGGTTTCATGTCTGGAAGTTTAAGGTGTCACACAGGATAATAATTCCTTCTCAGAAATATACATGTTTTTAGTTTAGATATCATCTAAGTCAGAGATCATTAAAGCAGTATTACAACCACGTTGATCTATTCTTCTTCTGTTTTTGTTCCTCCACTTTCCAATAAGTTCAATATGTTCTTGTAGCTTGTTACAACATTTCGTACAGTAGATTGCAGTATGTTGTCTGCACTGATCTGTTGTATTCTTCACCTGGGGATATGGAGATCTTGTGTTTTTTTGTAGGGTGATGAACTATTTGTGCAGTTCAAATGCTGAAATAGTTCCCAACATTATAATCATTGTGTTTTTGTACCATCAGAAAAGCCTTTCTGACAAGTCTTGCTGATACAGATTGACCGAGGTGTTGGAACCACCCCTTCAACCTCACCAAAGTTGCTCTGTTGGTTAATATCTGGTGACTGTAGAGGCCACTGGAGCACAATGAAGTCATTGTCATGATGAAGAAAGCAGTTGGAGATGATGTGAGCTTTGAGACATGGTGCATTATCCTGCTGGAAGTCCGTCAGAAGATGCTACACTGTGCTCATAGAGGGATCGACATGGTCAGCAGCAATACTGAGGTTTGCTGTGGGGTTCATACTATGTGGTTGTAGTACTAAGCACCCCAAAGTGGGCAAACTTGGAGATTATGAAATGTCATTGCTCAACTTTTTTTTCCTACTAAGAAAAAAAGTTGAGAACTTTACGGCAGTGTGTCACTTGCTAGTTACTGGATAGCAACACAACGGCCATTTTGAAAGTGCAACTTGGCTGATCCGATAAAAGAACCTGAGAGGAAACTATTAGAAGAAGACAAGAAAAGATGGAGAAAAAGTGACAGAGCAACACTTAAGACAAGATCAGACTGACTTTTACTTGCTGGTGAGAGCTCAGCAAAGAGACGGGATAAAAATGGATACAGAATTAACCTGAGTGAGAAACTCCACCATGCTTCAGTACTGTTTTAATATCCAGCCATTTAAAAAATAGTCAGTCATTCAGACGACAATCATCAGTTAGAATCAAGTAGGACTGAAAGAGCTGGGCAAGAAATAATAAATACATTCTGTGTATGCACGGGAAATGATAATGAGACGAAAGATATGAACACCCCATATCTTCTAACCTTTCCAATACCACATTTAAGTATCATTCCAAAACTGTCAACACTCCGATCGCCGTATAGAGTACTGGAGCTTATGCTGCTGTGCAGAGGTGCTTCATGCCATCGTGCTACACTACTCTGAGTTTATTGCATGTGTGGAGTTTATGTACAAGTTGCGAGGGGGGGGGGGGGGATGAATAGCAGAACTATAGTGTGAATCATGAATCATCCTAAGTGGCTGTCACACTAGTCTAACGCCCCCCGCCCTCCCCCCTGTACCTTGTTGTGCTACGTACTGACCTGGGACCATATATTTCCTACACTGCACACATCCTAGCCTGTAAGCAACCACCAGCGTTCCTACCGCTGGAGCAACTGGCTGTGTTAAAGTCGTTCTTGCTCTTTCATTCGCCGGGGAATATTATGAGCTTGAGCAGCGCTGGTTTCCATGGCAACCCACTGCTCAGTCTACAAATTGCTCACAATATAGAAGGAATGTACTGGATGAGGCCACGGCGTTGGATAACATTTGTCTGTTTCATCTTGTTTCCGTGAGCCTGAGGAAGAACAATGAACTGCATCTGCTTTGTGCACAGAGCTGCCATTCATATAACATCTGTTTTTTTGTCACGCTAAATATCTGCAAATAAAAATACCACAAAACAGGTCTGTACGGAGAATATTGTGAACGCTGTGAAGGGAAAAAGCAGTCCTGCTTACTGGATTTTTGGTCAGTTGCTGCCAAGTACGAAGTGCTGAAGATGTGCTTTCTAGCAATGAACCAAAAGGTAAACGCCCCAAGTTTAGCGCAAAGATTTAATATCTTTCAGCATTTTTCTGTTGCCATCAGCTTGTCCTCTCTTTTGGAAGTACAATATGCACACAAAATCTTCTTCCATCTTCCATCTGAACCATCTTCTGGTCAAGATGGAGCCTTTTCTGTGACTAATTCAATCATTTTAATAGCTAGAAAGTCTTTCTAGGAAGTCTGTCAACTACAGCTTTTATCTATTTGCTTTTTAATTACAGCTGCATCTTTCACACAACTATGAATGAAATAATAATAAGAAGACATACAAGAGGAAAAAGTTCACAGAGAGAAGTATAAAGTCAGTGGCTATTCCAGTATGGTCATAACTACTTATCTGCTAAGGTGTAGAGTGGTGAAAAGGAGGTGAGGACTCAAATGGAGAATGACCAGGTAGGAAGCAGTAGGATTACCGTGAACTTGATTTATTCAACAAAGAGGAACTCACTACACAGATCCATCAAACTGAACAGGAAACCAGAGCATTAAATACACACGCAACAGAATGACACACAGGTGTAACTGATCAACTAATCAAACCAGTTAACTAATGAAAAACCAGTTAACTGGATAAAAAAACAGGAAGCAAGGAGGTCTACAAAATACAGGAAACCAAAATCAAAGTTTACAAACACGGCAATATCAAAACCTTATTCTAACTTCTGACCATTGACAGTATATAAAAGATTCATTACTGATCGCCAGTAAGTTTTATTTTGTCTGGAATGTCCTGCATCATTAGTATTTAAGTATTGTTGTTTTTGTTTGTTTTATACTGCATTTCATTTATCAATGAAAGAAATCCTTATAATCCTTTGTAAATATTTTTCCATATAGTCTACCTTCTTGTGTAGAGAGTTATGTCCTCTTGCACCTGACTGAATGTACATACTGGCATCTTTGTAGAGAGGAAGATGATGAAGACGTACAACTGGGTAACATTTTTATAAACAGAAAAAGCTAAATTAAAAATCAGACAAAGCCATGTGTTATATAATTCTACGCGATGTGTGCCCAGCTCCTCAATAACCCATGAGTGTATTAATCCCGGTAGACTCCTGGTGCTAGTGTTGCATTTTATCAATAGAGTACTACTTGAACTTTTTGGTAAATGTGTTTTCTTTTATTTCAAAGGAAAGGAAACAAGTAATCTTAAACATCATTGGTTACAAGCAGTGCTGAACTATGGCAGATTTTACTGACTGAGGCAGTTCAACCAATTGCTAATTTAGCATCCAATCTTGCATCCTGCGTCTTCTCTGAGCTCTCTTCAGTGAATAAAAATCAGTCCAATATTAATTCTTAACCTATCTGTTGCTCTGCCCCTTTATGTCCCTTTATGTCCCTTTATGTCTTTCTTTTCCTCTCTTCCTCTGAGAGCGAAGCGAAGCTGAACTGTGGTGATCTGGGCTGCCATCAAAATAAGTCAGAAGCACAGAGGTCAAAGGAAGCGTAGCAGAACTTTGCAACCTTAAAACTCTACGTTCTGGATTAATTTGATGGCATAATAAGATTCGTTGTGGGGATTTCTGCAGGTGTTATTTCCCAGCAGCATCTTCAGGTTGATAAACAGTTTTTTCTGAATCGCAGAGTCTTATCCAGCAGGAACGTACCAGGTTCACCAGGGAGGCATCCTGTGGCCACCTCATCTGGCTCCTCTCGATTCAGAGGAGCAGATTCATTTCCCTGGGATGTCTCAGTGCAGTCAAGGTAGTCATGTGCATTACAAATAAGGGTGTGTATCAGCAAGAATCTGGCGATACGATGTGTATTACAATACAGAGATACTTATACAATATATTGGGATATATTGTGATGCTGTAAACAAGGCGATTAATTGCAATTTCTCTTTACTAGAATTTAATGGTAAGTAAACTCAGAGCCTAGTAAATTCTCAACTTACTGAATAAGAACAGGGGTCTATTTTTTTCTAAAAATAGAGCCCCCCCTCCTATTTCTTTAAAACACTCTTTGTGTACAAGATGAATAATGAAATTAAAATCCACCTTATAAGTAAAAATATGCTCATAAAAAAATTGATGCAGTTTTTTTTACATATCTATATATTGTCTCTTAAAAATATCCCAATCCCGACTGCATGTTACGAACCTCCGATGTATTACTGTAGATTTTAGATGAGCTAATCAACAACAAATTCATCATTTGCCTGTCCGTTCTGGGAGAGGATCTCTCCTTCACCTGGGGCTCCATGAAGTTTCTTCTTCCCCACAATCGGGTTTTTCCTTACCGCGAAGGAGGGTCTAAGGACAGTGAAGTCCTGCGTCTGTTTAATTTAGTGTAGTCACTAGTTGTGTGTATTGTGAGTTATGTCTATTGTTCTCTTATTACCTGCATGTGAAGCCCTCTAAGACGACTTGTTGTGATACTCGGCTACATAAATAAAAATTAATTGAATTGAATATTGTGATATAGCGATATTTTAATGTTTTTTTTACAGCCCTAATTACTAACAGATCAATAAACCTTATTTTATTTCTATCTGGTCTGACAATGGGTGATATTGAAATGTGTATCACTATTAAGTTTTACCAAGCACTCATTTACAAAATTGCACACAATAAACAATGACTGGAGCCTACTTTAATCTTCTCCTTATCTCGAATAAACAACACGTTTTCGAGATGAATTCTAGATGAATTCGAGATGAAAACGAGATGAATTATCTTGTTATCACAAGAAAATGGTCCTCCTTTTCTTAAGATAATGAGAAAATTAACTTATTTTCTCAAAATAGCAATTAACAAAAGAATAATAGGCGAGCCGAACCGCTGTCGGCTTCCGTAGAAAAGGACATTTTTGGGTTTTGTCCAAAAGCCTTTTATCAACCAAACAACAAGGTCGAAATAGGATGTTGAGATGATGCAAGCAAAAACCGTAGCCAACGCTGTCTTGTCTGGAAGGGACTACATCTCTGCTGTGTGGTTGTAATATTTCAGTATATTTGAAAAAGACCCACAAATAGCGATTTGTAAAACATGTAAAGGTGACATTTCAAGATGAGGTGCATCTACAGAAAACGTCTTCACATCAGGTTTAATTTATGATTTCCAAACATCCCGACTGCAATGCTGAGTTTGAGAGGAATGCAGCACTGAAAAGGAAAATCCCTCCGAGCACGCCCACTCTGTCTGTCGCGGAAGTTTTAGAAAAGGCAAAAAAGTTTCTCAGTCCCAACGGAAAGCGGATTACATTGCTACAATGCATTATGGATCAGATCCATGATGCATTTTTTTCAAGTTGATGTGTGTGAACTTGGGGTATGTGGAGGATCATTTAGACTAATTCAAGTAAACCACGTTTTCCCCCTGTGTCCAACACACAGTGAGCAACCTACAGAAAGTACAACCCTAATATACAAGAATTTTGTACTGCTGTAACCCACATCTTGAAGTTTATAATTAACTCCAATTTGACCCCCCCTTCCAAACACAGAGGTTAAGTCACTGCTCAAAGATTAATTTTAATTGTTTTTTCCCCACTGAGACCATGTTTGATCTCATCAGGGTTGTGGTCAGGTGGCAATCTCTGGCTGCTAATGTGGAAGTCGAAATAATTACAGTTCCCCCCTCCACCACTAGTTGACTGGCTGCTATAGAGAGCAATGTCTATAGACTCCCATGTTAAAATGTCCGATTTCACAGCTAAAACAAACATGTTTACAGAGTGGCTCCAAAAACTTTTTTCACTTTAATAGGTCCAATTTTCCGTCATGTAAACTCTTTTTTTCTAACGCTTGGGTTTCGCTGTTATTTTAATCTTAAATTTAGATGCGTGTCCTTTTGATTGATGTGTGTTAAAGCGCTATCACTGGTTACAGCTGCGTACTTCCTGCCGGCGCCACCGTGACGGAGCCTCTCAGCTCTACCTTTTCATCCATTTTGGGATTTTCCGATAACAGCGAAACACCAAGATAGCGACGATAGGACCAGCGGCCTCAAATCTGCTCTTCAGAAACCTATGGAAAAGGTAACGTATGCTATGTCAAGCAATTTATATACTGGTTGTGGTGGGACCAGTGTTGACAGCCTGATGCAAAGAACCCCTGTAAGGATGATGGGTATGTGACTGAAGTCCCTCAATAACCAGTCCAGCCCACCACCTTGGCAGTCTCTTTGGTGCCATCTGCCGCTTTGGGAAACAGAGCCCAAATCCCTGACGGTATAGTTTAGTTTTGTCTAAATTTTAGCATTTTAGCAGTGGTCGGTGTTTACACAGACACACTTTGAGCACTGCACACTGGTATGGTCAGCATGGCCACACAGGCAGGCCTCTGCAGGGACAAGTGCTACAGCGCGAAGGCTGTAGTGACACAGAGTGAATCGCTTCCATTAATTAAGCTGTCCATGATGACTTCTCCTGGTCTGTGTTTTTCTGCATTACAGTTCTAGTAACAGGGCTGTGCTACAAGTCAACGTCTTCTAGCTCCCACAACTTCCCCCTCCAAGGCCAGCTCCAGTATCTCTTTCTAAGTGTGAGTGTGTGTCCAGTTGTGTGTGTATGCATAGCACTCTAGTGGTAATGAATAGAATGAACTGTTACAGTATCAGCATATTGTTACAGTACTAGCCAATCTTTATAGTAACAGCCAAACGTTACACTTACAGCCAATCATGTAGTTCCAGCCAAACGTTACAGTTCCAGCCAAACGTTACAGTACCAGCCAAACGTTACAGTTCCAGCAAAACATTACAGTTCCAGCCAAACGTTACAGTACCAGCCAAACGTTACAGTACCAGCAAAACGTTACAGTACCAGCAAAACGTTACAGTACCAGCCAAACGTTACAGTACCAGCAAAACGTTACAGTTCCAGCCAAACGTTACAATACCAGCCAAACATTACAGTTCCAGCAAAACGTTACAGTTCCAGCAAAACGTTACAGTACCAGCCAAACGTTACAGTACCAGCCAAACGTTACAGTTCCAGCAAAACGTTACAGTTCCAGCCAAACGTTACAATACCAGCCAAACATTACAGTACCAGCCAAACGCTACAGTACCAGCAAAACGTTACAGTATCAGCAAAATGTTACAGTACCAGCAAAACGTTACAGTACCAGCAAAATATTACAGTACCAGCAAAACGTTACAGTACCAGCAAAACATTACAGTACCAGCAAAACGTTACAGTACCAGCAAAACATTACAGTACCAGCAAAACTTTACAGTACCAGCAAAACATTACAGTACCAGCAAAACGTTACAGTACCAGCAAAACGTTACAGTACCAGAAAAATGTTACAGTACCAGCCAAACCTTACAGAACCAGCAAAACGTTACAGTACCAGCCAAACGTTACAGTACCAGCCAAACGTTACAGTACCAGCAAAAGGTTACAGTACCAGCAAAACGTTACAGTACCAGCAAAACGTTACAGTACCAGCAAAACGTTACAGTACCAGAAATCGTTACAGTACCAGCCAA
>JBAMHX010000017.1:26401148-26415852 GCA_037177515.1 Pseudomugil tenellus | reverse complement strand
ATCTATCTATCTATCTATCTATCTATCTATCTATCTATCTATCTATCTATCTATCTATCTATCTATCTATCTATTAAGAAAACTTATTTGGAGTAACATTTATAAATATTATTTAAAAACAGATACATTTATGGAAACAGAGCATTTTGTGCCTTCCAGCTGCCATAAAGGCGTGCAGATCTCTAAAGTCTAATGAGTGTATATGAAGGAAATTTAGCAGTATATAATTGGTATATAATTTTAGTTATTGCATTTATTTGCAGCATTTGTAACACCTCTTTTAAGTGTGCCCACCACTAGTTGATTTGGTAGTTTAATTTTCTGTTAAATCTGTAATTATAAGACAATACAGGTTTCAAAATGTGGTGAACTTGGCTTTTCTGGAACAGTGAGATGGTCTGTGAAACCATTATTACAGCAACAAACTGACTAAATACATAACATAAATGAATAAAACTGTGGAGCTACACAGAGAGCTGTGCGGGGAGTTTGAGCAGCCAATCCACATGCTTAAGAGGATTAAACTACAAACCACGTGACACAAGTATCACCCAATCACAACAGCGCTCAGTAGCTCAACCAATCAACGTCTTTTGTATAAATAGCTATACAAACAGTGTACACTACACATCTCTTATTTGTAGTAATAACGGTTACGTATTTGGGATTTCGGGTAGGAATTCCGTAAATCCCGCTGAAATCCCAAGTATTTGCAGTTTAGTTAATAATATAAGAAGTTTGAAAATAAATATGCTCCTTGTTGTGTACTAGTTTGAGTGAATGGAGTGGCATTACTTTGGGTATAACGGCCTACCTCCTGCCCCTGGGTGTGCGGTGAGGAGTGGAGCGGCTTGCTCGGGGAGCGACTCGGTGAGGGGCAGGCCGGCTTTCGGATATCGTCCTCCGTAGGGTCCGTATTTGACATGGCATCCCCCGGTTTGTCTGCGTCCCCCCCGCCCGAGAATACCACCATCACTCTGGGAAGAGGCAGAGTCCGTCTCTCCTGAATGAACCGCCTTACCCGTGTTGTAGCAGAGGGCAGCGGGCTGAGGGAAGGAGACAGGCGCTCGCGGCTGCTACTGCTGCCATTAGAACCGTTGGGACCGCTCGAGCCATTCTGCTGCATGCACGCGGCGGGCCAGCTCTCAGCACGAGAGGATGACAGTACAGCCACAGCGCACAGGCGTTAGTAACGACAACAACAACAACACAAGGGAAGGAGGGTGTGGCTCGAGTAGGACTTAGCTCAGCCACTTCACCCCACGGCAAACACGAAGCGGGGAAATTCCTTCTGTGATAAAAGCGTGACCACTATAAATAGCAAGCTAAATATTTAGTCCAAATATTAGCTAGCTCGACTGGGCCCATACGGTTTTTGGGAACGTACGTGCTCTGACGTTTAGGGGAATGTCAGCGTCATTGCGTGAAGTATTTGGAGCCTATTTGAGAAAGCTGTAATGTTTTAACATAAACATAAAGTTTTTTTTTGTTTTGTTTTGTTTTTAGCAGCCAGACTGTTCTGTATAATTATGTATTTATTAAAAAACCCAATTTACTGAGGAACTTACAATATCCTTAACTAATATCAATTTGATCAATAAATAAAACACCTATTTTTACTTTTTACATTTTTTTTAAAAAAAGGGGAAACACTTTATGAAAATAAAATCTGACACAAACTATTTAGTTTAACACATGTACATTCTGAAATAAATGGCTGATAATGGGATTAAAAAATAGGAAAAATTAATCAGAAACCAAGTTTTTTTTCCCAAATTTTATTGGTAATCAGGAGTACAGATTTCCAATCAACAGAACACATACAGTTCGAAGCATCTGACAACTGAAGAGCAAATAATGAAAAAGGAAAATGTATACAAAGAAACAGACAGTATACAAAGAAAGTGATAAGGTAGATACAAAATAATAAAAATTAAAAAATAAATAAACACAAATCAGAAACCAAATTTTTATCTGTATTAGCCAATAGATCAGCATTATACGGAACCCCGTAGGGGACACAAGAGATTTTTTTCTGTTTTGTTACCTCAAAATACTTTTGTGTTCCCTTGCAAAAAACAAACCAAAAAAAACATCATAACACTTTTACTTACTGACTTAATTTATTTATATAGCACTTTTCATGCCATTAGGCAACATAAAGTACTGTACATTATAAAATCAGTTAAAATAAAACACACAAGATAGACCACATTTCCCAACCCTCCCAACTCACACCCACCCCCAACTGTCCCATTCTCTATTACTAAAACTATTTAAACATTGACTAAAATGAGAAAATAAAAGTGTAAATAAAACTGGGTAGAAAAATCTGTCTCTGTGATGATGTTGATGTGAGGAAACGATATAAATGGGATCCATCCACACCAGGAGCCATTGTCCCCTCGTTTATAGTGGTTGCCACCACAGCAACCACCCAGCACCCAGGTCAAGCAGGCCAAGGTCCACGTTGGACCCCACGCTACCCAGGTCTACCTCGCGGCACCAACCCCAGGCCAAGAGGGCAGTGCCCACAGCGGGGAGGATCCCTGTGAGGAAAAGACTGGAGTTTTAACATATATAATACTCTTCAGAAACAATAAGAGCCAATTAAAACATAAACAATCAAATTAATATACAGAACTTAATAAAATGTGATTAAAATATACACATATATACATAGGTAAATTAAAAAATGAATAAATAAATCTTTAAATAAAACACTAAGACGTTAAATATGATCAAATTAATTAAGTTAAAAAGCTAAATTAAAAAGGTAAGAATTGAGCCTCCTTTTAAAAACATCAACAGTCTCTGTAGCCCTGTGGATCTTTGGTAGGTTGTTCCACTGTCGAGGGCTGTAACAGTGGACGGACCATATGTCACCGTATGTCTTATTCTAACCTTAGGAACAGACAAAAGGCCGTTACCAGAGGACCTCAGGGTGCGCTAGGGCTCGTACCTAAAAATGAGTTCTGATAAATAAGACCATTAAGACATTTATAAACAACTAAAATCATTTAAAAATCGATCCTGAAATGCACTGGGAGCCAATGCAGCGATTTTAAAACTTGTGTAATGTGCTTTCTTGAATATAGACGACTTTCTTTGCACTTTTCCTCAGAAGCATCATCTGACTGCTGTGATATTTGCTTTTCAGCTGTTATTCATGAGGCTAAAACTGGGCTAGCTAAGATTTATAGTGTAATGCTAAAGTCAACAGAGACAGACAAGCACAAATGCTTAAACAAGGAGGAAATCAGAATATCAATCTGAAAGTGCGTTGAGGAAACCATCAATTTTTTTAATGAAGTGTTCACACAGAAAACAGGCAACATTTTGTACTCCCCGCCAATCCACAATATTACTTCCAGGTCATTTCTTGTACTGTTTACAAAACTTGTGAAAATGTTTCGTCAAAATTGTTAAAATGTTCTGCAGGATGTGAATCTGTCCTGAAGATTGTAAAAGTACTTGGTAGTTGGTAAGTGTTTAATCGGTGAACTGAACTTTGTAAAAAGTGATTTGTAGTTACACATGTAAGTTTGCGCTTAGGATTGTGAAAGTGTGTATGTTTCATCAGAAACAAGCCATGTATCCATTACAGTTTTTGCTAAATAAAAGCAATTTTTGTTTTGACAAATAAAAATTTGGATTTGCAGATATTTCCTTGAACAATGTTTAGTGGATAAGGCGCAGTAAAATCTCTCCTCAGGCAGACAAGATTTTACGAGTTGCGACTCAGGCTAGGTTACACCATAGCATTATTTTGGATTTTTTATTCTTGCTGCTGAAAATTTGTTACAGCTTTTCGAAGTCGTTCTTCCTTATTTCTCTTTCTAATTATTTAGAAAACAGTGTTTCCCTGTTGTTTTCTCCATAACGTGCCTACTACATCATGTCCAACGGATGTGTAAAGGCGGAAACAGTGTTTCCAGTACAATTTTGCACTAAACTTCTATCCAACACTTTCTGAGCAAAGCACTGGAGGCTGCCATGAAACCTTTTCTTCCCTGCTCGGTTCTTCACTTCCGGTCCTCACTAAATTCATGAAAACAGCATATTTTAGAAGGGCGATTTAATTAGATATATTCACAGAAATATCTTCTGGGCCGACCTGTGTTGTTGTTGGGTACATACAAAACTCGAGGAAACTTCCAGATTTTATTAATGGCGCATGTTACGACCATAAAGTCACTCGCAAGATGATGCAGAGAGATGAGGTGATTTCACAACAATGACTCGCAGCGCTGAAGTTAAAACACCCACCAAGAGGATTTTCTTCTGCTCTTATTATTTCGTTTATCATAAACCGAAAGAACTGCATCGAGACTGAGAATTATATCTGGGCTATGAACGATCAGCAGCAAATTAAAGGTGAAGGCTAACTAGTTAGCATGACACCTGCTTCCACCTGCAGCAGTGAGAGCCTGTAAGTACTCTGATTATTAGTACAGGTTAGTTCTTGAAGTATCTTTTATTTCGTACAGTATTTTATGACCATAGGGAAGACTTAAAAGTGTAATGTGTTGTTTTGTGACTTTGAGAAAGCAGCTGTCGGAGACAGCATGAGAACCGTGTGGAGAGAAGTCTGGCAGCAGTGAAAGGACTAACACGGACCAACAGCTTAATAAAAAGGAAGAAAGACTATAAAACCATAAATACTCTGCTGAAAAGAAGAGTATTTAGAGTTAACATGACAGAAAATTGGACCTATTAAACTGAAAAAAGTTTATGGAGCCACTCTGTAAACATGTTTATTTCAACTGTGAAATCATTTTAACATGGGAGTCTATGGGCATTGCTCTCTATTGTAGCCAGTCATCTAGCGGTGAGGGGTGAACTGAAATTATTTCCATTTCCGTATTGGCATCACCATCGGCAGCCAGAAATTGCCGCCTGCCAGAAACACAGTTTTTGGCAGCTTGCCAAAGTAAATATCAACCTGCTGCAGGCAGCAGCAGAGGTTGTAGCTAGCTGTCACATCGATAAGCTAATCAAATTAAATGAAGTTTTAAAAGATTTAAGTAACCAGAAAAGGAAGCTGGGACGCAGCAGCAACAATAGACCCAAAAGAAACCCACATTTTTAACATCCTGAATCCTGATTGTGGTAAACGGAGCTAAACAACCCTGAACTGTCATCTAGCCATTCTGTTAAAGTAGATAATGGGAAACTAATCTCTCCGTTAATACTTCTATTGACTAAAATACAACCCGTGTATCCATCTTTGACATTTGGCCATTGTTTGAGTGATGAAAATGTTATTTTAAAGTTTTTTCTGAAGCAGTATTACCTTTTAAAACAGTATTCGTTCATCATTATTGATAATGGAGCTGGAAGAGCAAAACAAATTTCAGCACAATTTTAAGCAATGGATTATGGGAACGGGGGTCCGCCAAGAAAGTGGTGGATAGACACATTGACGAGTGATGTCATGTTTACCTGCTCATTGATCTAGTTTCACACATACGCTGCTGCCATTGCAGATATTAACTAGAGTGTAGCATCATCTAGTTTGACAGTTTTTTACAGTTTGTAAACAAAGATTATGCCGAGTTCGTAAAGTGCAGTAGGTTGTACAAAAAGAACATTATAAATGTGTTGTCTTTTCTTAATTCAATTCAACTTTATTTGTATAGCACCATTTCACGTCAATGTCGTCTCAAGGCGCTTCACAGAGATTAATAAACTTCATAAAAATAGCCTTATATAGGGAACCAGCAAGATTGCATCATATCTTGACTTCGATCTAATCTCCCGACCTGAGCTGCATGCGGCAACAGTGGGAAGGCAAAACCCCTTTTAACAGGAAGGCAAAATCTCCAGCAGAACCCGGCTCAGGTAAGGCAGCCATCTGCCTCGACTGTCTGGGGGTGGAGAGGACAGGAAAGACAGATTAATATACACTGCAGTGGGAAAAAAGAAAAAAATTAGAAATAAGAAATAAGACCTGCAGAAAAAGGAGAAATAGGTTAATAATGCCAGAACCGTCCTATAGACACCTTGATTGTTGTTATTTTCATTTGGTTAATCCCGGTCATACGCACTAGCTGTCAGCAGAAGATACGCCGCAACCGGCATAACTCGTAGTGTTTACACGATGAAAATGCAAAGAGGCAAAAATCAAGTCGCTTAAAAGCAAAAGAGAAACATCTTGACCATTTATCGGACAGAGATCCTGAAAGATATGAACATAGGTTGTATGTTTGTGGTTTTTCGTTGTCTGATCCATTTGAAATGGACTAAAAGCAGTGGGACAATATGTCGAAGTGGCCGCTTGGGCAGAATGGCGACGTGGAACTATTTATAAACACTCCTGGGTTGTTCACAGCCGAAGCATTGGAAGCTTAAATATCGCTGGATGGATTCATTGTTTAATTTGTTTGTGGGCATGTTCATGAAGTTTTATACTACAGTGCAAACGACTCATATGCTTCCTATGGAGTTACGATCTTCCGTCCGCATCTCTTAAGTTCCTACTAAAGGACCACAATGGAAGTAAAGGCTTGACTCTTTGGGTGAGTTTGAAGAATGTGTGTGTATATAAAACATAAGTTATATATTTGTTCTTTTTTGGAGACCTGATCTGAAGACTGTATGGACATTTACAGTACATGAAATTCCTCTACACGCTCTATTGCAGCCAGTCATCTAGCGGTGAGGGGTTAACTGCAAATATTTCAACTTCCTTATTAGTCCCACAATCGGCAGCCAGAGATTGCCGCCAGGTGCTTCCATTAGAGATTTTTTGGATCTAGTAGATATTTTTGCACCTCCTACTTCATCTAGGTTCCAAGCTCTAATTGTGATTACAGGTTGGAAGTAGTGATTACCCGTAGCTTTGGGTGTAAATAGTGATCCAAGCGGCAGCTGCAGAACCAACACTAATGTATTCTCTGCAGCTCTGATCACAGCAACAGCTTCATAGTATATCATTCTTCATAGTATCTTCATAGTATTATTTATAGATGGAGTTTCACCAAAATGACAGGGTGTCTTTGCATCCAATGGCTCAGAATGTAAAACAAAGTTTCTTTGCAAGCTGCCACATTTAACAGATAATACCTTGACTCATAGCGTTTACTTCATTTGTAACAACACCTGTTATAAATATGTAAAGAAATCTTCAGCTGTTCTTGACAGCAAATGGTTAAACATTCTGTCCGACACAAATGTTTATGTTCCTAGTGTGGTTACAGTTTTGCGATTTGGGATCATTTTCAGACACTGCAGAGATGTTGCTACTTTGGAGACTTCACGTCTGCCAGGTAGTCTTTCCTTCCAAAAAGGCTGCCCTCCCCTAAGAATATTTTAACTTTCACCATTCTAGTGAATTTACTGTGTAGTCATCTCCATTTATGAGCTTTGCTCTGAGAAACAAACCAGACTGGGGACATCCTATGATGCACTGGACATTTCCTTTTACTTTATCTGCTCCTTATCTTCTATGTATAAATATATAACAGTATTGACATCATTAGCATATTTCTCCTTTTTTTGGAGGCTTTCCCTGCTGTGTGTATTGATCTGTCTTTCCTGTCTTCTCCACTCCCACCAGTCGAGGCAGATGGTTGCCCTCCCTGCGGTTTTGCCTTCCTGTTAAAAGGGAGTTTTCCTTCCCACTGTCGCCTCATGCAGGTCAGGATGGGAGATTGGATCGAAGTCAAGATTCAATCAAACTTTTGGTTTTCCTTAGCTAGACTGTTTATTAAAAATGGACTCAAATTTATGTCTGTGAAGATGACAATGTCATGAAATGATGCTATATAAATAAATAAATCTTCCATTATTGTATGTGCTTCTGTGGTTATTAGTCAGCCAATTGCATAATTTAATTTTCTGTAGTGCAAATACACAGTTTAATGAACAGTGTTAAGCCACAGTTTTGTTTTAAGTACAAATGGAGAAAGTTGCAGTTGTATTAAAAAAACAGCTTGAACAACATAATCGCTGGATGAAACTGTGATTACCACAGATAAACTGGCTATCATTGAAAATGCCTGGCTATCATTGATGGCCCTAATGCCATCAAAATAAACTCATAATGATTTGTTTATGCCTTTTTTTGTATTTTTTTATGTATTTTGAGTTCATTTTGATAACAATAGAGCCTGTGTGCCCTCAGACAACTATCATACATGCTAACATTCTTATCAAAACACAATCTTCTTCTCGATTTCCTGCATCTCTGTATCACATTGGATGGGGATCACCGTAACTTGCACTCAGGTTGGTAAACATTTTTTCTCCAACACGGCTAGATTTTAGTTTAAAAAAATATTGTAGGGTTTTAAATAAAAATCATTAGTAGCACTGTAGTGCTACACTAGTCATACATTTGACACAAATACACAAACCAAAAGCAAGTATTAAGTCCTTGAAATCACATAAATGACAGGTTTGGAAACTCACACACATTAAGATAATTTTATTTCTAATTTTTTGTCTTTGTAGTTCTCCATTTTAATGCAACATAAAGTGGACACACATTGTTATTGATGCATATACGCAATATAAGCCATTATTTTGCTCTCTTGCCTCTTCATATTTTAGACTTTGTTAATAAAGTCTTAATCAGGAGCAATCACATGCAGCTGTCTGGTGCTAATCTGCTACGCTAGGCTAATCAGTGGTGTTAGCCCATGAAATAATTTAGCTAATTTTTGTAGGTTTTTTTCTGCATTTATCCTTATTTGAGTATATAACACATGACACAGACATTATTCGTTTGAATATCAAAATTGTTGGTTGCGTTCTTACACTGGTGAGATAAGTGATTAAATAGTTTAGCAGAGGAGCTAATGTAATGTTGCAAGAGCCACAGTGACAACAGCTTCTTTCTTTGTTTTTATTTTATTTTTTTATTTATATCTCTTTTTTAAGGAGGTGGGTTGTTAAAATTGTCCTATTAATTTACAAATAAGCTATTAAAATACCTCAATATATAAATGACTCATCTTGAATCAAGTGCATCTGATTCCTAGTTAATTAATTTTGGCTGTATTTTCACTTTGGTTAAATATAAGAAACAGCTATATTTTATAGCTGGGTTGTAAAAAGAGTCAAATATAACATATTCTAAATGACATGTAGCAGATTATACATTGTTCATGTCCACTTCAAACCACAGCAGTACTGAAGACAAGAGCCTGGCGGATGTGGGGAGAGATGTTGAAAGAGGAAACACTGCTCACCGTCTAACTGCTATTGCTGTGAAAAGCTTTGAAGGCAGCAGCAACAACTGAAGGTAACACCGCTGTAGATCAGATCAGACAGTACATGATATAATTATGTTAAAGCGCTAGAATGTGTTTTTGTGTGATCTGATGATATTTAAAAGAATAATTTGAACCTGAATCCATATGTGCAAACTTTGTACCTAGTTTTATTACTATACAAATTAAGGCAACATAACCACATCAAAATCCAGGCCAGGTAAGTGACTCGACTCTTGCTCATCTACATTTTACAAGATGTTTATTTATTTAATCATTTAAGCTCATATTTATCTGCATTGTTCAGACAGATAATGATTTTAGAAACACAATGTACTTAACATGTTTGAAAATATAAACTATTAAGCATTTAAGCACGCAACGATAACTCTGCAACCAGCTAAAAGATCAGAAAAAGTCCACATGTAGATTAGACACTAGAAATATCAGTGTGATGACACAATAACATGAAAGGATGAATAGTTTTACAATAGATACTCTTAGCATTTGGTGACGATGCTTAAAATGTTTATATTTAATCCAAAGAAGCTTTTAATGTTATAACTGAAATATAGAGCTAATATGTTAACATGTTAGGTTGCAGGAAATGTCATGTTATCAGCACATTTTCACTGAGTCTGATAATGATATAGGTTGTTATTTAGTAATACTACAAATAACAATAGTATACATCAATACGATGTCTGAAAAAATAGAACACACAATAGAACTAGATTTGCTTACAATTACAGAAGATCAACAAGTTTACTGTTCAATAGTAGTCCTGTGTTTATAGATGTATTTATAAAATGTAACAACATGTTTGGTTGCATTATTGTAGCAGAAACGTTTTAAATAAATTGTGCGGAAATATGTTTCTATACACCGAGTGTTTAAAAACGAGACTTAGAATGAAAACTGAAATAAAATAATTACGAATTTGCCAAAATAATTAAAAAAAAATTAAAACAGTGAAAATAAACGCTACTAAAAGAAATATATTAAAGTTATTAAAAAATCGCAGAAGAAAATAAGTTCAGTTTGGAAATGAGTTTTCAATAAATCCATCTGTCTGGATTTTACTCAACATACATTTTATGGTATAAATAAGATAAATCCAGAATCCTTTCACCAGGATCGGGGTATGTTTTACACATCGTGCAGATAATGAATGCATGTTTGGTGTTGCACATGGTGACTTTATGGGTTACACTTCAAGGACATTGATGATCAAAATTCCCCTAAAGGAGAAAACACATGCTATTAAGCCAAGTATGTCTGCATTAGTGCACATAAACCAGAAACACAGCAGCAACCTGTAAACATGCAGCAGCCCGGCAGCCGGGAAACTTTATGCCTTCTGGAAAGAGTTACTTTCCAAGGACAGCATGAACCGAGGCTTAAACGGCAAACACACAGCGGTGCCAATGGGGATATTAGCATGGTAGCTTTGAAAATTAACTTTTTATAGGATGCCAAGAACTTTTATCCATGTTTAATTTCCAGCAAATCCTTCCTCACTGTCCAACTATTTGTTCCAAACGTGTTTAGTATGAAGTGTTTCAGGCTCTCGCCTCATAAAAATGGAACAAATACAAGTGACACAAGTTTATTTGTACAGAACATTTCATGTACAGGACAGTTCAAAGTGCTTTACACAAAAAAACATGTCAGCAGGGTGCTGAGAGCATTAAAAACAAATAAAAAAAATGTAAAATAAATAAATAAAAGGAGAGGAAAAATGCTTGGTAGTGCTTGGTATGAACAGTTACTTTCATAAAAGGCGACAAATAAGTTTTTAATCTTTATTAAAAGCCATTCCGAGTGTAATGTCAAAGATGAGGACACTGGTTTCTTTAGATTGAGAACAATATACATTAAATAATGAAGAATAGAATAAGTTGAACATACATTAAACATTAAAACAAGAAGTGAGACAATACATGAAAGACATACAGACATGGTACAAGATTATAACCTGGAGAATCCCTCCAGAGTTCTGTCGTCACACAGAAATCCAAAGCTTTTCTGCCCGATCACTTAGAGACACCTTCGTTTAAGCATTTTGTTTGTGTGCGTCAATCTGGAGCCTGTTCTTATGATATGACAGATAAAACGGAGATCTTGTCTAAACATTTCCCTGATGGAAGGACGCCGGCCTTGCAGATGGTTTACTAAGGTCAGAATGACATCAGTTTAGGAGCCTTATGGTCGGAGCTTTAAGCTAGACATTAATTAAGAGCAAAGTAATTAAGCTAATATATAAAATTTCCACAACAAAAGTTTCAACAGAGCTGCTGTTTTCTGGGAGTTTGTTCACCATGTGGGGAGAATAACAACTAAAAGCTGCTTCTCCGTGTTTGGTTCTGATTGTGGGAGCAGATTCTAGGTTCTAGTTCCTGATGACCTGAGTCTGGTTGGTTCATTACAAACCAGAAGATCCGGAACGTATTTTAGTCCAAAACCATTCAGTGCTTTATTAATTAACAGCAGGATTTTAGGTTCAGACAGGAAGTCAGTGTGAAGATCTGAGATCTGGAGCTATAAGCTCCACTTTGTTGATCTCAGTAAGGATTCAAGCAGAGCGTTCTGGACAAACTGCATCTGTCTGATGGACGCTTTGGGGAGACCTGATGGGACAGTGTTACAGTGGTCTAGTCTAGTAAACATGTATGGACACGTTTTTCTAAAAAGGGTATCAGGAAAAACAGCACACCTTCTTCTCTGAGATCGGGAGATGCTTATAGCAGTCCCTATAAGACCCAGACTCGTCTTTTCCTCTGCTGCTCCTAAACTCTGGGATGGTCTCCCTCTTTCTGTGAGATCTGCCACAACTTTACATGATTTTTATTCTCCTTTCAAAACTCATGTTTTTTAACTCCAGACAGCACCACCACTACGCCTGGGTACATTTCTTTCTCTTGTTTATTTTAATGTTTTTTTTATGCTGTTATTGTTTATCTATTTTATTTTGAGGTGACTTCTTGAGGGGTTGGAGCAAAAATGAGTCGCTTGATGTGAAAAAGGTTCTGGACGCCAGGCTTGGTGAATAAAAATGTTTATCACAAAAAGTGTCAAAGACAGATCTGTAGAATCTGTGAGGACTTGTGTGTGTTCAGTGTTATATACGAGCTATACAAAGACATTCCTAAGTTTGGGTTCCAGCCAATCGTAATGCATCCACGCTAAAATGTATAGAAACATGTACAGTCATCTGATATGTAAGGCTGAGGACCAGAAACTACAATTTACCTGAACAATCATTTGCATTTGGTTGCCTCGTGGTATTTAAAAGCACTTTATAAATAAAGTTTGATTGATTGATTGATCCTAGACATTGATGATAATTCATATTAATAACTTCCATGTACAACATAAGTATGATTAAAGCAGGAGGAGTTGGTCTGGTCCCATTAAAACAATTCAATTTTAGCTTCAAATTAAATGACAATACAAGAAAAATGTGTTTTACTACTTCAGTATTAGCAATATGTTATTTATTTTAAATTTAAGACATTATATGTTAAAATATAATAATCATTGTGATAATCTAACTCCAAATACAATTTTAAACATTACATTTGACGTTTAATAAAGCTTTTCTCATGAGATGATTGAAGTACAGTAGCGCTCTTCTTTCTCTCGGGGTGACTGTATTTAGTGTTTAATGTGACCAGGTTAAGCGGAGCCTTGTAGAGATTATTCGCTTTGCTTGTTGGAGGTAAATCATGCACCTACACAAACACGCTGATGAAAGCAGCTTCATGTAAAAGGAAACTGAAGAAATGTGGTTTGTGACCTTTTCAGGTCAGCAACACTACTTATGAAACAGCCTCTTGGTCCTTTAGTTACAGCGAAAGTTGCTTTCAACTCAACCAGGAAGTAAATCAACACTGGAGATGAAATAATCTTTGTGGCTATAATGAATTTGCACTTCCAGTAAACCTTATTAAGATGAAAAACAATCTTCTGAAGAACTGTTGAATTCTTTCTCTGGTTGTGTAAATGATAAGACATGCACAGTTTAAGAAGGTGTAAGTCTAGTGAAGGTGGTGCCGAGGTTTCAATTTTGCTTTGGCCAACCACATCCTGTGGTACTCCTGCACATTAACAGGAAGGTAACGCCTGCAGTATTTATATGTTGACCAGCAAGCTGGCATGATGCATTAGTGTTGCCATTAGTTGGGTCTTACTGTCTGTCTGTCTGTGTACTCTTCAGGAATGATGGGAACCTTCGGTCTTTTGACTGCAGTCCTCAGCATTGTGTCGGTGGCATCACTGAGTTTATTGTCACTTCTGTGTCTGCGGTGCAAAAAGAAAGAAAGTAAGTGCAAACCTGAGCAACAGCTCTGTTGTAGAGCGCCGTAGCTTTTTGTTATTGGCTTATTTGAAATGCTTTATTTTTTTTTAAACACACATTTTCCGCTTTAAACATTTTTTTCATTCTACTTACCAACTTTTGGGTCAAGTAAATGGGTCCTCTGTGTTATCAGCCGTGTGGGCAAAGAGTGCTGCATGCAAGCTGCAAGATAAAGCAGCAGATAAGCAGTCTTAAGTGGGTCAAACTGGACTGACTGCTACTCTAGAATTGAGGACGCTGAGGGAGCAGGTGCGTACCCTTCACAACGAATTGCCTACAATATAAATCCCAAGAGACCTGATCAGTTCATCAAGGTTTCTACAGCAAGGTGTGCGGGACAGGACGGGACAGCTGCTGTTTACACTCTGTCCAAGATTTCAGCTCAACTTTAAGGAAATATTCCGGCTGAACCACTGAATTACATTAAAACAAGAGCATATTTAATTTTTAAAGGGACATTACAAGAATCCATGAAGCATATTTTCAGAGGAGCTTGTGTATAAGAGGAGGAATGGTTTCAGTGGGATGACTTTGTATTTAGTGTGGTTTTATGCACACAAATGGACCACAACTCTGTGGTGTTTAAGCTTAATGAAGCATGAAGTGGGTCCTCAGAGGAAGTAGAACCACTAACCCAACAGACTGAAAACACAGGGGAAAAACATGAACCATGAAAATCATTAACTCCTTATCGGGCAAATAATCATTTTTGATCACTTCTTTGGACATTCAAAATGCTTCTGATGGTCCATGAACTCACAGATCCACCTCGAGTTCTTTACACCAATCAGCAAAGATCAGGTTGCATCCCTGCCGCTGAGCCGTCTCCAGCATAACACTGGAAGAAAAAACTCTGTTAGAACTGACCATTAACTACTGGATAGCTTAACCATAACCATCCAAGTTACAAAGTCTTTTCAAATACTCCAATATTGTAATAACGTTCTTTTCTACGGCTGAAATTTGGACTTTCCAAGTATTTCAGTGAGTAATCAATAAAATGTTAACATCTACGCTCTACTGGGGAAATTGGTGTAGTTGTGAGGTCCCTTCGATAAATTAACTTTGCTGTTTCTATTTCAGCTGGAAAAACTGAGAAGGAAGTGTATTTTTACAGTTTATATAT
>JBAMHX010000017.1:26376890-26391237 GCA_037177515.1 Pseudomugil tenellus | reverse complement strand
CACACACACACACACACACACACACACACACACACACACACACACACACACACACACACACACGCACACACACACACGCGCACACACACGCACACGTGCTGGAGCGAGTGTGTCTTGATTGCGTGAAGCACATCCACCGTTACAACTCTGGAGACTTAAGCTGGAAAATACAAACTTTTTCTTTGCAAGTTTGTTGTTTTTGTGTGAAAAGGACGAAAGTGAGGCAGCCGAGGCTCCTTTAGCCAGGAGTTTGTCCAGAAGCAGCATGTGGATGCATCCCAGAGGAGGGGGGGACCTCTGAGGACGAAACAGCCGCAGGGTGACGGTGTGGTGTGATCGAAACTTTGGAGATGTTTCAGGAGTAAACAGGAGTTTGGAGCTAACCACTTCTCACACACACACACAGCTGACGGGAGGTTTAAACACTGCTGAGGGCGTCTACGCCAGGCAGGACTTTACCTGCAGACACACAAGATAAATAATCAGGGTTTTTATAAGCTGGGCATCTTCATCGTGAGGATTTATGTGCTACTCACCCTCCAGCAGCTCCAGACTGGCGCCGCCTCCTGTGCTGACATGGCTGACTTTGTCTTCTGTGTCCCACTTGGCGCAGCAGGTGGCGGTGTCGCCCCCACCTGGACAAAAACACGCACAAGTATTAACAACAAGAGTTAGAAAAAAATGCATTTACACATATTTTATGTAAACTTTTCAACAGTTGAACTTGAATTGTGTTTGATTTGTCAGAAATGTGTATTTACACTCGTTGTTTCTCTGTTCTGTAATGAGTTGAAACGGTTTATGTACCGGATTTATTCCAGCAGGTCTCTGAGTCAAACTACTTTTTCCCAAAAGCTGTTGCTTCTCATTTAAAGAATCAAACTGGAAAAGATGATGTGATGCTAATCTCATCTTTAAAATCAGTCCCTGAGACCAGTTTGACTGCTTTTGTACTGTAATGTCTCTGTTTGACCTTCTTACTAAGCTAATTATACGCGTTTGTCTCATTTTATTGTCTCATCTTTGATATTAACTTGCAAAGTTAGTTTAGATGCACTGCAGAAATAAATGTGATGCTGGTATTACTGGGATTAGACCAGTGGGATCTTTATCAGAATCCTTTCAGAAACTAAAATAAATTGATTTGTTTTCTCTTTAATAAAATCAGTTTTGACAGTTTGTAAGATTGTTGTCTTTCTCTAGAAAAAATGTTTTTTTTTATTGAAAACCAAACATAAAATGAACAACAAATACAGGCGGGTATGTAAAAAGTTCAATAGTTTGACCAAACATCCGCCTTGACTTAAAAAACTTTGCTGCTTTCATTAGTTCAGCGCCTTCTATGACAACGTAGCATCGATTATAATGCAGCATACCACATGTAAGACCCGCGGATGTGACATAAATATTGTCTAAATGTCTTCTGATTGAATACTTGATCCACAGAAAACCAAACAGGACTGATATAAATTTAAACTGATTGATGAAGGTAACAAATGCAGCTACACGTGTCCCCACAGAGGATGATTTATCCACCGCGTAGCTCTGGAGAAACACTTTGATTTAACCAAACCAGCTCTGCTCGCTTCTGCTTCTCACCAATGATTGTGATGCAGCCCGACTTTGTCACTTCGACCACTTTATCCATGAGGTTCTTCGTCCCTTTGGCAAAGTTGTCCCACTCAAACACGCCGACGGGGCCGTTCCACACGATCTGCTTGGCCCTGCCAACGGCATCCGCGAAGGCCTTGGAGCTCTCTGCTCCACAGTCCAGACCCTGCAGAGGAGACGTGGAAGAATAAAAACAAAGTCTCATCTCGGGATCGGTGCCGCGGTACGACCGAGTCCGCTCACCATCCAGCCGGCGGGGATGCCAGTGGCGACTGTCGCCGTGCCGGTGGCGGCGTTCTCATCAAACTTGTCGGCGGTGATGAAGTCGACGGGCAGCGTGATCTTTACTCCGTTCTTCTCAGCTTTGGCCATCAGGTCTTTGACGATGCCGGCGCCTTCCTCATCATACAGAGAAGTACCGATCTGATGACACAGCGAGGTGAGGAAGATGATTTGGAATAATAAGCTTTTAATTAATTAAAAAGTAGGAGGGAAAAAGAATATATGTTGCTTCCATACGTTATTCTGCACTGCTAGTAAAACTAGCCAATCACACTTCCCCCCCTAGAGGGAGGGTCCTTTCAGTCATGAATATATAAAAGGGGCGGGGGGGTCCAAAGGTTCCCATCAAACACTGACAAACTGGAGATAAACTAGAACCAAGCTTTTCTTCATTCATAAACCATCTGCAGTTTTATTATTCCCTGTTCTGCCCGGTAACAGGGAAGTGTTGCAAAAAATTTTAAAAATTCCTTCGTCAGGATCAGGAAAAACAAAGAATCATGTCAGAGAGTTATTCTGTTCAGGAATTCTGTTATTTTGAAGAGTCGTGTGGATAAAAGTGAATTAAAACGGATCTGTCTGCAACACGACTCAGACAGCAGCTGGAAGTAAAGCTAATGATGCATCTTCATCACGGTCCGCATGGATTTCCCATCTCTTGCTTCTGCCACACACTGAGAATAATCACATTATAATGAGACCACCGGCTGAGAGTTGGGCACTAAGCTAAGTTTATGGTTTAATTTAATGACTCAGCAGTAAATGAGCATATATTTTATTATATTTTAACTTCACAACATCAAAGCTACTCAAACCAACTTCATTTCTATCAGATTTAATTGTTTATTTTTATTTGCTTTGTGTCAGAACTGTGTGGATTATAAGAGTTTTTATAATTAAAAAAATGATCTTTTTTTGTTTTTATTGATATATTTTCTCTCAACGCTAGTTCTAGCTACACTGGGATTACCAAAGAAATGTTTGCAATGCCGTCCTGATAGCCTCTCGATTGTGTTGAACACGTTTATTTCAACACGTGGGTATAAAACAAAACTATCAGCAACAGCTGGTGTTTAAAAACTCCAGATAGACGTTTGCGCTGAATCTGAACGTGAGTCTGAATGTTTGTGGAGAAGCTGATTCCCAAGTTTGTTTGAACAGTAATGATAACAGAGTCCAGTGAAACCATTCAGACACATTCACCTGTATTTCACTTTTTTATCCCATCACAGAAACATGTTTAACCTTCATCCATCCAGATGGATTTAAACAGGGAGGTTTTAACGTTACACAGTAAAAATGCTGCTTGGCATGTGTGAGGTTTGTGGTGGGGGTCGCCTTCCTCACCTCCATGTTGTTAAGGACTTTGAGGAAGGTGAAGGCCATGCCGCCGCCGATGATCATCTCGTTGACCTTGTCCAGCATGTTGTTGATCAGCTGGATCTTATCTTTCACCTTCGCTCTGAAGCAGCAACAACAGGCAGAACATCACAAACACACACTTTGACAAACACTGTCAGCCAGCGCGGTGCATCACCGATTATACAAACACACAAATGCGCAGTCCAGGTCTACTTCTCCCAACTTTTCTTAATATTAGGGTTTAAAATCAACAGATTATCATCCGTTAAGTGGATCATTTTCCTGATTAGTTTATTAAAATCATGTGTAAATTTGGTGACGGTTTTAAAAGTGAAAACATCGTAAAAGAAGCTGTTAAAAGAACTTAAATGAACATTAAACTGCAGCATTTTCTTGTGAAATTCTCAAACCAGAGACAAAGATACATTATCCATCTGCTGAACTCTGTCCTAACGCCCATCACCTCGTCGCTGTTACAAACACCTGCTGATCTCAGCCTGTAAAAACTAAATGTTTATGTGATGAGTTGTAAACTGATCACATGACAGGAAGGTAAACATGCAGCTGAATGAAACTCCAACCAGTCCAACAGCTGCCCGAACACCAGTGCGCCCAGTCTTGCTAGTTACATGCAACTCTGAGCTTGTTTGTGGGTTTTTGGGCACCAGTGTAGTTTCCTATTTGGCCTCTTTTTCCCCTGTATGAACTCTTCCCAATTCTCTCCCAGTAAAGCAAGATTGTGCTTTTCCAGGATCTGTTTTCTTTGAGGAGAAGTCGCTTCTTTTGGGCTCGTTTCTCCCGCGAGATCTGGCAACACTGCAAACCTGAACATCTGAACCCGACACAGCAACTAAACGTGCTGGTGAGGACTGGAAGCGTCATGTGCAGCTCACTGCCACACTACAGATTACATAATGAGCTTTTATTCTATTCTGGGATGCGCCGCGAGCTATTCCAGAAAGAGTTTGCTGAGTGACAACATCCAGAGGAGCAGGGCGACGGAGACGTGGAGGTCCTGACCTCACATGGAGCAGACTTTGTCCTGAGTCAGCATTTTAAGGAGTTTGCTTGACTGTTTATGTCAATAAACACGACCGTTTACAATAACTGCTATGAAAATATTCAGAAATAAAATATGATAAAAAAGATTTTTAAGTACATCCAAGCTGAATTTATGTGGGAGGTGTGCAGGATGGAAACTGTTTGGACAAATGGCACTACTTTCTTCGGCTGTGTGTCTCCACCTCTGACTCACCGAACCCCTGGGGTTCAATCGAACCCAAATGAAGAACCACTGCTTTAAACTAAACAACTGGTACAGTGAAAAATGTCCAATTTCAACCCAGCCTGAATAAAATGCAACCATCTCTGGTTCTTAAAACACAACGATCCAGCAAAACCTGGTAAATCCTCAGCGGACGTAAAATATACACATCACGATACTCACCTGTTACCTTACAAGAGATGTATGTAAGAAATAAAATGGCTGCCATTAAATCCTCTGTGTAGTGTTTAAAGATCTTACTGGTCTTCACTTTGTCCTACAATTCACTCACATGATCTCGTCTTTGAAACTAAATGCTCTCACCCTCCTAGGATGGCCAGGAAGGGCCTCTGAGGTTTCTCCAGAGCCATGGCAAAGTAGTCGAGCTCCTTCTTCATGAGGAAACCTGCCGCCTTCTGAGGGAGATTCACTCCTACCATGGAGCTGTGAGAGACGAAGCGTATCAGAAGTTAAAAGCTGCGAATACTCCAAACACCTGCAGAAAGTTACGTCTAAAGGAAACTCCTTTATTAGAGTCCATCAGCTTCCTAATGGCGCATCAGGATGATAGTTTCTGCTATTATCAGCAGTTTTTTTCTTTTGAAAGCTGTGTGATTGATTTACTTATCATCTCAGAGGATCCTGGGAAAACTCCACACAGCTACCTTCAACACATCAGCATGTTTATCAAACACATAAATAGAGAGGTTACTGTACAGACAGCCAGTATGTAGTGAGAAAGGTCACAACCTGCCCTGAAGCTGCCAACAGATGTGTTTACGGAACAAACAGACTAAAAGGTCATTTTAATTATAAAAAAACTAGAACTTTTTAATTTGCCGCTTAACATTTTCCTAAATCCTTGTAGCCACGTAACATCTTAGACCAATAAACCTCATCATTCACCTGTGAGCCCTGTGAGCCGTGCCGAAGGCATCGTTGACGTAAACATCTCCCAGTTTGGACAGAGATGCCCTGAAGGAGTCGATCTGCTCCTGGGAGGCCTTGGTCTGCAGGACATGAAAAACATGAACGTGTGAATCTTCATCTTACTCGAGGAGAAGTCCTCTGCATAACGACTTGAATCTGATCCTTTGTTTTTCCAGCGCTGCAGGTGGAAATTTAGCCATTCAACTTAAGCAGCTGGAGTCGCACCTGGTAGGTGGATAAACGTCTAATCTGAGTTTAATGTCCATGTTTATGAAATTCTTGCTGTTTTGTTCGGATTTAATCTGTGAATACGTTCTAACCACCATGTACACCTAGTACACTGTGGATCAGGTTTCCGCTACACTTTAAAAGCCGGTTGGACTAGAGGGCGGAAAGGTCGACAGGGTGCTTCAGTGTCAACCAAATGTCAGACTACAGTTTCTGCAGCCGGCTGTTTTCACATTCAACAAGGCTTACGGATAGGAGCATATCCCCAAACACACCCAAACCCTTCAATTCCCCAATCCTTAAACAGACAATACAATAATATAAAGCTGCACATGTAAATACCCTGTAAAATATATTAACAAGTCATCCGTCATATTTATTGTTGAGCCTCACTGAACTCAAAGAAAATAGACAGTAAACTTTAATTAAATTTGAACCAGGCAGATATGATGTCATTCCCAGATGTATCCCGAGGTTACGACATTTTATTTATATTTGATTTGAGGTAAATGAGACAAATAGTTGCAGAGATATAGCCAAAAATCTGATTTTTCGTGAATAAAGCGCCCCCTGGTGGGGAAAACATAAATCGTGAAATTCGATACAGGTCGTCAGGAACATAAACAGGTTTACAGAGTATCAAAATCAAATTGTAAAAATTGTCCCACGTTAACGCGCCCGCATGAAGGATATCTGTCCGGCAGCAGCAGTCGGGGCAAAACCATAACATCCCTGACACTCTGCGTTTAGGAATAAAATAAAAATGGATGATAAAAGTTGAAAACAACAACATATTGCTGCTGTATATGTTTTAAATCCATAATATTCCCCTTGTGTTCCTGACAGAATGGCCAAACCACCTTCCTGCTTGCTATGATGCTGGACAGGACACAGGTTTAGTAAATAGAATATTAATACATCTGACATTTATTTTGTTGATTGATCTGGATTAAGATAGAAACAGAAGCATATAGCTCATTTACAACTCCATAAAACAGATTGATAGTTTAATAACCCTAAAGTAGTCCGGTAAAAGCACTGAGGTTGAAAGTATTACCGTCATCACGTCATAAAACTTTGTTAACATGTTTGATATTTTAGACAACAGGAGGAAAACTATCTGCAGAACTCCATCAGAAACCACCTTTCTGATGTAAAAACCTGCAACTGATCCTACAAATCCCGTAATGCAGCATAAGGATGTAGTTCAGTAAAAATGACTAAAATAATCCTGCGTGGTATAATAACAGTACAGCGGTACAGTCGAACCCAAGCAGCATACCAGTCAGGCCTCTCCCGACAGGAAAAGCTCGATGACCTTCACATAAATGTCAGCAGCCTGAGAGCGTGGATTTGCCTCAGAGCAGAGAAACGCCCACTTCTCACCACGCTACAAAAACTGGCGTTAAAAAAAACAGAAAAACTACAAAAATTAGGTTAATTTTCCTTGAAATAATTTCTTGTTCTGTTGGCAGATAATTTATCTTATTTCAAGGAACATTAACCTGTCAAAAATTCCTAAAATAAGTTAAAAAAAATTAAATAAAAGAACTACATAAGAGTAATTATCTTAGATAAAAAAAAGCATATGTGTCGTTAATTTGAGATGTTTAATCTTAGATTTTAGTTTTTGCAGTGCAGGTCTGAGGACACTTCAGTCCGAGTCTGGTGTCGCTGCTGCAACATACCCGACTCAGACTCTACACGGCATCACTAATAACACGTGGATTTGTGTCAGGTACGTTGCAACAGGGAAGCTAGCATGACATCAGCACTCAGCTACAATAGAAAAGCAGAAAAACAGCTCTGCTAACTTCAAAAGCCTCTTTAAGACTGATGGTGAGACTGAACGAAAAACATATTTATACAGTTCAGGAAGTCAGAAATGTGACAATATGGCTGAAAATATCCTTCATAATAAAACACTGGATAAGATGTCATTTCAAAATAAAATCACAATCATTCTTTATCACAGATAACTGCAGTACTGCTTGAGAATGATCAGAAAGAAACTGCACACATGACATAAACACCACATATGCAGTTTTTTACATCAAGAGCGAGGGAGGGGAGGCGGTCTCTGCACCACTTGTCTGGACTATGACATCATCAGACAGTGACACAGCTTATTCAGGGGACACTGCGGCTGTTTTTCCTCCAAGCACTAAAAATATCTGGTCAAAACCCAGACAAGACACAAAAGCAGCGAATTCTTTGACATTTCCTTCCAGTATGAACACAGCATCATACGTCTGTGTTGCATTTTTGCTTAATTAAGTGGAGACAAATTTCTAATTAGTTTCCATAATAAAATGTTGAAGCATAATTCAATATCCTGGACAGTAATTACTATGAAGTATTCACACCCAAATGCAAAATATATCTAATAATCCGAGTTAAAACGATTTTCCTGGTAAAACAAACATATTACTGCTGCATCCTGACAATAATCAGCTGATCTGATATTTAATAAACGGAAATACTGATGAGATGCTGTGAGGCTGACCTTGTTTCCAGAGGCATCCTTGCCTTTTCCTTCCTCTGCAACATGGAAGCGGAGGTTCTCCAGCAGGATGACGGATCCGGTAGCAGGGTTAGCACAGGCAGCTTCCACATCAGGACCCACACAGTCCTTCAGGAAGGTGACGTCCCTGCAAATGATCCAGACAGGATAATGAGGACAAGTTTGAGCTTTTATTTCTTAATAATTTGCAGATCTACATTTTAAAAAAGGCTCTAATTATGCTTTTTTTTCCTTTTATAAAAAAAGAAAAGTCTCTACATGTAGAGAAAAGGCTAAACCAGATATTCAATCAACCAACTCACTTTCCCAGAAGGGTCTTAAGCTCAGCAGCAACCGGCTCCAGGGAGTATTTCTCAGGCATGAAGTTCCCATCAGGGCGGCCAAGATGGCTCATCAGCACTACAGACTTAGCCCCATTGTCCAGACAATGTTTGATGGTGGGAACTGCTGCCTTGATCCTAATAATTAACAAAGACAATCAGAAAAAAAAAAAAAACACATTTTAACTCCTATTTTTCTACAAGCATCAATTTTTACTGCTACAGTGAGGTGTGGTTAATTGTTTGTCCTCAAATAACAGAGTAAGAAACTTTACCTCTGGTTATTTGTGATGTGCTTGTCCTTCATGGGAACGTTAAAGTCAACTCTGAAAGAGAATAAAGTGTTTACAGATTAAGTTAAAGCCTGATGTGTGAGATGATGGTGAAATATAAACACATTTCATTCAAACAATTTCCAAATATACAGAGGCTCATCGAGGGAGGGAAATTTCCTGCTCTGTAATGATTAAATCCTTCACTTTTATGCTAACGGGGTAAATAAAGAGGCGCTAAAACTGATGGGTGTTTATCCGAAAGCGTCTTTAAAAGCAAAAGTTTCTGCACTGCGCATCCAGTCATGCAGTAATGCAGACTGACATGCTGCATCCACCGTACTCTACACAACTACATAAGCACCTCTGATTCACACACACACGCACACACACACTGCACCTGCTGCCGTTACAACGGCAATCCAGCTTGAAACCTAAACGTCAGCAGCAGCAGAATCCCAAAAACAAACACTCATCTAACAGCTGCAGTAGTTTTCCACTCGTAGACTCATCCAGCTGTTGCTCCAGTGGTTGATCTACAGAACAAAGCACTGAAAACACACCTGAAACAAGGACGCGGCCTGAAAAGCAGAGCTGCTCCGAAGCCTAAAATTATCCATAAAAAGTCCGCAAACACCACAAGGTCCGACATTATAAAACAGCATTTTTATTTATTTATTTATTTATTCATTCAGTCACATACATAAACAAAAAAACATTTATTCAGTACAAACAAAACATTACATATTTTTAATCTTACGTCTTCTTTTTGATTTCCGAAGACCATAAATGTAGTTTTTTTATATTAAGTGATAATCTGTTAACATCAAACCAAGTTTTAAGGATTTCTAACTCATTTTCAACAAAAGTTCCTGTAAATTTTTACCTGAGCAAAACATATTTGTATCATCAGCAAAAACAACAAAGTTCAACAGATCTGTAACATTACAAATATCATTATCATCAAAAGTTTTGGACCGATTACAGATCCCTGAGGTACACCACAGGTGAATTTTCCTAAACTGTGAAATTGTGTTTGTAATTTCTACACGTTGTTCCTTATTTTCCAAGTAACTCCTCAACAAAGAATAAGCTAAACCTCTAAATCAAAACTTTGCCATTTTTTCAATAATATGCTGTAATCAATTGTATCAAATACGTTCTGCACTCTAAACTCTGCTGGAACATTAGCAAAGCTGCCTTTTTTTACACATATACTAAAAAAGTTATGAATATGCAGCTTTTTGAGGGTCACAATGAACATAAAATACACCATAACTGTTACAGATTAGCTTATTATAAACTAAACTCTAGAGAGGAAGTTGTGTATTTTCATTATTTTTTAATACTGTTCGGGTTTCTGAAAGTTAAACTGAACAATAAGGGATATTATTCAGATAAAAAAAAACAAACACAAGAAAGACAGAAAAGAAAAAGAAGTGAGAATTTTTACCAGGTAACAAAACCCAGACCATAAAAATGCAAAACGTCTACTTTAACGTGCTGGACAGATTCTTTTAGTTTACTCTAAAGAAGACTTTTCTATAACTGATGAAATCTTGGCAAAACCCTACAGGTTACTATAGCAACAGCTCAGACAAGCTTCCTGTTTAAACCTGGAATTTCATTGAACATCTACATGTGAGGCAACTGGTCTGACACGACGCTGTACTTTGACTCAACATCAGGTGGATTTTGTTTAACAATGAGCAGTGTGGGCTATGGGTGAACCTTGTTCCATACCCGCGTGGCATTGCATCACCAAAGTGAGCAAACCCACATGGCCCTCTGACATTTCCACACAGGGTGTCCGTTTCAAGTGCTCTTCCTCACACCGAGGGTCAGTCTGAGGAAGAGCACCAGAAATATCCCGAGAATAAAGGTCAAACCGTGTTTGAAATACTTTTAAACACCCATTTAAGTAAAAAAAACAAACTTATATTCAGGTTAAAAGATCTGGATAGGACAAAGAATTAAAATCTTCACACACTGGCTTACTTTTATATTACTGTTGAATTATTACATTTCAGTTAGTTTACCTAAAAGCAAATTATTTTGACAAACCACCATTTCACATCACGTGAGTACTAATTCAGTGTACTCCTTAGTACAGGATAAGTTTTCCTGTACAGGACGAACAAGGCGGGAAATGACAAACTCATAAATACCATGACAAACTTGTTTTAAACAGTATGAGCTGGAGTACTGGGTGGTGTTTTAATAAGACATCACACTAGATGTTGAACCAAATTACTAATAACAAAAGGCACGCTATTCAATAATACTATAATATAATCAATATTACTAATAGATGCATAAAATGAGCACTGTCAAAGTCTTATTTGAAATGAATTGTGTAAACTATGCCATTGTTGAATCATCAGTTTCTATGATCAATGGCAATTCTGGGATGTTTCCAGATAGAAACATTAAACAATAATCTCTACACTTTAATGCACTTTACTGTCATGAAAACTGCTGTAACTGTACTCATTGGATACTAAAAGGCTATGCTAATAAATAGGATGTGTGGATTAGTCTGTCTTTGTAAAGGTCTGACTCCAGCTTCATGTCGGATGCAGGCTTCCCATCCATACAGCATCTCCACACAAGCACGTAGCATGGATGGTAAACGTGACACTCAACAAGTTCACTTCCTGTCCTCGCTTTTAGAGTCTGAACCAACTTAATGCGCATTTAACGTCTTTATTTAATCCTGGCATGAAAAATGAGCGTACAGAAATGTTGTTGATGTCGCAGGAGGCCACATTAAATGTTTTCAGGATGTCAACTAGCTAGCGAATGTCGGCTAATGAGCTGCATTAGATCGAACAGACTATTTTATGCGTAAATAAACGCTCACCTCATAACAACCCGCTTCCCGTTGACGTCCACTTTATCAAGGGTGAGTTTGTTAGACAGAGACATGTTGCTTGGCTTCGTTGGTTCTTCCGTGCACCTTCCTGACTGGGTTCCTTCTCCGCCTACTTCGGCTAAATGCTGGTTAGCTACCGAATGACAGCAGTGACCTTAGCACAGCGCGGAGGGAGTGTTACGGGGCGGGACAAGGTGCACCCCCTGCTGCTCATTGGCTAATGCGGAAAGCAAGCGTGCAACCTGATTGGACAAGATGACTGCTCGTCTTTTGACCAATGAATCTTAACTTTATTGGCTGAACTGATTTAACTTTATTATTATTTAACTGGATGTGAAAAGTGAGACAGATCAGAGAGTTTTCTGATTTACGCCATTTTCTTTCTGCTGCTCTGAGTTCAGCTCTGTCACGCCTTAAACTGTCAGAGAACCATGGGCTAGGAGGATTCTGTCTAGCTGGCTTTGACACCAGGGGACATAGTTTATCCATAGAAGACATGAGGGAAGAGTCGCCTCATTAGCAGACAGTAAGGAGAAGTCTGAGTGGGAAGGCAGGTTAGAATAAACCTCTCAGATTCCTGCTATACGACACCATTTTTGGAGCTGCATGGGTGACAACAGGAAGGAGGATGGACAATTTGATCATAAAGTGGTCAGAAAGGTGTAATGGGTTCACTGACAGATCAGCAGTGGAGCAGTTTCTAGTCAGTACCAAATCAAGATGGCTGCCAGCTTTGTGTGTTGGTGGAGTCTGAGTTAGTTTGAGATTAAAAGAGTGGATGAGATCCAATAATAAATAGCATGAATAAGCGTGTGTATGTATGTATGTAGTAAGCCTCTATAGTAAGTCTGTAGTGGAGGACAGTCCAATGATGCTGAAGTAGGATTATTGACATACTTAAATATTAATATAATTAACATATTTTCTCTGCTTATTATTTATTACTCCTGCCAAATTGAGGTGCAATAAAGAAAGAAAAATAGTTTTGAATTTCCCTGAAAAAGGATAAATAAAGTATTTTTCATTCATTTATTTTTAATATGTATCAGGGTGTATTTAATTCTGTCCTACAGGAGTCGTGATCCAGCAGGTTTTCCGTATATTCCTGCATCAGCACACCTTAATCTAATTAAATAGGTTCTGGGCAATTACTCATTAACGCGAGTCAGCTGTGTTGTAGCAGGGATACATCAAAAAACTCAATTGTATCTCTTGTAGGACTGAGTTGAGCACCACTGATGCATGTTGACAAAATTTTTAAAAAGTCTTGTACTGTTTACAACTCCAACATAATATTTTGGTTCTTAAATGAGAATATTCCATAAACATCATGATTAAATCCAGATATTGTTCTAACTTTTACAGTATATCTCTGCAACATGACTTCTTTATGCATTTCTCTCTTTAAGTATGACAGACAGCAGACAGTATAATTACAGTTAATTTATTTGGACAACATAACATGGTGGAATAAACTCTGGAATTCAGCATCTGAAAACGCAGATATTTTGTTTTTCATCTGTTCAAGCAGAAGGTTTCTGGTGGGAAGCAGGTCTGGCATGTTGACTCTTTACTCATCGGCCTCCCTCCACTGTTTGGGCATCAACTTCCCCACTGGGGACAGATTCCAGGTGATTCCAGTTTGAGTCAGCACCTGTTCAAAGTGGAGAAAGGTGCAGTGATGCCACACTTATCCATTATGATGAGTTTAAAGCTTCCCATCATATTTAAACAAAACTATTGAAACAGCAGCTTTACTCTAAACTAAAATTTATGTACAGAGAAATGAAAACAGTCCATCAAAACGCTTTTACTGTAAATATTGTGACTATTTTATCTGCATATGACTTAAACATTTGCTGAAACTGTGAGACTTTATAGGGTTTAAAACCTCCAGTGGTTACAGCGTGTAATCGTGTTAATTCACACAAGTAGCATGAATAAAACCAACATCTGATGTGTTATTCGTCTTACAAAATATACAAACATACAGTTATTCATTTATAAGTTTATGTTACATCATTGGATCACATACATTTTCATCTCATATACTTTATTTCTTTTAATCACTTTTCCAGTTCAACTGAAAAGCTACTGTACACAGTACCTAAAGATATAATGCAACTTAAACAATACTATGGCTATGAGTAAATTAATCTACAATAGGATGCAGTGGTTGTTACAGAGAAATAATCTGTTTTTATACACAAATGACATAAAATTTAATTTTTGTGACTAATTTTTATTTTTACATTAATATTTGCAATCTTAAACCAAATATTTAATGTTATTTATATTTGTAATCTTAAACCAAATATTTAATATTATTTATATTTGCAATCTTAAACCAAATATTTAATATTATTTATATTTGCAATATTAAACCAAATATTTAATATGATTAATATTTGCAATATTAAACCAAATATTTAATATTATGTATATTTGCAATATTAAACCAAATATTTAATATTATTTATATTTGTAATCTTAAACCAAATATTTAATATTATTTATATTTGCAATCTTAAACCAAATATTTAATATTATTTATATTTGCAATCCTAAACCAAATATTTAATATTATTTATATTTGCAATCCTAAACCAAATATTTAATATTATTTATATTTGCAATATTAAACCAAATATTTAATATTATTTATATTTGCAATATTAA
>JBAMHX010000017.1:26342127-26354916 GCA_037177515.1 Pseudomugil tenellus | reverse complement strand
TATATATGTGTGTGTGTTTCTAAATTGTATTTATGTAAATAAAACAATAGATTTATCAATAGTAGGTTTATCAGGTCACTGATTTATTGGTGAATCTTTGTTTATTTAAATAAATTGGAAGTAGTTTCTGGCATTTGAGCAGCGCCCAAAATTCTAATATCACATTGTTAATGTTTTTAGTTTACTGACCGGTTTGAGTGGTTCTTGTTAATCATTTATTTGTAAAAGTAATCACCTTTCTGATTGATAAATGAGAATTTCTTCTAACTAAAAATCCACATTGCAGGACTTCTGCATTGTCTGATTGCTTTTGATGTAGCTTTAATGTTAGACATACACATCTAAAAAAGAAGCCAGTACAAGGTATTTTTTTATTTCATAACTTCCTCCCCTCATATATTTATATACCATGTTTTAACAGGTCAGTGGTTGAGATCTAACAGAAAATAATTACACTGGAATGACACATTGCTTGTAGGGCAATTTTAAAAAAGGCATTTGTAGGGAAATGTGGCTCTTTCACTAAACCATTCCTTAATAACGTCTCTGAAGACAGTACAGTCTAAGGCATTGGCAGATAACACAGACAATATTAAGCTTTCAGACAAAGCAAAACACTTGGCAAAAATGCTAACTGAAGTGCAAGCGTCACGGCAAGAGTCCCATTATTTAGAGTGCTGATTTCAAAGACTTTTCATTTCCCCCTCGATAAGAGGGAGCGACACCACAGTTCCCCTCTGTCCACATTTGTGCGTCACAGAACGGCATATAAATAATGACCAATAAAGCGCTGGATACACACTGGAGCCATCTACGTTGGTCCTTATGCGTTGCCTTCGATAACATGAAAGGGTTCAGTTAGCTTGGGAACAGTAGAGTTTTACTGACTCGTTGGGGTTGATAAATAATCCATGTGACTGTCCTGCAATGGGATTGTTGTAGTTGCATCTAAAAAATATATATATATGATGGATTTTTCAACAGTCAAGGCAAACAATGATAAATTCCGGGCAGCCAATGATCTGGCTGGTTTTCACTGATGGTCGTTATCTTGAAGCACCAACTGACCATGTGAGTAATGCAGAAAAAGCTGGAAACTGGTGGACAATTCATGGAAACAACGTTTCAAGTTGTGGATGGAAGCAGAGTCTGGGCTAAATCCTATTCAATTTGAAGAAATGTGGAGCAATATTAGGGATTAAAACAGAGAATTTCAAACAGTTTTACTATTATGAACATATAAAATAAAGTCTCTTCACATCCACCTTCAGTCTCAACAAGTCAGACAGCAAATATAAGAAACTGAAATGTCGTTAAAAGTTTTCAGAGCATTATGACATCCGATCTCCCCTGTGAAGGTGCAAATGTGTAATGAGGTCAGGGAGTGACTATATAGATAAAAAAAAACATTACACAACCATAAATAAACTGTGAAATGTTTGGATATACAGTTTGTCAGCGTATTTATAAATCTATATATTAATAATGTTCACGTCTTTATTTATAGCCTTCACAATTTATTAATGTCTATATGATTTAATGTTCTCCTAATAATCCCTCCATAAATCCAAATGATTAAATACAAACAGTGACAGATTGCGACTCATTCATTCTAAGTTCTGTCCCATTGTAGTGACCAAGTTTTTTTTTTTTTATATAATAATAATCTGTGCATTACTCCTCATCGTCGTCCTCCTCCTCTTTGAGTTCAAGGTATTCCAGGCTCACGTCCTCCAACACTGCCTCGGCATCTTCCTCATTAGAATCTGATTTCTGCCGACTTATTTCACCCACTTCCACTACATCATCTTCCCCATCTGCGAGTAGCTCCTCTTCATCCTCCTCTAAAACATCTCTCTCCTCCTCGTAAGAAGAGATGGGGGAGTAATGCGGGAGATCGAATACGTGTGGGCTACTGGGAGCATCAGAGCTGCTCTGAGTTGGTGAGGCGGCAGGAGCAGCAACCGGGATAGTGATGGGTACCGGGATGGAAAAAGTAGGAAATGCCTCGGAAGCACACGCCCTGCCACTGTTGCCCACATCTGCAACGCTCCTGCTGGTTGGGTTGAGAGGGCTGGTAGTTTTGGAGGTAGCGGAGGGAATGACGGCCATGCCAAGCCCGGAGGTAAGGGCTCTGGTTTCAGGTGCATACTCCCGGATCTCCCCCGGTTCCAGTGGCTCCAGCCCACAGGGGTCATGCTCACTGCAGGCAAGCTTGCCGTCCAGTTTGGAGATGAAGAGCAGGCCCTCACGATGCTGGCGGCAATAGGAACTGGGACACATCTCACAGAAGGACGCCGCCTCCTTACCACATATGTCACACTGATGCCATGGACATTCCCAGCGACCTACAAAAAAGATGCACACACAGACATATCAAAAAGCCAGCAGATCTTCAAAATAAAAATACAATTCCATGAATGAACAAAAGAATAAAAAAAATACAACGAGTCATTGCAATGAAGAGAAACAAAATCAACTGGATCAATTTCAGACATTTTAAATGCCAACGATAAGGAGTAAAAACAGCATTTACTACCCAGCTGCACATCAGCTCTGGTGGGCAAATAAACCCACCTGCAGGCCTCTTGGTGAGGTTTAAACAGTCTGCATGGTACACTTTGGGACATCCGGGTCTCTTGCAGGAAACCATCTGTCCTCCGTCTCCACAGCTGAAACACTCATCCTCTCTTTCTTTGGTCAAGACCACCTTTTTCTTCTTCTTGCCATGACCTCTCCTCTTGAGCTTGCGTCCTTTGTCATCAGATGGCGGGTTGTTCTGTTTGGAGAACATTTGTGGTTAGTATTTGTTGTTAGAAAGATGGCGTACCGTGGAACACGAGGCTCACCTTTGGCCTAACACCTAAGAAGCCGCTGCAGTTTGGAGCACCGCATTTGCACACCGTCTTCCCATTTCCTAGGCACTCTAGGTTGTAGTTGAAGGTGAGTTCAGTGCCTGGACATCAAGCAGTGAGAGCTTCAGTTAAGAGTTTCAAGTTAAAAGCAAGTCAGGCCTGAAAAGCGAGGTTGGACAATGCACGTTATCTAAAAGAAGCATCCAACCTGCAGGGATGTCAACGAGAGCAAACAATCCCACCCGGGTGTCTCCGCTCACTGTCCACTTCTGCGTCTCGCAGTTTGGCTGACAGCAGTGGTTCATGAAGCGAGCCTCGTTTCCCTTTGGTCCAGCGTCGATTATTCGGTCCTAAAACACACACACACACAGAGTACAATGAAAATGTCTAACAGTCTTCAGCTTCCTCGTGCGGTTAGTCTACTCCCCTTCACACAACACATTTCAGGGTTCCAGTTCAAGTAGGAAGCTTAGAGATGGCATCTAAAAGTTGCAGGATGGTAGATCTGGGCATCCCTGACTTAGAGTAAATTAATTTCTCAGTATCAGTCAATGACAACGTCCTGTTAGAACAACACAACACTAGTCGGATGTGGAATTCGGCTGCTGCATGTCTACCTTGTCCAGAGTTAACATGTAGAAGTTACAGATGTCGTGCTCTTGCGCGTGTCTGATCCTCGACCTGCACTCTTCCTCGTCAATCACCTCCCCAACATACTCGCTAACAAAGTGACCCTGAAAGTGAAACACAAGAAGGAGTAACAATAAATTTGCAGCCAAGTATGAGTAGTGATTACAAGCAGCCAGAAGCAGGACTGCAGTTACCTTCTTGATGTCATGGACACAACGAAGCCCCCACCCTCGAGACAGTGTCCTGAAGATCTCCACTTGGCTGTACTGTCGCTTGGTAAATGCCTGGTTGAGACATCGCTCACCTGCGGGGCAAACCTGCAAGTTCAGAAAGTCAGATATATTTAACTTTAGTTTGGCCATACAGACATCTCAAAACCTTGGTTGGATCTCAACACTGAATCAGCGGGAAGCTATACAGAGTGGTTCCTACAGGTTAGGTTTTACATGTTTGTTTATTTCATAATTTATATTTAGTGTCCAACAGTTGTAGGACATTTTCTGAACCTGTTGAACATAACACATAAAGAAAGTGAAATATTTCTGAGCTGCATTAGGAGTGTGTTGGTGGTTTGTCAGTACCTGTGGATGGCATTCATACAGCAGCATTCGGTTGATGCATTCAGAGTCCATCCCACATGGACTCTCATCTGTCGCTTTGCAGTTACAGCGTGGGATCTCTGATAGGTCAGCAGTAAAGATCTGAACCTTTCCTATCGGCCGATTCACCTGAATGAGTCAGGAAGTAAAGATGGTTTAACCCTTAGGAAACGGCACTGTACTGCACTTTTTCTCTGAATACAGACATTCTGAATACACGCAGTAAAACTACACAGAAACTGCCTTTTATTAATTTGATGTTAAAATGTTTTTCTTTTAATTTAAATATATTTGCCATGGTGTTTTTTCAAGTTCGATAGGACATGAGGTTTACCAGATTTATATAAACTCAGCATGGTCTCGTCACCAGTTAGCTTGTCTGGCTAACCAGATTACAACTAACAGTAAGACAAGTAATAGTATTTTAAACAATTGACCTCCAAAATATCTAATCTTCAATTTTAGCTGCTAACAACAACATATTAACCTGCTGCTAACAAGTTACTGAGCAGAATAAGTCAGAAAGGAAGGATCATTAAACCTTTAAAAAACTGCAATATGTGCCTGGGTTCTTTGTAAAATACATATAGCTTATGCAGAATTATAGAAACATTAGCATTTATTATTTTGGGATAGTTTTAATATTTATAATTTAAAAATTTTTACTTTGTTGTTTTAGTGAGTTCAGTACATTAGTTTCAGCAGATATTGTCTTTCTAACAAGATATTAGCACAGAACTAGCATGTCCGGCTAACCAGATTACATCCAACAGCTATAACACAATGTTGTCAAACAGTAGTCTAAGAAAAGTTGTGTCATTAATTTAATTAATTGTCCTTTTAAACAGATCTAATAACAAAAAATATCTAATCTTTATTTTAGTTGCTAACAAGCTAAACTAGAAAATAAAACCTTCCATGTCTCTGTTCTTGGGTTCCTCATGTAAAAGTGAGGTTCAGTTTTTGATTAGAAAAACAAACAGATCAGGGCCCTGTTCCAAAAAGCCGGTTAAGGAACATAACCAGGTAATTTTGTTGATAACCTCAACTTTCGTTCCAAAACCGGAGGTAACTTTCAGGGTATGTAAGTAACCATAGCAACTCTCTCAACATAACCTGCTCTGAAGGGTAGGCTGACACTTGCACGACTTTTGGCGACGATTTTGTCGTGGCAAGTCGTGAACCGGGAGGCTCCCGCACTGTTTACTTCTAATTCAGGCATAGTTCACGAATAGTTCATGAAGCGTGATCATCAGTGTCCGCATTAACACTAACTGGCATGATGGTGCACGCATAGTTTGCGCATAGTTTACGCACTTCCCGAGTTTGCGCAATTCGGACGGTGTTGTTCCGACTTGCGCATCGCATATAAAAAGGGGACCAACCCCAGGTCATTTCTTAATTGGCTATGACAGATGCTGAATGCCAAAAACACAGTCATTGCAGAGAAGATGCCAATATATGGCTCGCACTGGCACGCATCCTCCCGCATCATTCTGATGACTTCCCGACGTGTTCGCGTACAGTTGGCGCATAGTTCACGACCTGGCGGCGAAATTTCGTCGTGACCAAAATTTTGAACATTTCAAAATTCTCGCCTTGAAATGGCACGCAGTCAGGGCGGGTTTACGTACAATTCATAGTAGGTTATGACTAGTTTGCGCACTGGCACGACTCGAGTTGTGCCAGTGCGTGCCACAGAATAATACTAGTGTCAGGGTGCCCTAATTGGCTATGGTTACTTACATACCCTGAAAGTTACCTCTGGTTTTGGAACCGAAACTTATTGTTAACAACTTCACCCTTACACGTACCCGGTTATGTCACATAACTGGCTTTCTGAAACAGGGCCCAGAGCTCCAGAACGATGTTTATTTACACATTTTCTTTGCACTATTTTAAACACGTTAAGGAAGAAAATAAAATGAAAAAAAAATTTTCCTGCAGAGTCTCACCTTAGGCACAGTGAAGTAAAAACAAACCAAACCAAACAAAGATGTCAAAATTCCTCGTCTGATGAAACTAAGTTTCCCAGACAATTGTGGTGTGAATGGGTCCTTAAGCTCAACTGGCCCAAACAGATGCCATCACACATTTGATGAGAGCTCAGACCCAAAGGAAAGAGTTGCCCCTGACCTTAATGTGTTTGTATGGTGGCGGTTTTCTGTCATTCTTTTTGTCCTCTTGTAGCTGGCGAAGCTCCTTCTCTGCCTGCAGCTCACGAAAACGCACAGCTGCCTCCTCCAAAGCTGTAAAGATACATAAAAGATACTCGGTGTTTTCAGGTCAACATTAAACATAAAACCAACTACTGTAATACTTTCAGTTTTCACAAGAAACTATTTTACCCTTTTTGTAGGTTGCATCAACACCTTTTCCCATCTTTTCCTTGCTGTTAGCATCTACGTCCATGTAAGGGAACACCCTGGCCTGGTATGTCCACAAGTAATCATTGGAGCCGAAAAAATGAACGGGGAACTCCCCAACGTCGTGTCTCATCCTCTGGATGTTCTCTGGGATGGTTTTGGGATGGCTGACCTCCGCCGGCCACCACCTAAACAGACAAAAGAACACATTGGATGAAAGAATAAATGAAAATAGTTTATTAAAAGAAAAGATATTCTGCTTTGGGTAAATGAGAACTTTTCCTCTTCATTTTATGCAGTCTCTGAGATTTACCACTGACCTGTAGCGCCCAACCTTTACCCAGAGGATATCTTTGTAGCGAGGTTTCTTCCCAGCCTTGCAGTCATTACAGTACCAACTGCCTTTTGGCATCTCGATGTTCAGACACTCCCGGTGAAACGCAGCAGGACATGACTCACAGCATAGAAGGCTCCCACCTGGAGCACGAGAAAGGACATATGGAGGTTTTATCCATCAAGATTGTTATGACCCAAAGGTGAAACATTTTGAAAACACAGGAGACAAAAGATTTAGAGTTTTAACGCACTTTTATTTTAATAAATCATTTCCTCCGGGTCTATTTTCCTGGACGGACCTGTAGAAGGGACCAATGGTGAGCCAGCCAAACAAAAAAAAGAAGATGAGATGAAAGACCAACCCTATACAGCGCCGTTGAAGCTGTACCATCACCTCTACCACCCTACCCTAACACAAACACAACCCCGAAAACTTACCTAAAACAAAGCAAACATCAAAAATAGGACTACCAGTCCCACCAGGCCAAACAACCACTTAACTATTCAACCACTCTCAGCAGGCTGCAGCTTGAGCAAAGGAACAAAAGTCCTGACCGCGCACCCACTGTTCTCTGGGTGCTTTGAGAAGCTGAATGGATTTTAGGATTGTTTGGAGTGCCGAGGTACAGATCTGGGATGGATATAAAAAACTGCAGCTATCTGAACTACATATCCTTCAATCTGAACAGTGTGTGTGGAAGTGACCATATACTCTGCTTAACTCCTACAGTCTAACAGGGTGAAGGCATCGTCACTCTGCCTGTATGTTTCCAGCTTCAGGAACTGACATCTAAGCACAGGGGTCTGTAATGTCTATGTTTGCAACACCTGTGCACCTTCAGAGATCTACACGACAATGCTGCCTCCTCAATATTGTCAACATAACGCTACTTCATCACAAATCATCAAGTCTGCTGGAACAGAGTTGTAGTATTTGTCATTTTAATGGTTCTTTTCATGGGAGACCTATGTCTAGCTTTCTGAACTATCTAATGATAGTTTTTAAGTCCAAAAGCAAATGTTCTGATATTTTAATGAGTGTCTCCATTCATTCCGTGTCTTCATACCTTTCAGCTGCCACAAAACCTTCAGCAGAAGTTAAGTTGGGAAAGTTGATCAATACTCACAGAATGTCATTATTAGTTACCGTGACTGGCAATAAATGTAAATAATACTTTTTATCCAGAGTTATACTCTATTTTTCCCCTACATAGCCAGTGCAGAGGGCCCAAAGAGCCACATGTGGCTCAAGAACCTTGAGTGGCCCACCCCTGAGTTACAATATAGTAAATATATAAAGGCAGAGACACTTCTGCACCCTGATGACACAACTAATCCACTGTGCACAAAAATGTTGCTAAATGTGCCACACAATGGTGATGAGGAAGTTTGATTTTCAAAACACAATCAAGTATCCAATGAATTGCTCAAAAGAGGGTTAAAGGACAAAGGAAATAATTTTTCAGTAAAAATAATGAAAAACATTTTAATTTGTTGTCCCGGAGGGAAGTAACCTTCCATATAAACCTTCCATATGTGTCTTCCCCATCAACAACATCTTTAACAAGCTTTTCTCCTTTCAAAACAAGAGTTATGAGCCGGAATAGCTTAGCCGCATTATGTAGTTCCTTACTACTTTCTGATTTCTTAACTAATCATATGTGACTCCTAAGGTTGCTAAGCAACAGTGTGATATTTGGTATTTTATGCTGGCAAAAGAGCTGCAACCTATACTAAAACTACTGACTGGTAAAAAATTTACAGATGTATTCATTAAAAATACAGGTTTTGCCAAATTCAGGAAGATATTCACAGATGATCGAGTATGTTGTGAGACTTTTCTAGGTACTTTTCAGATGGATATTTTCTGAAGTAAAAACTTCCATTTTTAGGTTCATATTTTCAATTTCTATAGATTAGAGAAAAAAGTCTTCACACTGTCCTTTCTTTTACAAACCGTTCAGTTTAGGCATAATACCTTCAGTGCAGACGAAGCACCAGCTAACATTGACGTGTTCGTGGTTCTTGACACCACGGCGTGGGCTGAAATGGTTGGGGCAGATGATGCTGTTGTTGGAAAGCACAACGCTACCCGCTGCCATGCAGAGGTCTGTTGCGTGATAGGCTACTGGGCAGCGCACGCACCTCACCAGACGACCTGCAAGCAGATATGAGAGGAAATTGACAGTCAGTGCACCTGACAGCTAACAACAGCAGAGGCGATCCACCTCAGCATCCTCCCGTTTACCTTTAGAGATGGACGAGCTGTTGGGATTGGCGATAAAGCAGGTGAGACAGACATGAATAGAGCAGCGGAAACCCCGGTTGACAGGTGCGGTTGGGCCGTAGTTGGTGATACACTCTCCGTGGTAAAACTTCCCACACACTGGAATCATGCAGCGCCGTACATCTTCGCTGCGCTTTTTACACACAAAGCAAGTGTGGATACCTGAATGAAAGAGAAGCACGAGTCATATTTGCTTCATTTTAAATTGAAAGTGAAAGAACAAAACATTGAGCGTAAGAAATGACATATATTTAGTGATTATTTAACAGCCGTTTCATTCTGAGGGGTAAATGCAAGAAGGTGCCTGAGCAGCTATGAGTGTTTATTTGGGCTCAGACAGACAGGAGAGACAAATGTTTCAGCAAACATTGAAGTAGCTGTATAGAAATGTAATGGAGTAATAGGTTTTTTGAGTGTTTTAGCTTTGAGCTTTAGCAATAAAACACCACACTGTCACAGGGTGTGGATCCAAAAGCAGGCAAAGGAGGCAGCAGGGATGCAGATAAACTCAATTTATTCTTCAAACTGAACTGAACTGAAGCTAACAAAGACAATGTAATGAACCCGCAACCAGAACTGAGAAACCAAAGAACTTAAATACAGACTGAATTAAACACGACACAGGTCAACCTTATCTAACCCATACAGGTGAAACTAATACAAGACATGAAGCTAAACAGAAACACAAAGGGCAAAACAGGAATACTACAAAATAAAACAGGAAACCAAAAATCACCCACACAAGGCCCAAATCATGACACACAGCTCTTCTAGTTCCAGCAGAGTTCCTGCATCTGTTTCACCACTGCTGAGTAAAGTCAAAGTTTGAGTTCACCCGTAAGCTAGCTGCAGCTTCATCAGTAATCTCTGCCCCCCGGCCTTGGTTGGAAAGTTTAACAGCTGTTTCTGTTGCACTTTTCAGCAAAGTGGTGTAAACAGATCAGAGCAGTTGTAAACTGTCAAACAAATGACAGAGCAAAAAGACCAGACAGAAAGTTGAAGGAAATAATTGGAAAAACACTGTCAGACCAGTTTTAATCCCATCTCCGGGACTCACTTTCTAATCCAAAGTTCGCACAGTATTAAAGATAACACAGTATACACATAGCACGCACATTTTACAGTGTCCATTTGCATTATTGATATATATATATAGTAAAGTAAAATATCTATATATGAATATATACTTAAATATACAAATAAAGGAAATAGAATAAAAGCAACGAGTTCCTCTTGTTCTATCAGCATAAAAACAGCATCAGGGTATCACACGACAATAAGCTGTCACTAACTGATACCTAAATCATTACAGAAAATGTCCTTAAATTGATGACTTTAGTTAGACTCACAGATGTATTTTTATAAAATGGTGATTTTTTTTAACTGTTGTAGCTTAAAACAAAATGTGAGTGGTTAATAAAGACAGCAGCCTTATTTTCACAATCACAAGTTATGCCTTTGTCCAAGAAATAGTAAACAACAAATGAAAGTGTTGCTTAGCGGGATAAAACAGGCTTTAGCTGATGAAGATGTCATTTTGGCCCATTCTTTTGGCAAGTTGGCCCCTGTAGTCACGATTTCAGCTCGACTCTCCCCGCTTGGAACCTCAATGAAGGAGGTTCAGTATCTACTCAATACGCGATATCTATAGTGGAAACATCCTGAAGCCTGGTGGAGCGGAAGAGAGCCGGGGAGAGTAGGCACTAATGGAAAAGTAGCTTTTGTTCAGTTGAAACAGAGAGAGATGGAAGATACTGCAAACATGCAGAGACTCTGAACCAGAGAACATGTTTGGACCACAGAGCGCATGGTTTGAGTCCACAGATATGGGGGACAAAAGATGTTTTTCCCAAACTCTAAAAAGCTTCAGGGAACTGCGACATGAAGACTTTTTATTTCCTTCTGTGCAACTAAGTTTTGATCCTTCGAACGAGAAGTTATTTTCCACTATTAAAGCTCCTTACTTAACATTCAAATAACTTCTTCATGGACTTTGATTGTTTTTGTTTTTTGTCATCGGCCTGCGCTTGCCTTTCAAATCACCACAATCTTCTACGATCTTTGGTGCCATTCATCCACCATTCGAGCGTCCACAACGGATCCCAGACCAGTTCAGTCCACAGGTCGTAAAGTCTTGCGGTTCTGAACGGACCCCTTATCCCTCATACGAGAAATTCCCTTTTGCATGACGATGGTTGGAGAGTTATGAATCTTTTTCCTTTTCAGGCCTTATTTTGGTTTCAGTTTCTTTTAGACATTGATTAATAAACTTCAGCTTCAGCTTGTTTAATTTGCGTTTAACTCCACACAGTTTCACATTCCTTTAACATAGACATTCAGGTTGGTCATTAAGCCTCTAGCTTAACACAATAATCTAGAAAATAGGAGGTGGTCCTTCCGAGGTAAATATTTATTAGTTATTAATGTTATTATTTCATATTAGTATTAATTTTATAATCCTGAACATTACAAAATTCCACCTATGTGATGACAGAAGCCTCAGAATTATTTAACAAGGAGGGTTTTTTTTAATTTAGTTTCTCTTATGAAAAAATTAAAAGACTGTTCCACAAAATGGGGCGTCTTTCTGTATTTGCTCTTCAGTCATGAGAACCATGTTTTCCCAAACATGAAATGCTCTTGTGGATTCCACATAAGGAGGTCAGCCTTCCCTATCAGGAAATCAGTTTTTTGAAGATCTTCTCTTCATCTGCTTCAGTCTTCTCAAAGTTATAACTGTGTCTGTTGTGGCTTCATACATACAACATGGAGAAAATTAGTTCATTTTAAACAAACACTTCTGACAACATCTTATGTGTTAATTCAGAACAACATCATTCTTTTAAAAAGTGTGTACAAACGTTATTTCTTTCATACCAAATATATATATATATTTTTTTAAAGAAATTTCTGGGTTCTGACAACAACCACTAAGCCAGCCTGAACGTTTAGTGCTCTCGTAACTTTTCTTAAAAAAATCAGTTTTGCCTTTAGGGAAAAGAAGACGTCACCGTCTCTCATTGTATATAAACACACGGATCATTTAAACAGCAGTGTGCTTTTACACATCAAGCTCGCGAGAGAGAACATCTGCCATTAATGGGCTCATTTCATCACTAGCCACTGCCTTTAAAATCAAACTTAAAACCTTCCTTTTTAACAAATCATACATTTAGGGATAGTCTAGCTAGACATCCCATGATGCACTGAGGACTTTCAATTATTATCTCTGCTGCTTATTTTCCATGTATTGGACAGTAGTGGCATCATTAACCCATTTCTCTTTTTTTCTGCAGGTCTTATTTATTATTTCTCATTTTTTGCAGGTTTTATTTCTCATATATTCCTTTCTTTTGCAGGGCTTACTTCTTATTTACCTTTGGATGGACTTGGTAAATGGACTTGTACTTATATAGCGCTTTTCCAGTCATGTTGACCGCTCAAAGCGCTTTACATTCACCCATTCACACACACACACACACTCACAACGCACATCGTGGGGCAGCTTAGGGTTCAGTGTCTTGCCCAAGGACACTTCAACATGTAGTCAGGCGAATCCTACTTTCTCACCTACCTCTCACAACTTTCTGGTTGAAAGACGACTGCTCTTCCACCTGAGCTACAGCTATAACCTTTATCTGCAGGTCTTCCTGGATAGCAGCTGCAATGTATATTAATCTGTCTTTCCTGTCCCTGTAACCCCAGCGAGTCGAGGC
>JBAMHX010000017.1:26275869-26285966 GCA_037177515.1 Pseudomugil tenellus | reverse complement strand
GGCTGGCGACCTGTCCAGGGTGTACCCTGCCTCTCGCCCTGTGTAGCTGGGATTGGCTCCAGCCCCCCCGCGACCCCCGAATAAGCGGTAGAAGATGGATGGATGGATGGATGGATTGCTACAGGAAATCAAAGAGAGATACAGTAAGTCTACAAAATCTTATTAGGGACTGGATGGAGGCACAGAAAAGGATGGTACATGCTGAGACCTTTTCAAAAGGTTAGAATCAAATCGTAGGTCAGAACATTAGAATTATTAACTGATTAATAAAGCTGAAATAGTTATCTGATGTGAAATTTGCAAAAGCAGAGTCCAAGATATATATTTTTTTACTTATAAAATAAAACATTATATATCACCAAAGCATCATAATTACAACATATCAAAGATAATTAGACATTTAGAAATAATTTAAATCAATGAAATGTCACGTTTAGTGTTCAACACTAATAATTAAGCAAAAATAATCCAGCTGCACTCAGTGACCCCCATATCAAAATTCTGCTTAGGGCCCTGTAAAGTCTCGGGCCAGCCCTGCTATTCTCTTACTGGAATTGTCAGTAACAATCTGACTTGCTTAGACTCTATATCACTACAGGCAGAAACTTATTTATGTAAGTGGTAGTTGTTTTAGTGAAATATTAATGCAATTGGTATAAAGTTTTAATATTGTGTTGTTTGGGACTTAAAAGAAAATAGCATTCAATCCTGGAGGTACAACTTACTGAATGCGTAAAACGTACCTATAATTTGATTACCTAATATTTGATGATGATTTGTTTATGTGCAAAAATATATCAGAACACAAAATACTATATTAATTAGTTTTAACCTCATTGCTGTATCCATGACACATAGAAGATTTTAGCACATTTGCCACAGAAAACCAAACTTTCATATTTTGCTACTATTGATCTATTCTACTTTCTTGTCTGATGTCTGTTCTCATGTAAATACCAGAATTTGCTTAAAATGTAAAATTCAGTCTAAACATTTGAAATTCAAAGCTGGTTGAAGAAAGCTAATAGAAAGACAGGGGTAGGAAGCTTTGCATGGGGCAGGGTAAAGTTTGTACTGTAAAACAAAGTCAACAGCAATGTGTTTCAGTTCTAGCAGTCAACAGCCACAAACATTTTAATACAATGAGAGCAATAAGCAGTTCCCTCATCCCTTTTCAGATCTACATGGAGGAAGTCACATGGGAAGTTAAAGATTGGGCTTCATGTAATTTCTGCTCTTTGGATCTAAACTGGGAGAAGGGACAAATCTTAAATATGTAGAATAAGATTTTTAAGGGAATCAACATGTTTTGCAAAAACCAGAACATCCATTTTTGAGAGCATCACAAGTGTAAAAATAAAGAGAGAAAAAAAGACAAACATAACTCACTCAGTGTCTCAACATTACATGTTGAGTTGCTTAAAAACTGCCAATAATTTTATGATTTGCTTTAACATGCTTTTTTTTAAAAAAATCGGACTAAAATATGATAAAAAGAAATGATACATAGTTTGGAGGGTACGTGGAACAAGCTGCTGACATTCACCTATATGTGATTGGACATTTGTCCTGTTTGGATACTGTGGGAAGTTAGATTAACATAATTTGCTGCTTTTTATGTTTCAGAAAGTTTATAATAAAACAAAATGACCATTGCTGACAGTTTCAATTCCCTTCGAACCACATTTATGTTCTCAGGAAAACAATTAGTTCAAAGTGACAAGTTGCTGATGTGCAGACATGAGGAGCAACAACAGCAGCTTGTACCACACGATGTAGAAAGACTGTTTATGTCTGAAATGGTTTCTTTTAACTGGAGTTAAAAATGGAGAGTCTATATTTTAGGAGTGTCAGAGGTGGTCCGTTTTCCCTGGCTTGGCTTGGAGCAACTCAGGAGGCCCTCTTACACAGGTTGTGTTTATTTGGACATCAGGCAGTAATGTGGTGAGTTGCAGCCCAGGAGACTGACGAGGAATGTGGCTGAAGGTCTCATCTGGCCTCTTCAAAAGACCATGAGTCTCTGCTGTCTGCTTGTTTTTTTTTTTTTTATTTTAAAAAAAGAAAACTATCAACACAAATAATTGCTGAACATGCTAGCTCTTACAGCACCACACTGTCCCAAGCTGACATGCTAGCTCTTACAGCACCACACTGTCCCAAGCTGACATGCTAGCTCTTACAGCACCACACTGTCCCAAGCCCACTCACTGCTAAAAGCAACAGGATCTTTTACACTCTTGTTTGTCCCAAGGATCTGATTTTCACTTGGAGAAATTTTAACTAAATATGTGAACTCAACACTTGATCATTTGACCATTTATGCTTACATACATAAGATGAATTCAAGTTAACAAATCATTATGTAAATACAATGTTTTTACCAATTGGTTCATGTATATATCATGCAAATAAGTAAATAGTTCAATACGTCTTCTATTTATTTATTTTTTTATTTATTTTTTTTGTAACCAGCACAGAATGGATTTTTCATTTCATGAACATAGTCATTGAAAAAAGCTCTTGATGTGTTCTGGTCATTGTGGTATTTTCCAATTTTACTGGACCACAGCTTCATTCTTCTACAGATACCAGTTCTTCTACAATTTAGCTTGTTAAAATATACTTTTGATTTCACTTGATAAAAGAGCCCCTGAGTTTAAATGCCTGGCTGGTCTTTTCAGTTTGAAAATGCTCTGCAAGAATAATTCTTAGAATTTTGGCACCTGTGTGCATTATTTTATCAATAAAAAAAAACATTTCGCAATAACTTATATATCATTCTTAGCTTAAATATGTCACAAAAAATATTTGTAAAATAAAAAAGGGTCTACAGACTTTCAATAACCTCTTTAAACACTTAAAGCCATCTTAAAGCAGATTTGATTCTGGAAGATACAGGAGAAAGAAAAGAATAGAAAAGATGGGAAATTTCCTTAAACCATTTTTGCTTTGGCTTCCAAAAGTCATGGCTCACAAGCCCAAGTGTCTGCTTGTTCTTTCTAATGAATACAAGAAAAGGTGCTTACAATATTGATAGGTAATTAAATAAAACAACAAAATGTACTAAATCACTCATCAAAACTCATCTAATTATGGGCACATTGTCCACAATCTTTGAGTTTTGCATATGCTGCTCAGGACAAACACTAGCGATGTGACAGAATAAATCACATAGAAAAACAGGTTTCCTCTAAATATTTAGTTTGACCTGCCTTGGTGGAATGACTGAACCAAACCCACGAAACTGCACCAGGTCAAATTTACAAGACAGTATATAACAGCATGCTTCCCAGACAAGCTTCAAATTGTTAACAACTTGGCTAAACGTCTTGCTGGCTAACAAGAAGTTTAGATGTTTCACTTTTCACAACCCCTTACCTCATCATTTCAGCCTCTTTTTCTCTTGATCTTAACACATTTAAGACAAATTTGGACCTTTTCTAAACAGAAATCAGCAATTCTTCAAAGAATGTCTTGGTGGTTTTTCTCTAATCTATTCCTGAACTCAGAGCTGGTCCAAGAAATGAGCAAACTGAACTGCTGCTTGGGACCACTATGCCCATCCAAGTGCACTAGAAACGTCACGTTTACAGTCAAAAGAAGAGTCAAAGTGCTGAACTGATCTGTTTGCAGTCCAGATCTTTCACCAATACAAAACATTTGCAGCATCATGAAACAAAAAACCCAGCAGTGCAGCTCCTGGACACCAAACATCGGACCCTGGATCTGACCAGAATGGAACACCGTTCACTCCTAAAACTCCAACAACTGGACTTTCCAGATGTTCACAGGCAGTTGCTAAATGAATGAATGAATGACAAACGTCACCCTGTTCCAACTTTTTTGAGATGTGTTGCTGACATCAAATTTAAAAATAGTGAATATTTTCCATGAAATGGTAAAATTTCTCAGTTTTAACGTCTAATATGGTGTTCATGTTTTAATGGGAATAAAACATAAGTTTATGAGATTTGTAAGTCTTCACAATCTGTCTTCATTTATACTTTAAACAATGTTGTGACTTTGTTGGAATTGGGGTTGTTTCCCCTTTCCAAGGTTTTACATTTTATACAAAAGAGTTGAACATAACTAATGGTAAAAAACAGAATATTACAGTAAACCCAGTGTTTTTGGGAATTCCAGGCAGGTCTCCACTAGGCTCCTGACATCCTGCTCTTCCTCTCGTCTCACCTTTTAATTGGTGAGAGTGGCCACTGGCCTGTCAGGACATCCTGGCGCTGCATGACGGCTGTGTTTCCTCCCTTACAGCTCAGACAGAAAGGCCTCTGTCTGCCTTAGTTTCCGTGTTTAGCAAAATTAAGCTGGAGCCTACCTGTTCTGCTCACTTCTATTGTGAATTATGACTTCATAAAGGTGGAAGCAAGCCAAAAGTGTCTCCTTTTAAAAAGCCATGAAAGTGTGAAATGGTTTTAAGCTATTTTCTCCAACTTCCTTTCCTGTGTGTATGGTTAACAGGATTAAGAACTTAATCCAAAAACAAAATAATGTTCCTGAAAATATTTTTTTTTAATAACGGAGACACAAATAATTGAATTTTACAAAATGCTTTAAACAGCAGAACTAGTAACAAATAAATTCCTCAGTATATCTAAAATGATGCATAAAGATTCAATCTGGATTTGTACAGGCAAAAAAATCATCTTATAGAGAAAATAAGAGAAGGTGTGCCCTAACCTGCTCAGCAGCAGAATCAGGCAGTTTCAGATGTTTTTACTTTATTTTCTGTTAATAGGAAAGTAAAATGGGAAGAATGAGCCTTACTGCTGCTAACAGCAGTCACTGTGTTTCCTCTCCCCATTTTTTTTTGTTCCTGGATCATTAACGTCTCCTGCAAGAGACCCCGGTTGTCATCTCCTTGTCTGTCTCTGTGTAGACTGACCCGTAGCTGTTTTGTCAGACGTCGGTCACGGTTTGAGCCTCCCGGTCACCGGGGCTCTCGCCAGACTGTCTCTCACCCCACAGTGTTTGCTTGAGCTTGGAGACAGACTGGTCTCTGCTGCCTATGTTTGGATGTGCTCAATTTCAAAGATAAAATTGTGGCTTTTGTGGCATGTTTGTCAATTAGCGAGTGAACAATTGTGTGTCTTAACACAGTTATGCATCTGAACTTGTGACGCACCCACTCATGTTCTTGCGACTGGTATGTGGACTCACAGGCTCATGATACAAACACAATCAGGTCTATTAGGCTAAGCCCACAAAAGAAAGTCTGGCTCGCTTTAGCATGAAGTCTGAAAATAATTCATGTCCGATAAGGAAAAAAAAAAACATCCAAAATATACTTGAGGGAAAGAATTGTATTTACCAATTTAAATCTTTTGTGCCAAAGGTCAGATTTGCTGGAGCTCTGACCTTCCACTGATGCAGCATGCCGACTAAAATCTGCAGTCACTGCAACACATGAAGATTTCAATCTGAATTTACTCTGCAGATTGTGATACTGAGAAACATGGCATAATAAATATAGCAAAGGTTAATGCACAAGCAGTACATGAAGCATTGAAAGAAAGAAAACTGATCATACAAAATGTGAAAATGAAACTTTGTTCCCTTTGAGATAGAAGCTTAATGTTACATAGAAAAAACTGCTGAATGTACTCCTCATTACAAAGTCAGCATCCTACTGAAGTCCCAAATGGATGATTAAATGCTAAATAGCTTATGACATTGGTGTTGACAGCATCTAAATCTATGTTTCAGGAAGGTCAAAAGCTTGGGCACCTCTCACTGCAGAATATTTCCAGCCACTTTTTTGCTTTTTGGAGCTAAAATTCTGGTGACTAGTTGTGTCCACCCAAACAGAAAAGAGATATCTTTTAGTGAACGTTCCACGGCTGTTGGAAAATGGGACTATGAGAATGTCAATGGTTCTTCAGGGTTGTGATTGGCTAAGAGTTAAAAAAGAAGGAAATTTTGAATGCATGCTAGGGGGGTCTAGAAGCATACTCTCGCTGGAAAAATTTCAAATCAAGACCCTCTTAGAGCACGGTAGCGCAGTTGGTTAGCAGTTCACAGTGCTAACAGCTTCACAGTGCTAACAGCAAGGAAGTTGCTGGTTCAAGTCTCGGCTCGGACGGTGGCCTTTTGAGTGGAGTTTGCATGTTCTCCCGGTGTTAGCGTGGGTTCTCTCTGGGAACTCAAGCTTCCTCCCACAGTCCAGCCTGAGTGAGTGTGTGTGCGTGGTTGTTTGTCTATGTGTGTTGGCTCTGTCATGGACTGGCGACCTGTCCAGGGTTTACCCCGCCTCTCACTCAATGTCAAGTGGGATTTGCTCTGGCCCCCTAAATAAGCGGTGGATAACGGATGGAAGTGAGGGGTGACAGAAATATTTTTCACTGTGTTTTCTAAAAGTTCAGAGTCCACAAGGACATGAATTAATTTCTAATTTTCCCCAAACTCCTTTATTTACATCACATTAAACCTCGCTGTAGGTCTCTGCTACAAACAAGCAGAAAGAAAATGCACGCTTCTGATTGGACATCGTTACCTAAGCGTGCACATCAGCTGTTTAGTCACAGAAACAGCAGCAGGACTAGTAAACACAAGTTACTCTGCCAATAATGTCAATCCAAAACATGCAGCCGTATATGTTGTGACCCGAATCAGACCCATAAAACAAAGTTAACAGGTCATAGATGCAGTAGGACATATGTGTTTGGTTTCTAGCTTTCCAGTGAAAGTTGTTACGTTTCTAGCAACCCCCCATTCACATCTATTGTTTCTTGTAATGGCAATTAACCTAGATGTTTTTAGCCTGGTCATTTGGCTTATAGCATTCCTCTATGCACATCTATTGTTTCATGTCGTTAATGTTTACAGCCCGCTCATTACGTTAGCACATTGTTTGGTTTTGCAAATTTTTTTGGGGTTTGTTTTTATCACTAGTTCATGGTGAATGGTTATCTAGTAGATGGAGTGTGTCAGGGGGCAGTAGAGAGCACAGATGTTCATTTGGTGTCCATGAAACACTGAATAATTACCTGTGAGTCTTTTGTCTGTCTGCACTGGGTGCAGTGTCTGTCAACCTGAGGTGATCTGAGTCAGAGGGCACAGAGTATTGGTTTTTATTTTATTTTTCACTTTGTTTTACTCTTCTAATTTTTTTTCAACCAAATTACATACTATATATATATATATATATATATATATATATATATGCATGACAGTGGACTAATTCCCATTTCTCTTTCTCTTTAAGGTTATCAACCTGCTCAAACCCATAACTAAAGAAATTAAAATAAAGGGATTGAACTGAGTGGATACTTTTGTCCTCTGTGTCAAGCCTGGTTGAGTTCAGACTCTGTATAACTCGACACACGTTGAGTTGACCATATCGAACTGCATACATCAGTGACAAATGTTTACGTTACTCCACTGGATGTCTTTGCATGAAAAGTATCTGAGCGATTTATGAGATAAACTTCAAACTTACAGGCAGGACAAGTTGGTCACATCGAGGTTTGTCATTCTCTTGTCTTCGGAAAGCACTGTGGACTTGTTAGTTGTACCCACAGACCTCAGTCTCGTACAAAATTATCATTTCAAAAGTGTGCTCCCTGGAAAACAGTGTATTAACGCACACGCACGAGAGGGCAGCATTAGGTAGGACGCGTTTCAGTATATGAGGCCGGAGAAGAGGTGGCTCCAGGTTGTACAAAAATATCACAGAAACTGCTCATTTGTGCTCATTTGGACATTCATTGCAGATTACAATCAAGTTTCCTTGATTGCATTGTGCAATGAATGTCCAATGAATGTGGTAATTTACCAGTTGTTTGAACTTGCAAATAATAAATGCATGTGATATCTTCCTTCAAGAAACAGTGTAATACTCTAGATATCACAGGCGAGTGCCGGTATCAGGCAGGTTTTTGTTGTTTTCATGCAAGAAGCTGTTGGATCCATTTAATATAAGTCAGGTGTGTTAGTGCAGAGAAACAAAATGTTACATGCAGGAACGTTGCCCTCCTGTGTCTTTGTTGGTCCTGGCCCTAATTGGATGATTAGGAGGTGGTTTGACTCTGACTAGCAATTGGCTCCTCCCTGATTGCAAGAATGAGCTGCACCTGGGAGCCTGGCTTTAAAGGTAGCTGACGGCAATCACTCTGGAGGCTTCTCTCCTCACATCCACACTCACACTCTGGCTTCCGTTGATCACTGGTTCTGGATGCTGCAATGTCAGTTATGTGGTGGGAGGTTTGTGGACTAGTTATTCGGGGTACCCTTTACATTCCAGCCCTTAGTTAAAATCTCTGTCTAGTTCACTAGCATAGCGGTTGATGCCACCCCTTGTATGTTTTGATACACTACTTTAGATAAGTTAGTTTGGTCTTTTGTTTGATATGACCCTTTAGATTTAAGTGGTTGGTTAGGTCTCGTTTTGTTATGTTTATTTCATTTGTTTGGCTCAACCTTCTGTCCCTTTCTCCCCCACAGGTAACACAGCTGAAAACCTCTTTCCCAGACCAGTCAATTAAAAACATGATTTTTTTTTTTTTTTACCCTTTACTTCATGTTGTCTTCATTCCATGGTTGTTGGTATGTTACACTCCCTTGTGGGCGATAACACAAAACAAGCAAAAACCTGCTGGATACCGGCCCTCGAAGACTGGAGTTTGACTCTACTGCCTACTGCAATGTCTTTTCTCACTCGAGATTTGTTGGATTTGTTTACTAAATGATCTCTGTGTACAAGAGACACCACACAGCTTAGTGTGTTGGTTTCAGATGAGCTAATAGAAGTATCAACTATTAAAAAAGCCTTGGCTTTCAGAAGCATGTTCTACAGCCATTTTGCTACTATAAGACACAATGTATACTTGATTGCCTGTTGAGTATTCATTTAATGTTTTCTGCCTGGTATTCATTGGGCACATTTCAATCACTTCATTCAAAGTGAACCTGCTATACAGCCTTTAAACTAGTAGAGCAGAAGGTCACTTTATCTGCCCTCTTCCTCTTCTTCCTCCAAGTAGTCCTTGTTTAGTGTGGAAGTTTTCTTGATGTAAACCAAATATAGTCAAAAAGAGAAGAAACTTGATTAATCATTAAACATGAAAATCAAAGACATACCAGAGATCAGATCCAAAGTTATATGTAACACTATCTCAACATGTTTCAGATATTGATGAGTTTAATCACTTTCTCTTAGTGATCCACCAATCTTTTTAGCCTTCTCTAATCTGGTGTTTATGAAAAGTTTTTATAATATCTGTAGTCACTGACCTCTGTAATCCTACACTCTAAACATTTTCAAATGCTGAAAATAGTGTTTATTACTATTAGGAAAGCTGTTATGGCAACATTTAACAATAACGGCCACAAAATGTGCTATAGCTACCCAGAAACTACAGAGAAACTGGTAATAAGATGGTAATACAATAGAAAACTAGAATATTTTTTGTTGAAAAAAGAAGGATAAAACATACACACAACAATAAGAATGCAATGACCTGAAAATGCTTGGGTTTGATTTTCATTAGACTCAGCTCAGATGTTCTGCAGCTAGCTAGCTAGCTACCTAAAAAAATGTTAGCAATACACAGTGTACAGCCACACACTACCACTTGCTTTCTAGGAGTAAGGATTGATTATTTCATTCTTTTAATTTTTACATAACGACTGAATTACCTTGTTTTTCAGAGACTATATTGCAAAATTTAAAATAGAAACAGGAAAGCAGCAGATTGTGTTTTTCATCAGAATTTTAACACATTAAGAAAAATCTTGTCAACATGTTTACAAGGTTAAAAGTGTTATTTTTGCAGAGGATTTGAAAGCATATTTCTTTGTAAGAAACATGTTATTAAATTAAGCTAGCTTTTTGCATTTGTTAGCATGTTTTTTAGTTGTTGGCTAGTAATAACAGATATTAACTTCCACGAAAGTTAACTAATAAATACATTTTCGTTGATGTGAAGAGAAACTCTTGTGTGTGTGTTTTTTTTTAGAAAATCACCATCATGATCGATAGTTTATTGCTAAACAGTAGCAATAATCTCAATTTAAAGGAGAACTTCGCTTTTTTTTAACCTGGGGTCTGTTGTCATCTTTCCTTCCATACATGTGAGTGATGT
>JBAMHX010000017.1:26263568-26275769 GCA_037177515.1 Pseudomugil tenellus | reverse complement strand
TTATGTCTATTGTTCTGTTATTACCTGCATGTGAAGCCCTCTGAGACAACTTGTTGTGATACTGGGTTATATAAATACAATTGAATTGAATTGAATTGTTCGACCATGTTTCCCACGCCTTGTCTTTATTTCTTCATAGAAGGGATGTGTGGTGTCAAAACAATAGGCGGCTTTCCACCTCCAAGATAAATGCATGTTTTCCATGGTGTCATTTATGACGAGAAACGCTACCTGGTAGACCCATTTTAGTTGACGGTCATAAACAGCCAAGAAGGCACTGCAATGCTTTAACATTCAGTGGAAACAAGGCTTTATTGTAGATTTTCAGATAAGCGAGAATCATTAGGTTATGATAAAAATAAAGTGATGTGAGGAAGAAGCCAGAAATAACCAAGAATGAAAAGTTTGATATCTGTCAAGTATCACATAAAGAATCGGGCTTAAACAAGCTCAAGGCTCACATTGAGCAACTTTGTCAGAAGCGGACTACTACTGGGACAGATGAATGAGTAGAGGAGACACATCCATGTGTTTGTGCCTGCCATCTTTTTGCTGCTGATGAAGTGTCTTTCATTTTTGATCATTTGGAAGAAGAGGTAACAAAAGAGATCAACTTGAGCTCCAGTGTAGAGCAAGGAGACCCTGCTTGGGTGGTTGTTAGCTTATGGGAGCTATATGGCTGTGTCCTGGCTTATCTGATATTTTAGCAGACTTTTTTTCTCCACATAAACTTAAGGGACAAACTCTAGAGGAGTTTGGTTTAGCCCTCATGGCTTTGATAGCACAGACTAAGTGCCATGATGGGATGCCCAATGCTAACGTTCTCCTTTAGGAATAATTTACTGAGCGTGTTATCAACAGTTCTGTTTGAGAGCTACTGAAGGCCACCGCTAGGGGGGCAATACATAGCACTAGGATTGAACTAGTGAAAAGGTCAGTCTCTCTGTAATGCTGTACTTCCATTGCATTTTGGCAAATTGGTAAATGACGGTTTGCCAATTTGATGCTAACTAGGCACGAGTGTTTGTCACTGTGCGACAGGGATGAATAATTATAAAAATAGAGGCAGTTGCCAACAAGAGCCTCTAGAGTTTAAGTCAGTATTGCCCCTGGCAAATGCAACATGATACCTCACATTAATGCCTTTGTTACTTCTAGACTGGACTATTGCAGTTTCTTATTTATGTCCTGTCCCAAATATGCCCTGAAAAAGTCTCCAGCTGATCCAAAATACTGCAGCAGGGCTTCTGAATAGAATTAGCAGATAAGAGATCATTGGCTCCGTGTTAAATTTAGGATAGAACTTAAAATCCTTCTCCTTACATATAAAGCTCTCCGTGACCAAGCTCCATTGTGTATCAGAGACCTCACAGTTCCATATATTCCAAACAGAGCACTTCGCTCACAGACTGCAGGTCTACTCATGGTTCGCAAAGTCTATAAGAAAACAATGAGAGGAAGAGCCTTTGGCTATCAAGCCGCGCTCTTATGGGACCAGCTCCCACTGTGGGTACGAGAGGCAGACACCCTCTTTGCCTTTAAAATCAAACCTTTCTTTTTTAGAAATCATATAGTTCATTAGGTATGCAGTCATGGGTATATCCCATGATGCATTGAGCCCTTCCTGTTACTTTCTCTGCTATTTATTTTTCATGTATAGGACGGTTCTGGCATTATTTACTTTTTTCTCTTTTTTCTGTAGGTCTTATTTCTTATTTCTCATTTTTTGCAGGTCTTATTTTTATTTTACTAACTGCAGGTCTTCCTGAATAACAGCTGCAATGTATATTAATCTGTCTTTCCTGTCCTCTCCACCCCAGCCAGTTGAGGCAAATGGCTACCTTACCTGTGCCGGGTTCTGCTGGAGGTTTTCTTCCCACTGTCACCGCATGCAGCTCAAGATGGGAGATTGGATCGAAGTCAAGATTTGCTGCAATCTTGCTGGTTCCTGTAAATAGGCTATTTTTATGATTTGGCTGATCTCTGTGAAGCCCCTTGAGACAGCATTGTCGTGAAATGGCGCTACACAAATAAAGCTAAGTTGAATTGAATTGAATTGAATTGTGAGATAGATGTGGCCACTTTATTGGGACCCACCTGGAGAATGTTATAGTCTTCAACTGATTAAAAATTATATTAACAAAAGATTTTTCTTTCCTTGTGAATATTATAATTAAAGATGAACAGTATGAGTAGCAGGTGGTAGGATGTGTTTTGTATATCATCCAATTACTTTCAGCCCACGCCCACAGGCTCAAATCAGTCATTTTCAAGGACAGACAAACAAAGGGCATAAGCATTTTAAGAGTGTGGTGACTAAGAGACATTCAGTCAAGAAGAAGCCGCAGCTGGAAGGACAAAAGAAGAACCAAATGGGCTCATAAATCACGTTTTAGAAATGCAGCACAAACATTCAATTTCAACAACTATGACCATTTCCTTCAAGGCGACCCCATGTGCCAATAACAAGCTAAGACGAAAACTTTGTTTTAAACAAAAAAAGAAACGTTACTTTGTCTTATTGTCAACGGGGATTAGCAAATCTTCAACAACAGAAGTGATTCAAAATTTCTACAGTCTCAATTCTGCTTCATTATCTTGTCAGTTTTACATATTTCCACCCCCTAAAAAGTCAGAAGTTCTTCTTACAAATGCCTTCTGGTTTCCTGGCTTTCCAAGCACCCAGGAATGCATATAATGTTTCACATAGCTAGACCTTTTCAAACTTTCTAATGGAGGTTTTCCAACCACCATTTATTAAAAATGGTCATAAAAATCAGCTGGTGGGACAATGTGCAACCACTGAAGCTGATCTATGAGATCATTATATGCAAAGTAAACATATTGACTTCCTGTAGCACTTGTTGACACATGGGCTACTGTTTTCAGCTGATTTGTTGCATGATCTGTGGCTTTTGCTGTTGTGGTTGGTTTATTTGAATTTAGATGTATATTTCTATTGTTATTGACTTGATTCTTTTTAAAGGTTTTCCAAAACCCACACCACATAGCTGAATTTTCTCTACTGGAAATAACTCCTGAATTTTCTATCCTTTAACCCTCGTTCACTTCTTACCAGAGTAACTTACCATGCTCTCCGTCAGCTAACATGCACTGGAGCCAGTTATATTATGAAAACAAGCTCAACAAGTATAAAAGCACCTCCTACAAACCAAACTAATCTCTTTGGAAAATGGCTTACCCAGTTGGCAGAGTATGGATCTTAAGAGGAATGCTTAGGAAAAGAAGAGTCCAAGCACAGGCATCCTAGTCCCGGTCTACGCCACCAAGACCATGCCAAGTTTTGCTCCTGTTCCTGTTTTGTTGAGAAGGTCCCAAAAAGGGATCCAGTTTGAGCTCCTGTCTCTGAAGGTGTCCCGAGAAGGGATGCGCCTCTATCCTTGTTATGTTTCATGTTATGGATTGGACTTCGTTTGGCTTTTGGTTTGGTCTTATGGTTTCCTGTTTTATTTTGATAGTATTCCTGTTTCATCCTGTGTTTCTGTTCAACTTCATGTTTTTTTCATTAGTTCACCTGTGTTAGCAGTTATTCACCTTTGTCTTGTTTAGTTCTATGTATGTAAGTCCCTTTGTTTTTCTGTTCAATGCTGGTTCATTTCGTTGTCTGTGTTTGTTTGTCTGTGTTAGCTTCAGTTTGGGTAAGTCTTGTTCAGTTCCAGTCTTCACAATAAATCAAGTTTGTCTGCATCCTTGCCTGTATTTAGGTCCATACCTTCCGAGCCTCGTGACAGTTCATGGACAAATTAAATCTTTTTAATAGCTCTTCACTGTGAATGATGGGAACTGACTCCATGTGGAGTTCTTTTTTATATACACTGTGTTGCATGGTGGTGAGGGGAACCTGGAGAACTGGGGAGTTAGAGAATAGTAAGTAGGCCAGTGATAGATAATGAGTCCAAGAAAATTAACTTGGATGTCTGATAAGTCTGCATCAACAAAAAATGACTTCAACACATTTAATGTGACTTAAATACCAATCAGGTGTTTATTTTATATGTCCACACTGTGTGCTGCTACTGAACATCTTTGTTAAAATAACTACATTTGGGTCTTCATCACTGCTGCTATGACATTAAAATTGTAAGATCTCCCGCAATGATGCAGCTACAGTCAGTAATTTTCTGCCAGCATCTCCTTCTGGCTGCTGCGGCAACGGCGTTGCTTTTGTTTTGGACATTTTTTAATTCTTTATATTTTTCAAGTTTATTTGTCTGTTCTTATGAAGAAATGTAGGGGGAAAATTCCACAAAATAATCTTAACTACGTGTAAAATAATTGTCAAGTTTCTAGGCCTCAAATGCAAGTTGTTTTTTCATTTTGGAAAACTGAAGTCAGTGTGCATGAACAAATGGTTCACCACAACTGTATGAAGATATAAGATAAGATTTTATAAGCTGCTTTGAAAACAGGTCGTCAGGACTTGTATTTGGCTGATGTGAATGGTTACTATTCACAGCTCCAAGCAGGCCTGTAATTGTTCATGAATGAAGCCCCATATGGGACTGCTTGCATGTCATTAGTTGGCATGTGCGTCAGTAGACGTGAGATGAGCGTATTACAGTCAAACTATTTTTCTCAAGCCTACACTTTACTTTTAGAGGGCTGCTAATGGTCCTGAACATTCACGTAGCAATTTAAGTCTGTTAAGATTTAAATACTTCCTACTGTATCAAGTACACATGCACTCACATACAGATTAACAAGAAGTCCATGCTCATGCTAATTCAGCTTAGGCATACAAGTCAGAGCAATGAATCAGAAACTGGTGTCCCTGACCCGCCCGGGAGGAGATCCCAAAGGGACTAGGTGGTCCATAAGTTTTTGACTGTGATTGTTTAAATTAATGCCATATCAATACAGGAACAAGTTAATGGGTATATGCTTAAAAGGACATTGTGTTGTAATTACTCCCATCTAACATTGAAACTGTATATCACACCCAAATAAGTATGAACACATACTGCAACAAAAGTAGCCGCAATGTATTAAAAAGCTTGATAACACTGTTGAAAGCATATCATACAAAACTCGATCCAGCTATTTCAGGTATATTTTGTGATTGTTTGACACCAGATCAATATTAGCTGTGTGTGTGTTTATGCTGGATTCATATTGTCTGTGTGTACATGCTTAGCTTGTAGTGGTTATCACATGATGCTTGCCGTCCAACATGGTGGTGTAAACAGTGGGGACCTCGTGACTGGACGTCCTCTATAGGGCACTATGTAGGGCATAGGGTGCACATTCAAACAAAGCCACAGCCTAAGAAACTGTGTCAATGGCGACATTCCATGGAGATTCCAAAGTAGCGTTTTTGAACTGGAAGTACAGACACTACTTCATACTGAGTGGAATTAAAGGCAAGAATGTTTGTTACGGGCCTTACAGGATATTTAATAGTAGGATATTGTTTCATTTATTTGAACAGTATTCCTCATATACAGTTACACAGATCTGCACTACTTAATGACCAGATGTGCCTTTTTTCTTTTGACCGAAGTTTACATCTGTGTGTTTTTTTTTAACATGAACATAAAATGAATTTTATTGTCAATACTTGTTTGTATGAATATGGGTGGCTGCAATCTGTTGAGTTACAGTAAATATCAAATGTTTAGAATACTGTATGTAGTTTTGTTTTTTATTATTTACTTGTTTACGATGAAAATATTTCACCTTTTAATATTATATGTAATAACATTGTAAAAATAATGTCAGTTACTTTGCTGGGTAACTAATTACTTTACTCTATGGTAATTGAGTTACTAACACAATGACTTTTTGGGAAAAGTAATTTGTAACTATAACTACATGACTGATTGCGTGGGTTGCACAGACACAGTGACAGGGCCGTGTTAAAAGAACACTGTGGCTGCTTTAATAATGGTCAAGCTTTCAGAATAGCTAATAAATCAGCCACTTTGAGAATCATAGAATGGTTTAAAGACATGGTGCCAGATTCAAACTGTTAGCATCCTTGTATACTGACAGACTGGTTGCGACCAGACTAGTTACTGTTTGTGTTCACAACCACTCTGTCAGTATATGCGGAGTGGTTACAGACTGGCTCTCCAAGCCCAAAAAGCAATGTGTTACTAGCATGTCATTTTCCTTATTATTAATGAATGTTTACAAGACTGGATATTAACTATGTGTAACAGAAACACATTGTTCTATAACAAATATAAAGTTAAAAAACAAGTTTAACAGGCAACAGCAAAAGAGCAAATAATGTTATCTAGACATTGGTTAGACAGATTAAACCTTATTTTTAATTAGGTGTATTGAGTTGGAACCTCTGGTTATTCAGGCATACATGTCATTTCAAATCTCAGCAAAGCTGTTTGGCTTAATGAGAACCAGAGTTGTTACATTAATTTTAGGCAGATGGTGGCAACAGATTTCATACATGCTACGTTTTTTGCTGTCGTGCATGCAACACTTCTCATAGTCTGACCCAAAATCACACATTGTGCAATAATTTCTGTAGACCAGCAAACTGATTGTAAGGCTCCAAACTCAAATTATCTAAAAAAAAAAAAAAAAAAAAACCTCTTAAAACGCTTTCGAGGAAAAAGCAGCAATAAATTCATTTTTTTATTTGGAAAGATTAGTTCAACTGAATTTCTGTTCTGCAAAAAGGCATTTTTTTTTGGCTGTACTTACTAAAAATCATTTTTTACAATCTTTGCAGAAATATCTTTGGGTCTTATACCCAAAATGTGGAATTGTTTTATGGAAGCCCAGCTGAATTAACAAGTTGAGAAGCATTTGCTGCATAAATGAATTTAAGACACAGACAAAGACAGATGAATAGTGCAGGGTTTCATAATCTTGAGATTTCATGTTTCATTGATGAGTTTTACAGCATACATAGAAAAACAGTATATCTGAGTATCATCCACATAGCAACGAATGTTTATACCGTGTTGTCTGATGATATTGTGTAAGCAAAGCACGTATAATGTAAAAATGTGTTGGTCCAAGTACAGAACCCTGGGGAACACCATGACATACTCTGGTGTATGAGGAAGACTCATCATTTACATTAACAAACTGAAATCTATCAGATAACTATGACTTAAACATACTTGGTGCGGTCCCTTTAATATCAATAACATGTTTCAGCCTCTAGCATAATGTTGTGATCTATGGTGTCGAATGCAGCACTGAGATCTAACAAGATAAGAACAGACACGATTCCTTTATCTGAGGCCATGAAAGGATCACTAGTAACTTTCACCAGTCTGCTGCTGTTTCTGTGCTATGGTGAGCTCTAAATCCAGATTGAAATTCCCCAAACAGTTTGTTTCTGGTCAGATGGGCACATAGTTGAGTAGAAACTATTTCTTTCTTAATTTTAGATATAAAAGGTATATAAACCCAATGAAGCTACTATGAAAGCTGTCAGGGGCTGGCTTTCTTTATCCAGGAACCCCTGGTGATAGGCCTTTCCCTGGTCTAATACAGAGAACCAGGAGCTGCCAGTGAGAGAGTCAAGAATATCTTGGATTCGGGTTATGGGGTGGCGATCCGGAACTGACTTTTTGTTCAGCTCCCTGTAGTCACAACACAGTCTTAAAGTTCCATCCTTCTTCTGTACGCACACGACCAGTGAGGCATACAAAGAGCGTGAGGGCATAATCCATCCCCAGTTCAGTAAGTCCTGGATATACTGTACTCTTTCATTTTCTGGTATAGTGGCTTTGGGACTGGCATGTAAGTTTTTCTTAATGGGGTGGTGTCATGCAGCGTGATGTGAAGTTTCAGTGATGGGATTGAGCCAATATAAGCAATAAGAAAAGAACTGACAGGGGTCCTTTATCTGAGGCCATTAGTAACTTTCACCAGTGCTGTCTCTGCTATGATGAGATCTAAATCCTGACTGAAAGTCTCAAACAGATTGTTTTTAGTCAGATTGTCACGTAGTTGAGTAGAAACTATTTTCTCCAGATTTTTAGATATTAAGGAAAGGTTGGATATTGGTGTATAATTAGCTAACACTTCTGGATTGAGAGTTGTTTTCTTAAAAGTTATTTTTACAGCTGTCTTAAAATTGAGGTACATATCCTTTTAATAGAGATAATATTGATCAGGTCCAATACATATTTATTAATTAAGGAAAATACTTCCTTGAATAATCTGGTTGGGATTGCGTCTAAACTACAAGTTGAAGGTATAGATGAAGCTACTATTTTGGCTAATTCTAAGAGCTGTACAGGACAGAAACAGTCCAAACAAAAATCAAGTTCTATAGACATCTATAAAGCTGCTGCAGATGAAACATCATCAATGGTGGGAAGGAAATTATTGATTTTCTATAATAGAAAGAAATACAAGGCTCAACGACACTAAGGCTCCTAATGATAATAACCTCATGCCAACAGGTTAACTTTTTTGTCTTTTTATAGAAAACATTACAATGTTAAAAGCCTATTGTAAAGAAATACTGAAATAAAATTTTTAAAAAACTGAAAAACTAAGGCCCCAACATCAATCCATATTTGATCCACAGTCAACAAATAATTGTGGGTGGTTTAAAAATCCCATAAATTACACAGAAATATTCCTGAAATTTTCCCTAACCAGAATCTAAGTCATTATAAGGAACCATAACAGTCAAAAATTGATGATGCAGCATCACAACTGCATATACACTAAAGATATAGTTAAACATAGTTCTGTGAGATGTCCCACAATGTCAGATCTGTTTCCACAATTACAGAAGATTGTGATTAAAGTTAGATTGAAAATAAAAAGTGGATTTTGATTGTTGTGGAAGACAAAGGGATGAGACATTCATGGCTGTGTGACTCCTTTATGGCACAGTTATTTTACAAAAGAAAAAAGTTTTAATGAAGCGTGCTGCTCAGCAGAGTCAGAGGTGTCTATTCATGAACTAGTGAGTTTGTGTGTGTGTGAAAAAGATTTTAAGGCGACTGAGAAAACAAACACTCACACATTCACAGAGGAAGGAGGAGAATATAAACAGGAGGAGGAGGGCCTCTCTTCCGGACTGATAATTACATATTTCACTGATGAAAGATGAATAGCAGGGTGATGATAGGTTCATTCTTCTGCCTTGTTTTTCCCTCACTTTCTCACTAACTTTTCCATGTGCTTCACATGCCCACAGAGACTCATCATCTTAAAGGAGCATATTACTCATGCAGTAACTCTTTAACTGTCATGACTTTCCCTGAAGCCAGTCCACAACATTCAAGGCGTGATTGTTTTATAATGGTTTGACATCAAGTTTTGTCTGTATTGGATGTTAAATTAATTTTGCACAATAATTACATGCTGTATTGTACAAGTTGTCTTTAGTTTTTATGTGTTGCGTTTAAATTACAGATCATTGCAAAATCTAACTGTCCTGAAAGATCTTTGGAACAAATTGACTGAGTTTTTACAACAGCTGTATATATTTAAACATATGGGTAAGGCTTTGTCAGGCGAAAGACAATAAATCTATGTAGTAATTTATTTCTATCAAACAGCAGGAATTTGCTAGTAGGAATAAGTATATTAAAAAAGTAACCTCATACTATTTTAACAACAAGATACATTGTAGTAGTTGTAGTGCACTATATGAGGTTCTTAGAGTCTCTAAGAAAACAATAGGAGGAAGAGCCTCCGGCTATCAGGCCCCTCTCTTATAAAAACCAGCTCCCAATGCGATACTGGAGACAGACACCCTCTCTACCTTTTAAAATAAAGCTTAAAATCTTCTTTTTTAAGCAAATCTTATAATTAGAGATAGTCTAGTCATCAATTAGTTATACAGCCATGGGACGTCCCATGATGCATTGAGCACTTCCTGTTACTTCCTCTGCTCTTTATCTTTCTTGTACTAATATATGGCAGTATTGACATGATTAACATATTTCTCTTTTTTTTTGCAGGTCTTCCTGGATAAAAGCTGCAGTCTATATTGATCTGTCTTTCCTGTCCTCTCCACCCCCAGCCAGTTGAGGCAGATGGCTGCCTAACCTGAGCCGAGTACTGCCGGAAGATTTGCCTTCCTATTAAAAGGAAGTTTTCCTTCCCACTGTCGCCTCATGCATGCTCAGGATGGGAGATCGGATCAAAGTTAAAATTTGATGCAATCTGTTGTTTTTTTTCTTAATTAGGCTGTTTGTTATGAATAAGCTGAAACTGATGTCTGTAAAGTACCTCATTGTGAAATAGTGATAGATAGTTTTTAGGGACTTATCAAGAGCAATGCTCATTTTTCAGCAGCTAAACATAAAGTCTAATTGATAGTAGGATTGTTTGACTAGTATACAGCCCTCTTGTTACATATTTGTGTTTTCTCTCTTTAGCCATGTTCATACTGTAGAGAGAGCCATCTTTCACTGCATGTAGCTCAGATCTTGAAGGTTTAAACCAAAACCTTTGTATTTCTGTTTTCTGCCACCTGAAACCCTAAAACCTGCCTATAATTTATTGTATTTCTGTGAATGTCACTCAACTTTTATATCCTATAACTGAAAACATTATCTGACAACATCATAAAATTAATTGAAAGCAATATGCATTAAGGAGTCGAAGCTGTGGTCAACTTGAACAAGTTAACACTGAATGCAGATACAAAATGTTCATATCTAAAAATTCAACTTGAGTTCAATCACTTTGGTGTTTAAGCAGTGAAATACATTCTTAAAAAAAAGACCGTCATCATGTTTTCCCAGCAGGCATCAAAATGATCACCTGTACATGGAGGATTGTTTTTGTTGGGTATAAATTATTTGCACCAACTAGTTCTGATCCATTTTTTTTACATTTACTTTAGATTTTTGTAAGATAATACCAAACTGTAACATTACCACGTACACATTAAAAATCAAAAAAATCAAAATGGACAAAACATAAATAGGTAAATTAACTTGATAACTGTGTTTTTAGTTGCATAGTGCAACCACATGAAAAGAAGACATTCAACTTCTGAGCTTGTTTAGTTTTCAGTCAGGTCAGGTGAAAGAAAGATCAATTTACAGAGGAATTTAACAAGTAACCAACAAAGCAGTTACTTCCATCAAAGTGAGACAGAAATGGCGGAAATGCAACAGATGTCAACATCATCTAAAAATACTGGAAGAGTCTGTTTGACCACTAAATCATCTTAAATTTTCTGAGTACATTCCTAACACTTTCTTTTGCCAGGTCTTTGTTCACTAACTGTAGTTCATCAGTTCATCAGGGTTGTTTTTTCAAGATTGATGGTCTCTGAACTTGCTGGATGTGATTTTCTTTAACAGCACACACGTGGTTTTGCTATCCAGATTGGCAGGTCACTGAAAAAAGGCTGATAAAATAACATCTGAGTACAATTTACACCACATGTTTTGTTAGTTTATTGATAGACACATTAACCCCCTTCCGGCTGTAAATAAAGTGTGTAGCATTCTTAAACCAACAATTACAAAACCAAAACCCAAGAAATTTCTTTTTAACAGGAAAGTAAAGGCAAAGTTCCTTGAACTGGCTGTCTTGTAGACCAATATATTTTGTGGACTTAACTTACCTTATAGGAAGCTTTGTTTGCTAATGAAGCCAGTAAATAAAATAAAAAACTACCATTATCAAACTTAAAGATTTCAAATAAATATTTTACTTACGTGCCCCCAGTTAGTCAAACATGTAAATGTTTCATCTTTCCTTTGGGTTTCAGGAGATAATCACTACATCAGCAGACTCTAATCCCACAAAGGCATCTTGAAATGTCCATTTCCAGCCTCGCCATAAATAAATCAAATCATCTGCATTCACAAGTAGAGTCAATGTGGTAAGTTAAGAAAAAAACAGCACTGTTGAACTTTAAAATGCAACTGGGGCTTCAAAATCACTAAAACTAAACCAACTGCCCAGGAATAAGGTCACATTCAAATGAATGCATAGAAAAACATGTGAGGTGACTGGGACTCATATATTAATTTGACATAATAAAACAATAATCTAAATATCATTGTGTCTGTGTAAGATGCAAAACAAATCCACTTGTCATCACTTTCAAAGTTTAATCATTTAAATATGTCCGTTTATGCTTGTTTAGTAGACTATTTAATTAAATTAAACCGTCTAGTTGCATGTTCCAGATTTTAGGTTAAAGGAGAACTTCGCTTTTTTTTAACCTGGGGTCTGTTGTCATCTTTCCTTCCATACATGTGAGTGATGTAG
>JBAMHX010000017.1:26251129-26263468 GCA_037177515.1 Pseudomugil tenellus | reverse complement strand
TTAACCCTATTCCTCACTATCCTGATTATAAGCTTTTCCATAGAGGAACGTTTTGAGCCTAACCTTAAATGTAGAGAGCATTAGTCCACTAATGCGGACATTTTGCATGCATACCAAACATCCAAGACACCTGCACAGGGAAAATTGGCCCTTTGCTGTGCCATACCAATCCAAAGCCACTACAGAAAATTAGAGGAAGAGGAAGAGGCTGACCAAACACATAAGTTTTTAAAAGACACAGTGCTGCCCACTAATCAAGGCAGTTGGCAAGACTGGAACAGTGCCATGTAGTGGATTTGAGTATATTTACCCACATCAGCCCATAATGGCCCATTTCACTTATTCAGGACACTACATAGTCATAGAACAAAAATTACTAGTTAATTTCTATGTTATGCAACAAGCACCAGCAAAAAGAAAATACTGTTTCACAGTATGTGCAGATACTCCTCAGAGAAATGGGGAAAATCCAAAGTAATTCTTAATATTTAAATAGGAGATAAACTATTTAATGGAGAAAAAAGTGGAATACACCTTCACTCTGTTTTGTAAATTTATATCAAATGTCCTTTTCATTTTTATATCAACTGGTTAAGGTTGACTTGCTTTAAAGATAAATGTTGACCACTCAAAGCGCTTTAAACTACACAGCGCATTTACTAAGTCCTGGGTAACAGAGGGAGGTTTTATTGCTCCCCCATGGGAAGTTTAGGGTGTCTGATATGAGTTATTGCCACAGGCAAACAACATAAATCTACTCTGACATAACCACAATGCCGGCCAGGAAACAAGTTGGTATGTGAGAATCCAGTGAGCTGACCCCATGCAGAGCTCCAGCTCAGCAGCCAGACTACCTAGATTCAGGATGCTAGCTGGTCATTTAATGGTTCTGTCAGTCAGATAAAAAATTAATTAACCAATCTATCATGAGACATTCACCCTGACAAATACTACTATTAACTGTACGAAAAGTCTAGTTTAATGTCTACGTGGCCAAGATATCTGTCTTCATTAGAAATAGATAATTTCTAATAACGGCAAATGTTTCTGTTTTGAAAGAAGAAGGTGGGATAAATGTGCTCTTCTTGAAAGATTAAATTAATGAATGCTTATAAGTAATCAATAAAATCTTATAAATCTTATAAAATCAATGATAAAATACTGGTAGGTTACTGATGCTAAATGGATCTAGTGTGATCATGTTTCTTTGTTCTTACGTTGACATATTTTTGAGATAATAAAAAAATAGCAGACGGTTAAACTAAGTGCTGGCGTACCTGAAAATGAACTTCATCTGATCTGTTTCAGACCCAGCAGAAGGTAAAATATGGATGATAAACTGCCATGATTAAATAAAAAAGCCTTTTGATTAAAATCCTGGTCCGTTTGTTTGTAAAGTCAATTTCAGTTGTGAAATCTGCAAATTAGTATCATATCAAAGAGCGGTTGGTCTGGCTACACACACAGGTCTCTTCAAGTGGACCAAATAGAAGATGTGGACCACACAACAAAGTGCATTGTGGGCTCAGTACATGCCATAGTGGGTAAAAACAACCAAAACATATATGACTTTAGAGCTTTTAGTATATTTAATGGAAACCCAAGAACAGAAAGGAAAGAGAGAATTTCTTTAAATTAAGGGATGACTTAACATGCAACTGATTGCAATTGGCTAGGTATCTTAGATGTGAGCAGGTTACCCAATGCTGACATGATAGATTAGGATATTCCCTTCAGTGTGTATAAGTGTTGAATTGAGATGTGATATCTGACAGATATCAAACTTATCCTTCTTGGTTATTTCTGGCTCCTTGCTCACATCACTTTATTTGTATCATAACCTAATGATTCTCGCTTATCTGAAAATCTACAGTAAAGCCTCAAAAGTAATATTGTTTCTATTGGTATCAAATCACTTTCATACCATTTTTTCGTCTCTGAACTCAACACGCTAAAAGTCTCTGAGTCTGAAGTGAGAACACTCTGAATCTCAAAACTGCATTACCCTGGTTATGTAATCAGTACTGGATAACCATTTTTGCCCTAACGGATGTTAAAACAGACTTCACAATAGCATATTGTGAAATGCTTTGCTCTCATTCTTTTTACCTGAATAACTTGATATTTCAGTGTGTTCTTGAATGACACTTGTCACACTTTGCTGAAAACCTACTCAGTGATCTCCTCACCAGGTGTCAATACGAGATGAGTTGGGAATAACAAAGTTGGCAAGGCAATAATGAAACACCCAAATAATGCAAAGTATACTATCTTAAACAATGATGATCAGCATAGACTTGAACTTCCCTCCTTAGCTTATCCTTGTGAATATCTCATGAGGAAAAGCTGATGTCTTAAATGGAGACCATATTTGATTAGACTTTTAGTGTACAGATGAATGAGCGGGCGTGCAGCAGCTCTGGACTTGGGACTTTATGTTTGAATATGAAAATGAGCATTAGTTTAAGTCTAGCAGATATAAAACAAACAGACGTCCATAATGGATAGCACCACAGTGTGATAACACACATGGATTGTGTCGTGTACAAATGGAAAATGGGTGACTGTGGACATAATACTAACAAATACTGTGATATTAATGTTTAAAAATGGTTCAAACAGAGAAGTCAAATCCATTTTACCTTTACTCCTACTGTGAATGCTACTGTTGATTTTCAATGCATCTATTATGGGTCTTTGTACTTTCAGGTAGTTTGTTTATTTTACTTTAATATGGAAAAAAGCTTGTTTTTTCTCATCTTTAGTTCCTAAACCAAAATAAATGAATAAAAAATGGGTTAATGAACCATTATTCTGGAATTTGTGCACAGAACAAACATGAAAATAATGGATAATGAGAGCCTAGATGATTTAGTTTCTTTCATATGAGACAAGTTATGTGACCTGGAAGTTATTTCTGCATGCTGCGTTGAACTCATTTGATTGTCATCAATCAGTCACTCACTTTTTTATATAGCGCATTTCACAACAGAATGTTTCAAAGCACACAAAATCAGAATATCACTTTATTCAGAATGCAACATTGTTTGTATTGAAACCAATGGTTCAATGAACAATGTTGAAAGTTTGCTTTAATTCCTCCATGGTTTGGTAAAAAAACACTCATTGCGAGTCTTGTCGGAGGGCAAAATGAAATGAGGTTAACCTGATATAATTTGCACTGAGCATGTATTATTATTTTCTTATTGGTATAATTGGGAAAAACTACCAGATAAGATCAATAATGCTGTGTTTTGAGCTATATTAGTCCTCGCGATAGTGTGAGATAGAGAGACACGCCATTTTAATGTAGCCAAATTTCTTTTTGCAAAACTAGCAAAATGTTTAGAAAAGTCATCAGTGTCATCACACTGAACATTTTTTATCAATCGAATCAAATAAAAAGTTACACAAATTGTGATGCAAAGCCTTAAACTAAGTTCATATCTACTTCCTAATAGAAAACCAATTAATTTGTTCTAATAAAGATCTGCTTTATGGGGTAAGAAAAAAAACACCTTTCAATTTTCTCCCATTAGGACTGGACAGGAGATAAATCAGAGAGTGTTTGTATGCTGAAGGTAGAAGTGCCTCTATGAATTACACAGCCGTACAAGTCACTAAATAACTAACTGTCTCACCGGTCAACCTCTTCCCTGGCTGTCTGGCTGATGGGGGAGTCAGGTGATTACAAGGACGCCATTGGGTTTTATAGCAGAATAATATGGCCACTGTTCATTCTCTGCCCCTTCTCTTTCCACCCATGAGGATATAGACGGGGCCAACGGGGGAGTGATTAAGATTTTAGGGAGCTGCCTGACTGGTTCAGGGGTTAGAGGGTAAAGAGTGGGGATTTATTAGGGCCATAAATTAGACCCAGACGGTTTCTCTTTCCTCTATGCCCTCTTTCTTTAAAATCACTTCCCTTTGTATCCATCCTTTCTTAACACTCAGCCTTTCATGAGTAGATAGGTTCATCAAACTATGAGAGGCTGGAAAAACAACCAGTTGCCTCAATGTGAAAGCCTCGCAAACAGTGAGGCTTTCAGGTTCAACCTACAAATCTTCCTTCAATGTTTGTGAACATATCAGCTTCACAGTGGGTTCGCTGTACTCACGTTTGTCCTGAAAGACCTCTGACACCTCCGAGTTTGTTTTAAGAGGAAACAGAGATATTCAGTCACTACTGAAATCCTCCTTCAGTTTAAGGATTATAGCTAAAGATCATTTTTATCATCTGAAAATGACAGTTCCTGAGTAATTTCAAAGAATGATGGTGTTGAATTTTTTTTAAAAAAATGATCAAAATCATGATCTTTCCTTAAATATAACCAGGAAGTTTAAAAGTAAAAGCAACCCTTTTATAGGACCTCTGGCATCTCACAATTACTAAAGATACACAGCAACACACCCAGCAAAATAACATCCGGTTATGAGTGAGCCTTCTGCACTGCACAGCCTGATGATGGCTCACAACCGACTGAGAAGGTAAAAAAGGGACTGGTGTCCTGTTTTCAGCAAAATATAATTCCAAAAGTAATCATTAAATTGCAACTCAGTGCATTTGGTCATGTAGACACGGACAGGATCACTTTTTCAAGCTTGAAGTCAGTAAGAGAACCACGAAGAAAAAAGATTAAAGTGAATTTGAGAATGAAAACATGTTGATTAGACTCCATCAGGTGACTGGTAGATACAGAAAGAAATCAAACTAACGAAACAAATGTTTTTATGGTCAGACAGTAAAAAACTTTAAAAAATAAACAAACAAACAAAAAAGTAGAAACATTAGGGGAAAAACTCCAATTTAAAGCTACTCTTTTGCCACCAGGTTCTTCTCTCCTGCTTTGATCTTAAAGGTAGAGGAGTGATGCATGTGTGATCCTCTGCTTAAAGGGCAGCGTTGAAGGGAGTGTGTTCTGACCCAGTAATGGAGCCCGCCACACAGTTCTGGGTTGACAGCTGAATCAAACCAATTTCTGAGCATATGCAAAAGACACATCTTTTCGATGGAGAACAAGATTTAGAACAAGCCATTGGAGTCGGGTACAGGACCAGAGCTATAAAATTATGTACAAAATGTCTCTCTTTATACACACACACACACTCACAGACACATTGAGAATAAAGACAGAAAGTGCTCAGTGCATGAGAGGTTGTCCTCCAGCCATCATGGTTAAACCAGCATAAGACTGAGCGGATTTCTTTTAAATGTTACATCAAATGATTACAGTAAATATAGCTAAATCATTGTACAAAGGCTATATGAAAATAAGCTGAACATCATTTTATAGAACATTTCACCTCTTCCATAAATAACTGAGTAAAGAATGACTCAAATTTAGAAGAAAATAAAATGCCTTTATTGTCACTATTAACATCTACAAAGATTTTTAAAGCTGTTGCCAAATAATTTGCAGTTTGGTGCCAAACTTTAAAAGGGAAAAAACAACTGCCATGTTTCCTGGAGATTTGTTATAACCTGATGAGATGGAATATTCAGGCACAGTAATGCTTTCGTTTTAATCAATAAATTGACAAAACACAGCCGTATGTATTCATGCCACATAAAATAAAGAGACACTGTTCCTGTTTGCCAGGGTTATCAAAGTTACCCTACTCACTTCTCTTTCAGTTTACAGACAGCATGCTCCCTCCTTCCTTGCCTCGGTCACCCCCAGTAAGCGGCCCATTGACGTACTAAGGGCCTCTTTCAGCATGTCTTCAGGTCTGTGGCTCTTTTTTTAGCAGCTTGCGTCTCCAGTGAGTGTGGCCTGACAGAGGACGTTTTCAAACCAACCCTGACAGTGATGAAATGCCTCCGGTGGAGTCCAGGAGCCACAGTTAAACACACAGTGGTGAGAGTGTTTACTGAGACTACGAGCCTGTGCGCTTATGTGTTCCCCCCCCCCGTTAATGATTAAGTCACTTTTTTAAAGTCAATTGAAGAACAGAGACCGATTTGATGTGTGGATACCTCACACAGTTTGACACTTTATAAAAAACAGTCTTTTTAGATGATGGGATTCTTATATTTATACAACTTTTTTTAAATGGTATGAATCTGTTCTCATTTTTTTTCTTTCTGTTTATCCACCACTTTCTTGGCGGACCCTCGTTCCCATAATCCATTCACATTCCATCTTAATTTGGATGCAGTTCTGTTGGTTCATGATAAACGAAATAATAAGAGCAGAAGAAAATCCTCTTGGTAGGTGTTTTAACTTCAGCGCTGCGAGTCATTGTTGTGAAATCACCTCATCTCTCTGCATCATCTTGCGAGTGACTTTATGGTCGTAGCATGCGCCATTAATAAAATCTGGAAGTTTCCTCGAGTTTTGTATGTACCCAAAAACAGCACAGGTCGTCCCAGAAGACAATACGGTGAATATATCGAATTAAATCGCCCTTCTAAAATATGCTGTTTTCCATGCATTTAGCGAGGACCGGAATTGAAGAACCGAGCAGGGAAGAAAAGGTGTCATGGCGACCTCCAGTGTTTTGATCGAAAAGTGGTGGATAGATGAGTAAAAAGCATCCCTGTAAGCTTATTTTGTTTTTGTCATTTTCTCTGACCTTTGTTGTGCTTAGGAGTTTAAAACCTGTTTTTTCCTCTCTCATTTAGTAAATCCCACTTTCTTTCCATCCGTTATGCCAAGATAAGCCTGTCCTGACTGCAGCTGAAGATGTAACTGTACACCGCAGCAAATCTTTGCTGATTTTTTCTATGCTGACAAATAACATACATTAGCTATGTAGCATTAAGTGGCTTGTTTAGACATCCAGATGGTAAAAAGGAAACAAGTTGGATTTTTTTTCTCTTCACTTTTGCCGTACTTTTACTCTTTCGAAAAATAAATAAATATTGAATTTAATGGGACCCAATTCCAATGAAGTTGATGAGGGGTGTAAAATGTAAATGAAAACATAATAGCATGACTTTCAAATACTTTTTAACCCTATTAAACCATCTGTGTTGGTATAGTCTTGCTAAAATAAGCTGGGATGTCTCTGAAAAAGTACCGTTACTTTCAGCATTACTTGTACCTTTACAGCTGAGAACATGAGAATCTTGTTGTTATGAAGCTGATAAACATTTCTTTACTGCCGTTATCCTGAGAAAATATTATGTGATTTATCTGTTAAAATTCCACAGAAAGCTGTATCTAAAAAAATGCATGCTTTTTTTTTTGTTGTAAAGGCAGGTACACCCTGTACACGTCTCCAGTCCATCACAGGGCAAATTCTTCAAGGCAAATTATGTTTATTCTTAAGCACAACATTTTCTGCTAAAATGCCATTCAGAAATTAAACATCTGATGCAAAAGTTTCCAAAGATAAAAAATAAAAAATGAATTCACCAAACATCAGAAATATTTTCTTTGAAAGAAAATGTATGTTAAATAACATAAAAGGGAAATTTAGCAAGATTAGGGTCAGTTTCTGTCAGATCAAGCATCATATCCAAATTCAGCAATTAACACATTTAAGATAGTTTTGCTTTACCATCAATACGAGCTCACAGTCAAACCATCACTCTGCTTTCAAAAACACATGACAGGACGATTAAAAATGAATTTGTTTATGAATGTGAACCTGTTAGTTGGCATTCGTAGACAATATGCCAACTGTGTTATAGAAGAACTGAAGAAAAAGAAGGGAGGAAAAAAAGAGACAAAAAGAGAAGAGTGATTTTGGGGTTTGTTGATGAAATTGTGAGGAGATGGACGGAAAGTGGAGGTGGTGTTTTACTGTAACAGGTCTTATTACGAGCTCAGGAAGAACATGAAGCAACAGGAAGCGAGGTGCTTGGTGTCCTGCTCTGCCCTGCTGCATGCCTTTTACTGCTCTGTTATGGTCTGCTCTTTCTCACTGTGTGTGTGTGTGTTTGAGAGGGAATAACAGACAACTTTGTTTCAAAGTAAGTATAGAAGAATGTAACATACACGTTCAAATGAATGATTTCTTCTGTCTTACTGTAGGTGATTCATCACAGCACTTTATCACAAGTCTAAATATATAACAGGTCCTCATAGAGATGAACATATTCAAACACACATACACACACACACACACACACACATGGTAGGACCAGATCAGGAGTTTCCTGGTTGTGGAAGTGAATGTGACTATTACTCAAGGTTTAATGTCTCCAGATTGCAAACCTTGTTCCTGCCCCTGCATCCGCCGGCACTTCTCTATCCACAACCGTAAAATTGGGACCATGTGTTCCTGTTGCTGCACTCCTCCTTCTCCTCCTCTTCTTCCACTCCCTCTCTCCCATCCCCTCAAACTGGTCAACAACATGTTTTGCTCCTTCCTCATGCTTTTCTACTTTCAGTCTCATTGCTTCCCAGACACTTTGTCAACTCTCTAATCAAGATGTTTGATTGTGACGCCTGAAATCAGCAGCTTTGAAACATTTTGTCTGCTGTTTATGCTCCTTCTTACAGATGTGAGATTGACGTTGCAGCTTCCCTCGAGCTGCACTGTAATATGTTTTTAACTGTACGAATAACAAGGGTAAATACATTTAAGGACAATATAGTCTTACATCACAGTGTGGCATTAGGATTGCAACCCTAGCAATGAAACGTAAGGTACTGTGATGCTGCTGAATCTGCAGCTGACAAAAAAGGCCAAAAGATGAAGGTTTGACATTTAACTCACAGGTCATGAAGACCAAATTCTGTGGCCCTTCTAGTACCGCATGTCATGTCAACTGATGATGTATTTATCATGATTGGGAAACTTGTCTCTGCTCATATGATGCTTCAACTTCTCACTTCTTTAAAGCATTGAAAGATAAAAGGTTGAAGCTTAAAAACGGAAAATAGATTTTTACAAGGTTAACTAACACTTAAAGGATCAGAATAGCAATGTCCTGACGTTCTATCAGTTTATACAACATCCAAAATCAGCAATCAGTGAATCCTTGTTTTTATCTGTGTTGAAGATAAAAAGGAAAGAGAAAATCAAAGCAGATAAATTCATAGGTCAGAGTCTGCCATTCTGTCGAAAGCTAAATATGAAGGAGCTGATATTAACCCACACTATGCCAGACATGCAACAACGTTAGTGGAGATTACCCAGTAAATTGTGTTCAGGCGGAGTCGGAAAGGGGCTTGAATTGCTTATAGGAGTGTGTGTGTGCATGGTTGTTTGTCTATGTGTGTTGGCCCTGTGATGGACTGGCGACCTGTCCAGGGTGTACCCCGCCTCTCGCCTGATATCAGCTGGGATTGGCTCCAGTGAAACCCTTTCAGGGAATAAGCGGTAGATGATGGGTAGCTTTCCACCACACCTTATAGGTTCAAATTGAGATTTTTCGCTGAGAAATGGGAGGTAAATTGTTGAGGGAGTTCTGGAAATCCTGAAATGTCTGCGCTTGTTTGTTTGTGTGTTTAGTGGTTGGTGAGGTGGGAGGTCACATCTCTTCAAACTTAAGGGGTCAAGTTTATTTTTCCTGCCAAGGGGAAATGCAAAAAAGGAAGTAAAGGTTGGAGGTATAACCGGCAGAGATTGCTCATTTATGTAAGTGAGACTATACAAACGCAGGTGGTGGGATTTGAGTATCAGCAGTGAAAACATAACTACAAAATAATCTGGATCCATCAATAATAGTATCTAACCTTTTATCTGGGAGTTTTCAACAAAACAACCAAGTTCGGCATCAGCCGTTGTTCTTACACTACTTAAAACGTGTCTCCAGTGGAGAAAAGTTTCCTTTTTTCTCTAACTTGAATTATCGAGTAATATAGCAATGAGAATGATGGCTGCACAGAGCCAAGAGGATATTTACAGACATAAAGATCCTCTTCATAATGTGAATTCCTATTATATTTGTTTGATAATTTTTTTTTAAATGTTTGTTACAGAATTTACATAGTGCTGCAGGGCCTGGCCAGGGAAGCGAAGAAGAACAGAAAGGAAAATGAAAACAGAAAAAGAGGAGACAAGGATGCAGCATAGAGAACCGCAGACTGCAAACTGTTAGGAGCATCAGAGATGATCAAGTTAAAAAGAAAACATTCATCTCAACTAATAACCGAATACTAGAAACTCACACAAAGAAAACAGTGAAAGTAGCTATTAGTAAATTAGATCCTGGCATCCAAGCCTGAGCATGGACCCCGGCCCCCACAGGAGGTGGGCAGATGAGACTGACTCCATCACATAAACTCCCAGAAGGGGAGCTCCCAGAGCTCAGACCCCAAGTCCCCAAAAGTCTAAAAGCCCAAACACTCCATGCTCCCCCCAAAGGATGTTTCTGTGACGTTATTCTTTTGGTGTTTTGATGATTAAATATAATTAAAACTGAGAAAGGAGCTAACAAGGCCACCCATAGCCACACCCCGCATGACCTGTGTGTATGATGAAGAGCAGGGAAGAATGTGAGGATGTATGTTTAACCGCTCTGCAGGCATCCTGCTTTCTGGGGTCCTTAAAGAGCAGGATAAGTCAGGAGCCACTGTGCCCACTACCAGGGCATCAAGGCATCACATGAGGGAGAGATGAGGAAAAGGAGGGGGGGCAGAAAGAGACCCTAGACGCAAGGCCAACTGCCTCCAGGTCCATGCAGGACATCCTCCAAATGACTGACTAATAAACCTTGTTTCCGTTTGCAGACTTCACTGGGTAGTTTCTGGTGTTTATTACTGCATGTTATGAATGTCATAAAGAATATTAGATCCTGAGAATCTTGAGTTTGTTATTTAAGAGACTGAATATGTTCACCCATAGAGTTGATTTACACATACCTACACACAGCTTTAATTTAGTCAATTTTCCCCTAATTTTTTTTCTTGCAATTTTTTTTTCTGATAAATAACAGATTTGAATTCATGTCAGAGGATAAAAGCTTCAAGGATATTTTGACCCTTTTGTCAACATGAAAGGAGATAAAAATATATGTTAATATACTATAGATTTAGTCACCCAAATTTTAATTGAATGTAACTCAGATGATTCACACAACTGCACTAAAGCTAAATAACAATTAAGTCACAAGACTTTGACTAAAACAGAATGCAAAAGTGCTGTTAAGATTAAATGTTAAAGTTACAATAAGCTTCCAAATTTCTATGCTAAAGTCAACAAAAGAAGTAGAAAAACATGTTAAAACTTGTTTCTTGTACTCTTTTTTTCTATTTCACTCGTCATACAATAAGTGAATTTTTATGTATATTTGGATACCAAAACCATTTCTCAGTGTTTCTCATAGATTCATACTTCTAGGTCTTTTTTTAACTTATACAATTGTTGTGCTTTTCTAGATGTTTGCATTTCCCGTCTTACAGCCACATTAGTGGTTAAAATCAATGTTAGATGTTGTTGTCTTCACGCACACACACACACACACACACACACACACACACACACACACACTATCAGCCTGCTGAACGACTTCCTTCCACTTGACTGCAAAGAGACGCTTGTCCAGCGTTTTAAGCAGACATTTGTTTATCTGGTTACTTCAGAAACACTCACAGACAGGCACAAACAGACTTATCACTTCCTTTAGCCACACACACACTCACACATACACAGGCCTGTGACAAGCAGAGGCATCTTATTAGTGTCAGGATGCAGCAGTGAAGAGCCTCCACTCTCATGCCAGGTTCATACTCAGAGGTCAGAGTGTAACATCCTACAGGAAGTAAACACACACACACACCTTTCCCCCTTTCTTCCTCCTTCACTTTCTCGTGTCAATGCTCAAATTTCACAGCATAACATCCTGTGGGGATGGTTGAAACCCAAGGGAAATTAATCATGTCACAGTGTTGAGATGGTTTCATGACTCAGCGAAATTGTGGATTTCCCAAGAAATTTAAAGTGACTTGAGAGGTGAAAAAGGCCCATGTGTGGCATATTACTTCATTCCAGTGAATTGTTGTAAGCTCAAGTGAATCCCGTCCATTATTCAGCCACTGAGGACATATTGATGAAATAAAGAAATGACAGATAAGATTATCGCAGATAAGACACAAACACACAGAAGCACAGAAGATCATAGATTACTTTTCTATCACCCCCTCCTCCCATTTTTTCCATTGTCACTACTACACCAACTTCTTTCTAAAGGTACAATGCAAGAATATTTAGTTTTTTACATCACATGACAACCTTAGAGCCTGATGTGTATTCAGTTTCAGATTTTTGGGAACGGTGAAGGCTGTGAGTCTACTTGAGTGTGATTGTACAAACAATTTTTTCTCTTTTAAAATTTTTAAAGGTCCCATATTATGCAAAATCAACTTTTATGAGCTTTTAACCTTCTATCGGTGTTAATTGTACCTTAAAACAAATATAAATAAATATATATAAATATATATA
>JBAMHX010000017.1:26211753-26222899 GCA_037177515.1 Pseudomugil tenellus | reverse complement strand
TGTGCTAAAATCATATATTTACATGTTCTCCTCCCACTCCATGCAAAATTGCGTGTGAACACCCCAATTTACATATTAATTGAGGCAAAACTCGAGGAGGATGCGTAATTTTGCACCTTTGGAAGACACAATCGCTGTTACTCCCTGTTAGAAGAACAGTTTGTGTATGTTAAAACAAACTTCCAATAAACCTTCATGATTCAAAAAGGATTACACAAAAGAGATTAGCTAAGAAGCTCATATTTGATTTAATTGAGCCACTTCCCACAAACCACATGGATGGCTGCAGGTGTAACAGCTTGACCAATCTCGTAAAACATGGGCATAATCATACAAATTCACGTTTAAAGTGTAATTCCTTGTAGTAAAGAACAAGATTAAAACAGCTTATATGTACGCTGGCGTTCGAGCGTTGCCGTGACTTCAAACCAGAGTGGGGAGGAAGTGAGTCATCACGCAGCACACTTATGGCTTCTGGAGTTTGGCTAGTATAGCGCTTGTATACACACACACACACACACACACACACACACACACACACACACACACACACACACACACACACACACACACACACTGAGGAACATGTTGGGCTTTATTTGGGCTTGTTTTCATGGAGCTACTTACTTGTTTGTACTTACTCTGTTGCAGGAACTGGCAACCCTGCACTGGATGGTTGCTGTCCAACATGGTGGGGTAAACCATGACTGCCTACTAGTGTAAGCTAGTCTGCGGCCAGGTGATCTGCAGGTTTTCCATGTTGATTCGACAAAAAACACTCACATCTTCTCTGCTCAGTGAAGATGCTAAATGGAAATGGAAGATGGAAAAATGGAAGATGCTAAAACTTTAGTGGATACTGAGACCTTTTCAGTGCTAACATGTCACACAAGAAATCCTGCTTCAGCTGTCAGGGAAAGCTGCATTTCAGATTCTTGAAGGAAACAACAGATAGACAGCAATGGATAGATACTTTTAGGAGCCAGCCAGCAACAGGGACATTTTTATTTGTGACGGTACTTCACTGCAGACTGCTGGATGAATAAGGGCCAGTATGACGAGGGATTTGCTGGCAGGCTTTTGGAGGAGGATCTATTTCTACAATGAAGGACAATGATGTGTAATCCTGAGACACAAGCTGTAAGTAAAACCAAATTAACCGAAATACGTTGGTTTTGTTTGGGTCTATGTGAGCAATGGTCAAACCAAAGTAATAACTTTATCTGAATGCTGCAGCAGCTACCATGTATAATGAACACAAACTTAGCAATCAAAACTGAACATGGGAATTACTATAATGCATTTATTTTAAAAAAAATAGTATTTGAAAATTCTGTGCAGTGAGTAACATCACCCATCTTAATATACTTTTGTAACTTTCATGAACATGGAGCGGGGAGAGTAACAACAGAGCTATTAAATATAAATATAAATGGTATTAGGAATAAATGCTATTAGCCAAACGTCGGGGCCAAAAACTGAAACGCATTGGTAGAAACTCGTAGGGACTGATCTAAAAACACCCAATTAGCCACATGAACTTGTGAATAGTGGCATTGCTAGAAACGTAGCAACTTTAACTAGAAAATTAGAACACCAAAAACACACATCCTGCTGCATCTATGCTGTTCATTTTTGTTTTATGGGTCCAATTCGGGTAACATGTACGGCTGCATGTTTTGTGTTGACATCATTGAATGCAGGTTTTATTTCTGCCCTCCTTGACCCAGGTTCTGCCAGAGGATTTGCCTTCCTGTTAAAAGGGAGTTTTCCTTCCCACTGTCGCCTCATGCATGCTCAGGATGGAAGATTGGATTGAAGTCAAGATTCAATGCAATCTTGCTGGTTCACTTAAATAAGTTGTTTTTATGAATCGGCTGATCTCTGTGAAGTGCCTTGAGACGACAATGTCATAAAATGGCTCTATACAAATAAAGCTGAATTAAGTTTGATTGAATTGAAATGAATTAAATAACTTTAGTTTGTTTACTATAGTCTTGCTTCTATTTCTGTGATGGAACAGCTGATATGTGCGTTCCCGTGAACTACTCCTGGCAGTTGGCCACTCAAAAGTGCACATTCTCTTTCTGCTTGTTTGTAGCAGAAACCTACAGTGAGATTCAATGTGATGTAAATAAAGGAGTTTGGGAAAAAATGTATCAAGAAGCTAGAATAAACATTATAAAACACAGTGAGCTGAAAGATTACTTTTATGAAAAATATTTCTTTCCACCTACCATTGAAATCAAAACTACTTCCTTGTCCAGGCTACAGCGGTGTCACTAAAAAACTCACCAACCAATGGGTATCCACCCCTGAAAGAGCCATGGAAGGTTTGTGTCAGAAACAGAACTGAAACCAAACAATCAAGAATCAAAACCAAAAACTGTGAGGCGCAACCAAAAGAGAGAGATGTGAAAAAGAGGAAGAGGAAACTGCAAAAAAACTATTTCCAAAGTAAAGCCTAAAAGTTTTCACGATGATTGATAATTTTTTCTTTTGAGATTATTTGTTTGGCTTCAGTATTAGAAAGTTTCGCTTGGAAATTCTGAAACAAATCTGATTCCATATAGAGAGACCACATGAGACCACATGTGAATTTAGTTGCAAATATTCTGTAAGACGTATTACAAGTCAGTGTGTTCTGAGTGTGCTGGCTGTTAAAAATGAGATATTTAATTTCCTTTTTCTGATGTGGGCCTTCAAATTTCTCAACATCCTGTAGAGAAAAGAAAATGATTTCCAACACATTTTCCCTCCTAGACACTAGGACGAGATTCGGTTTGCTTTCCAGCTGTGGGAGCTTCCCACTGTGAGGAGACTTACCTGTGTAAGCTGCACTTTTAGAAAAAGACTGGATAAATTGTTCATCTCTGATGATCTGTATAAATAGCAGCAGAGTTGTTTTAATCTTAAGGCAAGGTGATTTATGTTTTTACTTAATCTTTCAATGTAAATATAATAAGTGAAATATGTTTTTGGAAAATGAAAATAATTATATCACAGTAAAAGAGGCCAATTTGTGATTATTGAGAAGTTGGTGAAAAATAAGTCCTTATTACTATTTGTTGCAGACTTTTCCAGTGATGAACCAATACTGTTAACTGAGATGGTGACTGTGGGAAATTAGAAACCAGTAATCTATTATTTAGATTTTTTTTTATCATTTCTATAAAAATGCAGTACTTTCATTATTGATTTGTTGTACTGTTTTGCTCAAAACACACTACAACTGTTGAGTCAATGTTTCACACAAGTGCAAACTGTTGAGCTTAATTGTTTAAATTAAGATGTTCCCTGAATTTTAGCCAAAGCAGATCACTTCATATCCAGTGATGGACTGCTTCATCTGACTGTGGACAAGTGTAAAGCCACAGGGCCTGAAAGTATGTGCTTATGTTTTAAATCCCTCATCATCTAACATCCCATTGTTCCCCAAATCCAACCTACCTTTTAAAGAAGCCTCCTCTGAGCCTGGCAACAATGTGACCCATAAGACCTCCTCAAGAAAAAAGAAAGAAATATCTTCTCTCTTTTTCTCCCCCAACGGCTCCCCCTTAGCTCCATGTAAAGGCCTCATCCTCTGGTGTGAGAAGCTCTTAATCAGGGGCCAAACAATGAGGCCCCAGATCCCTGCTTTTTGACAGAGGGCCTGATCTAATAAGCAAAGCAGGGCTAAGATGAGGGGGTGGACTGATCCAAGGGATTACTGGAAAGGATCTGCACTGCCTAACGCTGGAGGAGGAAGGGAAGGAGTGAACAGAGAAGGAGGGAAATGTGGAAGGTGTGATTGAGCGCCTGGATGTTATAATGAAGCATAGAACTGGTAGCTAGCATGCAGTGTTTGGTGAAAGAAAGATGCAAAATAAAAGAGTCTTTTTCTGCCACTGCTTCATATTAGATGATCAAGTCTTCATCATAAGGTGTAGAGATGTCTTTACTAAGTCAGAAATAAACTGTGAGAATACTTTTATATACTTTACATATACATTAATGACAAATACCATAAATTTAGGTTGTTTTTCTTTCCTGATGTAATCCTAATTTCAACCAAATTCTTAAACTTTTATTGTTGTCAAATTCATTGTTTTCATCCTGTATATCTAGAAGTTTTTCAAAGTCTGACTTAGTCGGTGTGACCCTAGTATGATCCTCTGGTTGCAGGCTTCATCATGAGCAACTAACTGTATGAACGATCTATTTACTGTTCCAGAATAAATATCCTAACCAGTCCGTAAGGGATCATGGAAACTCTGCAGCCAGCTTGGAGTTGCTCAAATATTTCTAATCACATGGACTGACCAGTTTCTCATGCACCTGGACCACTTTCTCCATTCAGAACATCATACTAAGCCAAAGATGCGCTACATAAAATCATCAACACTCGTTTTGTGAAGAAATTTTCCAGAAGAATTGCAGCTGTTCACAGCTCCATAATTTAATGCAGATTAAGTGTAGGTCCATGTACAAGAAGCACTGCTGCAGCTATGCAAAGGCATGAGTAATTCCTTGGAGCCTACTTAGTATTTAATCTGGTTTGCATTGTGCATGATGCCAATTTCCTAAAATCAGGTCAACTTGAACCATCCTGTAAAATATTGTTCACTCATTATAGATAAGCAGAAATAAAATCCATCACCACAGATCTCTCCGGAGGGATTCTTTCAGATGTCATGAATGAAAGATAAAACGTTTACAGAGATGCAGTAGATCGCTGGCCTCAGGCTTTATTCCTTTAATTGCACCTTTATTGAAGGATCAAAGTAAGAATCCAGGTCCAAGTGTTTCTGTCAACAGCACTCAGTTCAAGCAGCATAGCTGAAATTTCTCTTTATACATTTCAAAGGATAATGTAGCATTTTTTCCTTTTGGCATTTAGCAGAACCTCGAGCAAACTACAAGAGGGATTTAATCATCTCTTTATGTGGAGATAAATAGTCTTCATTTCTTTTTACTTCTCTGACATATCTAGCTTATTAAAATTACATTTTCTACCCCAGTGTCCCCTTAATCCTCATAATATGTATTTGTGTTAAAAACAAGCTATTTTACTTGGTTCATAAAATGACACAACATTTATTTATTGTAGAATAAATTAAACATGGACATGGGAAGAATAAGGATCTTATACATATGTCAGAACATGTTTATGATCAGCCATATACTCTTGTTGAGGGGAGGAGGGGTTAAAGTTTCCCACATTTTGAGAAGCTACAATGTAATGAACATTGAATTTCTTTAGTAATATTTAATCACTTGCTACTGTAACTCTCAGGTGATATCATTTTTTCTGATTTCTTTTTTTTAATGCTGCTTTGTTGATATCATTTACATCTTACTTATCTTAAATCAGTACAGTTGTTCTCCATTTTATCTTAATTTTTAATCTAGCAGTTTTCAGTCAGACACCAGCAGAAGGGGAGATGAGGCTGAAAATGAGGCTCTTGAACACCCGTCTGACAGGTGGTCATTGAACCGTGCCAAGTTGTTGGAATACAGGGGTACAAATGGAAAAAGTGAGTGATGGGATGTCAATGAGGACACATGCAGAGGTTTTACTGCTATCAGGGTCATATATGCAGCAGCTTAAAATGCTAATTACACTCAGTTTCTTTTTTGATCCAATTTTAATGATCAGCTCATTAAAAGAACATTGTTTCTCATAACCTCTATAATATTTTTTTACTGGCCTCTATTGATTCTAATCACGAGTCAAATACTTAAAAGTCGAATATAGATGCATGATTTAAAGATTTAAAGCTGGTTGAAGTTTGCAGGCCTCTAGCTATCTTTCATGCACCCCCTTCGCCTCTTTATCCTAAAAGCTTAGTACCTCTTAACCCAGCCATCATTCTGAAGCCCTTTCTCCTCCACTAGCATCCCCCTACATTTGCTTGCTGAAGGTTCCTTGTCTCAGTCACATGATTATATCTTTTCATATGCTGACGAGTCAGGTTAGCAAAATGCATTCAGACCAGACCAGAAAAGAAAAAGGATAAAAAACACAAACAGACCCGTGGATAATTATTCATATATGATACACTCAAGATTTCTATAAATGTTTTCAGCCAAATAAGAGGAAATGTGAGTTTCCACATATTCATAAGTAGTATTTCACTGAAGCTACATGCACATGAAATCCTTGAATAATGAACCCTAGGTAGTAAATGAGGCCCTAAGTAAGTGGAGGCCAACAGGGGACTACATGGTGTGTGAGAGACATTCACTGGAGAGCTTGAGTGCGTGGCTCCTAATGTGAAGCCGGGGGTGTCCCACTCCCTGCCCAATTGGATGGGGCGGATCCATTAGGAAAAGCTACTGTGACACCTTTGATGTCTTCATAGCAGCAGGCTGCGGTGGCGAAGGAGCGAAGACTTTCAAAGAGGAAACCTGGTGGTGCGTGTAAATGGGGTCTTTTCAAGGCTTTACCTGTCAAAATAAGAGAGTAGCTAGCTTTTAATCCAACATTTTCCATACAGCTCAGAGTTGGACCTCTAGCAATCTATTTATTCTCCAGTCCAAACCCATTGAAACCCATGAACACACTCATATGCATACAATTATTATAGCCGCCCTACTAGGAACATCACGAGCAGAGAAAAGGAGAAGGAGGGAAGAAGATGTATGATTCCTGGAAAAGTGAGGGAGACAGGAAGAGTTTGACCACACATCCGTTTCCACCCTCTCTTTGTGTTTATTGAACTGTAATCATGAATAATACCCCCCATATGTAACACGTTACTGGATTTCCTCCTGAATGCAGCAGCTGGCCGTCTGCGTTCACTCACACCTCAGAGTTGAAGCAAACCAAACACGTGTCTGCACGTACATCCTGGACATATCACATAGTGTGTTTGGATGACAGTGATCCACTTATTGCCAGCCACATGTGTGGACCGACACATGCACACATCATCGGAGTGAAAATGGTTTATTTCTCTTTTTAAACACATGACAGAAAGGTTTTTGACAGAGCTTGTATGGTGATTGCTACATAATGATTTAACATAAAAACCTGTGAAGTCAGTGTGCGTTATGGCAAGATCAGTCTGTGTGATGTGTTGTATTTGTGCAGACTAAGCCAAGTTGTTCTGTTAATATATATATATATATACACGCATGCATATATATACATATACACATGCACACATGTGTATATGTACCTGTCTCAGAACCCATCGCTTGTCCTAAAATTTCATGTAAACATAATTAACAAGATTTTTTTTTTAAATTGTTATAAAAGATGCAGCCGGCATAAGATTTTACTTCTAACTGCTCCTTTTTCATTAAAATTTTAAACTGAATGCATGATTTATTCTAAAATGTGTTTTTTTGTAATTAAATAAATGTAAAAAAAATGTTAAATGTATAATGTAGCATTTATCTGCTAAGTAAATCCCGGCAGATTTATTCGTATGGCATATTTTATGTACAAATTTTTTTGTTTTTTTGGTAGTTTACCAGGCCAGGTGATATTAGCATTTTGGATGACTGCATGCAAACCCAACTATTTGGCTGCATAATCTAAACCCTTTACTGTACTACGTACTCTCTACTTTAGAATTTACTTGCGTATATACATGCTATGATTTCGTCTGCAATCCATGTCATGGTTGTTTATTTTGTTTTTTCCTGGTGTTCCTCCTGCCTCAGGACTTTGCATAGAAGTCGGGAAAAACCAAGGACACTGTCATGTTGCTTACTATTATTATGATTTTTGCAAATGATTTCAAACATGCTAAAAACAATCTACAATATATTTTCTACCAAAGTTGTTGTCAGGTTTGTGCAGTATGAGTATATGTAGCCACAACTGCAGGGGCTTTCTGTGTTTTGTGATAAGTATGTTGTAACAAGAGGTCTCAGGCTGGAACAGAACAGCTAGTCACCTGATTGTCCTGTAATGTATCAAAGTCTACGCAGAGAGAGAGAAACATGCCATGAAATCCCAAGACAAGCAGAAAAACAAGAAAATGCACTGCGGCAACTTTCCATGGCCCTTAGATCTAAAACACGACTCAGCAACATACATCTATAAAGTAATTCCTACATACATACAGTATGTACTACATACATACTGTAAATTCATGTACATCTATACATCCAAGACTTTTGTTTTTACATGTGGATAAATCATGATTTATCATGAGATGAACAACAACGCATCACATTACCATTATATTATGTCTCAAATCTAAGAGCAGCTTAAAAACTAAAAATGATTCAAGAGCTTGTAGAACATTTAATACAAAAAACTTTTGTTTTGTCTGTGATGTTTTCAGCCCTTTATAAGCTTTGTGGTTTGCCAGTTTGCTCCTCCTTTTTCACATGACTATATTATACTTATGTGTTTTTTATTACTGTTACACTTGGACACATTATTTATTATTTTAGGCATTACGTGAAAAACATGTCAGATGCATAACATGCCTGACATTCTCATTTATGTGGATAACAAGTTCTGGCAAATTTTCCTCACACAAAACAGCGTATTAGAAACATCTATTAATATAAAAGCTTTTAGTGGGTTTTGCTGTATGTGACAGGTCTGAGCAGCAGGAGGCCGTTTTCCTGGCAACAGACCACAAACAGCAAGACATCTCAGATAAATACAGCAGAAAAACAATCCTTCGCATCTACTCCAGTTTATCAGTGCCACACCAGTTATTTCAGCCGTAACATATGTCCCTCGTTCTTCAAAGAGCGCTGTGTTCACCCGCCCACACACACAGATACAGACTCTCAGCCAGCCAAACAAATAATTAACAAAGTCAGTGAGATTAATTAAAGCAGCAGGGTTCAGGCAGGGTTCAGCCTTCTGCGTGTGTGAGAGGGGGTTCAACAGGAGTCCCCTGCTGGATGTGATTAAGAAACCAAAGAAGAAAGGGAGAGGAGGCGAGAGAAAACAGCGGCTGTCATTGATATCTATCTTCATGTAAACAGCTGTGTGTGTGTGTTTGTGTATGGTGGTGTTGGGATGGGGGTAGATGGAAAGAGTTATGTAAAACGTTACTGCTATCAGATATTTACAGAAAACTGCTATCAGTCAGAAAGACAAATCAACTTTCAAATGTCAGACATTCAGTTTTTAAAGCAGATTTACAACTTTTACAACATTAAATCAGGACAAATTAAATGTAAAGAAATCAGTAAGAGGAAAAGGACTTAAATACTTAAATGTGACATATTTAATATTCATATTCTTATTGAAAGATCACATTAAGTAAATTACTTACTATTTTTTGCCATAATACAACTATTTCTGTCTTTTGTTGTTTTTCTTTGTTTCGAACCCTTACCGAGTCTTTGTGGTGAAGTATGCAAATGTCTACTTCCAAACAAACAAATAGAAAGATAATCTCAGACTTATCATTAAATGTAAAAGTTTTCTGTGGTTTACTTTATATTTAGGAAATATGGGATCTCATCCCAGATCCGCAGTAAAAGTTTGCACAAAGTTTTTTGCATCGCTGGTCTTTGAAACGTCTGGACCTTTGCGTCAGATTGCAAGTTTAAAAAGCTCTGGGGCCACCCCCCGCCGCATGTCTCTGTGTCTCTTTAAGCTGTGTTTTGGCAGCAATGCTCTCCGAAATCACAAAACTCTCAGCTTGTCCCATTGTGTTGCGAACATCACAGGTAATGATTAAACATCCAACAATGGGAGCTGCATTGCTCAACCTGCATGGGAGTGGAAGGCCTTAAAGGTGGTGGATGTTCAAACACCAACCTGAACTAAAACCTCAACACAAGAATCTTTATTAATTCAGTGTGTTTTATGTTGAAGGTCAGAGGTCATTTTATTTAAAAAATTATCAGTATTGTTTTAAAAAATTTGATTCTGGGAAAATTTCAAAGTAAAAACATAATTAAGCCTCTACATGTTTTTTCTCCACTGTAGACATCCACTGTGTTGGTCAAGCCTGGAATCTAACAAGCCTTATTTGTGCCTGTAGTCTGGATGAAGTACTAAACCAAAAAGAAGATGATCACGTGTTGACATGATCATTTTAGAAATTAGCCTCATCTAAGCGCAAATAAATCTAAATGTAAAAAAAACCTGATGTTTCTGTAACGTGTTCCTGCTGAGAAGCAGACTAATGAGGGCCAGACCACACCTCACACATTCCTCCTGACCTTTACTCCACCTCACTTTCCCTTCATACATACACACAATCTTACCCAAATGATTAGCATTTACTCAACATTGCCCCTCCTACTCCCCCATCTGTTATCAGCTGTCAGGCACCAAGCAGCCCTGGTATTCCCCATTAGCATCAGTATGCAGCAGGCTATCAGTGCTATCTGGACCTGGGGGCACCGAGAGGAATCTGCCGTATTACTGATGTCATCAGATAAAGAGGGGAGAGGAAGGCCCTGGTCTGAGATGAAGAATCATGAGAGTCTAAAACTGATAAGTTTAATTTGACCACATTGATCAAATGGAGGTCCTGAGTTGGACTGGTGACCTGTCCAGGTGTGCCTTCCCTTTCCCTGCTATTTGCTGGGATAGGTCCAGATTCTCCACAACCCTGGATTGCACTAAGAAGTATATCAAATTAATGAATGTATGATCATTTGGAGACAAGAGAAAAATCTAAAAATTAGCAAATTTTGATGCTGAATTTTTGAGAGCAAAACAACCCAAATGGAGTTGAAAGCTTAGCTATTGGTTTTTGCTTATCTTAGCTTTAAGAATATCACAGTGGACCAAAACCTCACAAATGACATCATCATTTGACAATCAATTACGTTTTATCAGGACTTCATTTTTGCCAAACGAATGAGCAAAAACGCTAAAGCTTAGAAGCCCATCAACCTACAGACATATTCAATTTCACCAATCTGTACAAGAATCCCAGTTTGTCCATGACTCCCATGGTCCAGTCAGAGATCTGAGATTTCTGTTTTCAGAAGGGATGAGAAATTAATCTGTGAGAATTTGTTTGACAAGAATAAAGTTGAAATGACGAGAATAAAGTCGAAATGACAAGAATAAAGTTGAAATGACGAGAATAAAGTCGAAATAACAAGAATAAAGTCGAAATAACAAGAATAAAGTTGAAATGACAAGAATAAAGTCGAAATGATGAGAATAAAGTTGAAATAACAAGAATTAGGTCAAAATGACGAGAATAAAGTTGAAATG
>JBAMHX010000017.1:26196582-26211653 GCA_037177515.1 Pseudomugil tenellus | reverse complement strand
AATGATGAGAATAAAGTTGAAATAACAAGAATTAGGTCAAAATGACGAGAATAAAGTTGAAATGATGAGAATAAAGTCGAAATGATGAGAATAAAGTTGAAATGATGAGAATAAAGTCGAAATGATGAGAACAAAGTTGAAATGACGAGAATAAAGTCGAAATGATGAGAACAAAGTTGAAATGACGAGAATAAAGTTGAAATGATGAGAATAAAGTAGAAATAACAAGAATAAGGTCAAAATGATGAGAATAAAGTTGAAATGATGAGAATAAAGTTGAAATGACAAGAATAAAGTCGAAATAACAAGAATAAGGTCAAAATGACGAGAATAAAGTTGAAGTAATGTTTTCAGAATGAAGTAAAAAAAGAGCCAACTTTATCCTACTCTATAAAACACAATGCCTAGTGTAGATGAGATGGTGACCTTGTACTTTAGAGTGGGCTTCAGCAACAAGGAAACTTTTTCCCTTTTTTGCACATAAACACAGCATTATAATAAATAAGTGTTCGTACATTGAATAGACTTTATTCTCGTCATTTCAACTTTATTCTCGAAGTGAGGAAGGCAGAAAAAAAGTTTTTTCCAGTGTGGCCCTAATACTCCATTGTAAAACATAAACACACAGGCTTAAAATGTGGTCAAAAAATATATATCTGAGGTCAGAATAACTAGAAACATAGCAAGACTTTGCACTAGTTTTGAAGCAGATAAGTCCAACCCAAAGACATTTCCAAGAGTTCAGAGGTCATCAGTTGGGAGTTAAAGCAGTGAGCATTTCAGCTTAGAGGGAAAAAAGTGTGGTAGAAGTCCAAGCATGTAGGACCGTGTTTTATTGGTCCTCAGCCAAAGTAAACAGAGTACAGGTTGAATGAGCATGAATTATGCAACACATTGATAAGTGTTAGCAAATATTGCTAAGATGAATGGATCTCAAAGGAGTTTAGCGTTAGCATTTGGTGCATCTTTAGATAAAAGCAGGTTGTTTACGTTAAGCACCTAGGTTAGGGGTGTGCCACAAGGATTAGTAAGAGGAGTTTTATGGGATGTGTATGTGTAAAGTGGCGCTCGTGATCCTACCTGTACCTCATTATCACAACAAGGGGGAATATCAGCACCCCTACCCCCCTGCTCAAACACAAGCAATTATATCTAAAACTAAATGCTTACAAGATTACTTACTGCCCCCGTTCATGGAGAACGTTGAGATCAACCTGAAAATAGTTTAAATTCAGAATAATAAATGCACTTCTGAGCATTTCCTGGAGTCTTACTGTCAACATGTTCTCTACTTATGCAGACCTACAGGCTCATAAACCATTCCCTCATACTAAAACTTAATGATTTAAATGTTCAGGACTTGCTGTCAGTCCCCCAAATAATGACATAGGACACCCCCAGAGTGGCTGTTTAAACTAATATATGTCTCCACAACTTGTGTAACAGACATACACACACGCAGACATGATGCAAACAAAATGAGGCTGCCCCAGCAGTCCACCACACAGCGCCGGCTGGCATTAGCACAGCTCTTATCTGCTTTATGACTTCCACTTGGACTCTTTTATTTGTGTACTTTGACTTTCGCTGTAAAGCTCCATCTGACCTGGAGCGGCACTGTGAGGTGTCAAAGGTCATATCTGGAATTTATTTCAACATGTAAATTTCAGCTCAACGCACTCATGCTTGGACCACTTGAGGAGTTTGACCTGTAAATAAAAAGCAAAGAAAGTCTGCAGCTTCTTTCCTTGTTTAATTCAGTTCAATTCAGCTTTATTTGTATAGTTCACAACTAGGTCATCTTAGGTCGCTTCACATCAATTTGAACCATTTCATAATAAATAGCGTCGCTAAGGGAAACCAACAGATTGCATTGAATCTTTGACTTGGATCCGATCTTCCATCCTGAGTTGCATGCGGTGGCAGTGGGAAGGAAAAATCCCTTTTAACAGGAAGGCAAAACCTCCAGTAGAACCCGGCTCAGGTAAGGCAGCCATTTGCCTCGACTCGCTGGGGTGGAGAGGACAGGAAAGACCTGCGGGAAAATGATAAATATGTTAATGATGTCAATACTGCTATATAGTTATACATGGAAAATAAGCAGCAGAGAAAGTAACAGGAAGTGTGTCATGGGACATCCCCATGGCAGAATAACTAATGGAGCGCAAGACTGTCTCTAACTATAACATTTCTCAAAAAGGTTTTAAGTTTGATTTTAAAGGTAGAGAGGGTGTCTGCCTCCTGTACCCACACAGGAAGCTGGTTTCATAAGAGAGGGAAGGCTCTTCCATTATGCTCTTAGCAAGTACTCTGTGTGGAACATATGGAACTATGAGATCTGTGATATACAACGTTTTGTGAGACAACATTTATCATAGTCTGATGTCAGACACACTCCCCAAAATGTTCTTTAACATTTTTAAACAATAAACTGTCTAAAAATCATCAGCAGGTAAAAGTACTCTCAGACTTTACAGAACAAATGCTTTTCATTGGGATCCTCAAAGTTACTGTTCTACCCTTAACAGTGGAGATTTACCCTTTTTTAAGCCTAACCTTTCATAATTAGATCCGAACAAAGTCTAATGCAGGGAGAACAGTTTGGTGAGTCACATTAAACTTTCTGTAATACGTTGTTGCCCGATGAGATTCCTTCTTTACAAAGATTTATAATAAACTGTAGTGTGAGATCTGTGAGAAAGTAAAGTTTAAGATGAGAGAAGGCGAAAAGACTCGCGTTAAGCTGATAAAAAAAAGGAAGAACGGATTTATCTTGATTCTGTTGCAGCTAATGGGATTACTGTGTTCATTACTGATGCAATTAATACAACGCATCGGACATTTCTGTCACAAAAGCTACTTAATTAAAAGCGTCCTCTAAACAGCAATTAACGTGCAATAAAACGTGTGACTTTATAATCCTCTCCTTTAAAGACATGATTTATGGTATTAAATTTGACTGTTAAATAAGAAAAAAAAACATTTAAAGTAGTTTTAAAAAAGCTTAATTTGAGTTGTTGCGATTTTCTTGGACAACGGATTTCCTCAGCGCGCGAAGAGGGATAGGCAGAGGGTCCTGTGTGCCAGCTCTGGGTGGGAGGAGGGGGCCAGGGCGGGGGGGTTTCTCCTCCTCCTCCTCTCCCCTCCTCTCCCTCCTCTCCGCTCTCCTCCTCCTCCTCTCCCCTCCAGTCCGCTCTCAGACCATTGTTGTTGTGACTGTCGTGCGGACAGTACCGGAGCGCAGTATCAGGTCTGTTGCGCAGAAGACGCAAACGCTCGCTCCTCTTCGCAGCTCAAAGAAAACGGACGGAGGAGTCTGAGGTCCGTATTTTAGCAACAGAGCTCGGATCCAACAGGGAGGAACTTCATTAAGAAAGGAATAATTGCAGAACCGCTGCGTCAAGACGCGCGCAAGAGCCTTTCAGGAGGTACAGTGTAACCAAGGAGCCAGTGTGAAGCAGGGGACACGTTTCTTTCTCACCCGTTTCTATCAACTTCTATCAGTATTATCTCTCGCGATATCGGATCTTCCTGAACGCTTTTAGATCTAATGTAGGGAAAAACTTTCAACTTTTGCTGATATCGAATGAAAGAATCCAGTTTTAGCTCCACGTTTGGCTGAAATTCATTCATGATTTTCGCCTTCTGAGTGGATTGAAGTGGACTTTGCACCGGGATCACAGCTCCTTTCTCCGGTCACCAGGAGCTTCCGGCAGCTGTCGCTCACGTAGCAGGGGCTCCTTATTTTCTTGGATATAAAACATTTAAGTCGGATTCACAAGAGTACAAAGTGGCTCACAGACTGTTGGAGAAGGATACCTGAGACTCTAAATGAGGATTTTCCTTGTCCCTCGTGGCCCCCGGGAGAAGGAGTGATACCCCCCTGGTGCCATTCATTACCGTGAGGAAACACCGGGAAGAAAGGTCGGTAAAAACAGACAGCTGGAGATTCCTGGAAAGTTTTGTTTCAAATCATTTTCATCGGGATAACTGAATGTTTACATTATTATAAAGTTTTATCTACAAGTCTTACATCTCTTATCCAAACATTTGTTGATTTTAAGCTGTTTTCCCTTTTTTAGAAAGCAGGTTAGGTCCTATTTTTATTATTATGAGCTATTTCACTTATGTTGTGTATTAAATTGCAACAAATGTTATTTTTAAGAGTTATATTCTTCTATTAATTATTTGCAACGTTAAACAATGCAGGATTATAAAAATGTTCGGTCATAGGACACAGACGTGAGTATGTTGCAACATAGGAGCCCATTGTGCAGATATTGAACTTTTCTAGGGTGGAAAAGCCAAAATTCTCCAAGTGGGGTTTTGAACTTTGTCTTCTCTGGGAAGTCAGAGTTCCGCTGGGAAAAAGTGTAAAATAAAATAGTAAATTCAGATGATAGTTTGTTTATTTCAGCTGTAAGGCGATAATTAAAACTAAACAAGAGTAATGGATGAAACGTGGTTTGACTGGATGAAAAGTTAATGAGGTGGTTAAAGCTCTACTTTGCTCTTCTGTTTAAAATCGATCTGTGCTTGTGTCAGATTTTCAGCTAAACTCGAAGTTTTTTGACTGACGCTGCGCGCACACGTGCGTGTTCTCAAGCCGTGGTTCATTTTTACCTGCATGGGCAATTTGAAACTAACAGAACAGGTTTATTAAGCGCGAATTATGTGTCAGAATGTGTCGTGCCGCCCTTCCCTCCGTTTTTTTTTCTTTAGCTGGAAACCAGTAGGTTACCAGTGGAAGTGTTTTGGCTCCTTAGCGCAACAGAGTGCTGCAGCCAGGCAGCGTGCCAGCGGAATTAGCAGCCGGAGAAAAAAGTTTTCCAGTCCTTAATTGAGAAAGAATACGTTTCATTCAACAGGCTTGTTCTTTAAACGGCCTGTGAGTATGCGTGTGTGTGTCTGTGTGTGCGCGTGCGGACTCTACGTGTGCGCTCTGCTTGCACGCATTGAGCGCACGCACCGGAGTCTGGCGCCTGAGCTCAGTTGGCCCAGCTTGCAACACAAAAATCATTGTTATTCCTTTAGCTCTCTTGAAGACTGTCAAAGCTTAGTCTGCTTGCAAGATTAATTTAAGAAGGTATTTTTAATAAAATGCTACATTTCTGTGGTTGTTGTTCCTTAAAAAGGAACCTTTTTACAGAAATTTGGTACATTTAGATTATTATAACCGGGGGATTTTGCAGATTAACACGTTTCTTTAAGCTTAATGTAAAACATTATAGACATATAAGTAGTACATATTAATCAAAAGTTAAGGAATCACAAACATATCTACTTAATAAACTATTATAACAAAAGTCTTTAAAATATGTCTCCACATTTGACGTGTGAATAGATTTAGTCTGTACAATATGCACATGTAGGCTAATGATTTAGTCAGTTGGCCTTATTACCCAATAATTTACATCATCAATAAACTTTAAAGGATGATATTTGTATCATTTATATAACTGATTGATATAATTGATTTTTGGCTAGACAGTAAACCAAAGTGAGGAAATGGCTCCAGTCAGTTGTTTCCATTTTTCTATTTTTCATTCCTACTTTGTGAACCTGAAGACTTTTGCGCTGCCAGTTGCATCTTCACCGCTGTTCCTTCATATTCTGCAGCTTCCAAGCAGCTTTCAAGTGTTTTCCTAGCAAGGGCCTATTATCTCAGGACTGACTGAGCACCATCCATTGACAAAAAACAGGCAGCAACAGCCCTGCTCCTTATTCATAACGCAAGAGAGCCTGGACAATGTAAGACGGATGAGTGGGACAGTCAGCAAGACATCTGGCTAAGAATACAGCTGCTCACAGTCAAAACAGGCTCTCTCTGTCACTATTTGGCTGGACAATTGTTTGTGTTTTTGACATCTGGTGTAAAACTGAACAGAAAAGTTTGTGTCTTTTGTGGCTCCTGCTGCCAGATCTCCTTAAAGAATCAGGTTGTTGATCAGCAGATAACCGTCTGCCTTATGTTTGTTTGCCTTTGCAGGATCCAGATTTAGACTCTTGTGGGTTCCTGCACTTGCCAATGCCAGGGACTGGAGCGTGAGGCCCACTCCAGGCTTCCAACTTTACTTTATTCTTTTAATCATTAGACACACATCAAATCTAGAAGATGGCAAAGGGCTGTATGTTCTGTGTTCTCCTGCTCTGTTTGGTGGACAGAATCACACTCAGGACAGTAGACGAGATGAGAACTAAAGGTAAGAATATTTACATTTAAAGTTATGTAATATATCTGCTCTGAAATACATGTTTCTTAGTCTTTGAGAGCTTGTGTATATATAAAAGTTAGATTTATGTGTGTGGCTGGGCTGTTTGGAAATCTTCTCCTTTCTTTGCCCACATTTGCTCTGCAGCTATGTCTGCTCAGAAGAAAAGAATTGTGAACAGCCCACTTTCCCTTTTTAGAAAGATCAAGTTTCTTACAAGCCATGAGCCCAGAGGAAGTGAAGGTGACAGCAAAAATATGATAAGAGGCTGTGTTTGAGGCTCAGAAGGAGAGAAAAAGTCAGAAGCTCGGAGTGTTTCTGCTGCTGTAAAATACGCCACCCGATCCACCCGAGGCCCTGGGGCTCGGATGTGTAAATCTGCCTGGCTACGTGCCAGCTGTGGAGTATGAGGAGGGGTTATGTGTGTGAGTTGAGGGGGTGTGGGAGGGGAGGGGTGGGGGGGGGGCATCAGGGTTTTTTTCATTGATGCTTTACAAACAGCCGCTCAAGCTCTTCAGTCGCTGATGGCCTACAGTTTCATTACAGTTTTTCTGTGAACAGAAGGCACAATCTGTCCTCTAAATATCTTCCTAAAATCAAACCCGACACTTTAGAGCCATAAAGTTTTAGTCAGATTGAAGGACTTTACAGTGACATTTTTATAAGGCTGTTTACAGACTGATGAAAGGCTAAAGAGAGCATCTCTTCTCTCATCTATGTACTGACCAGCCGAGGCTTGTTGTTCAGAAAACTGCTCTGCAAAACGCCTCAGAAGTGCAGGAAACAAGACTGAGAACAGAAGCTCCTGCAGTGTGTATGACATGCACAAAACAGTGTTGCGGGATTATACTTCTATTACTGCACACCAAAGTTCTCTCAATAAGGTTATTGGACGATTTGTGAACAGATATTGCATCGGAGCACTTTTATATCCTTATATTGTAAGGATTTAATGCAGAGACTGTTAAAAAAAAACTAAGAAAAAATTAGAATTCTCTTTAAATAATTCCAGTTGTTGATTAGATAACAAGCCTGGAATGTAATTATACATCTACTGAATTCTGCTGCTTTCTTTACATCATAAGTGAATTTTATTTATCGTTTTATTTCCTGCATATTAAATAAAATATGAGTATTTATTTTCTCCATAAACCAATGATTTGTTTGCAGTTCATCATTTCTACAAAGCAAACAGAAGAAAAAAACGAATATATTTTTTAACTGCTCCAATCTTTTCTTTCTCTTTGCATTTGTTATTTTTAAAAGCAGGTCAGCAGTAATTGTCTCTAAATGGATATGTTGCTTCAGCACTAGTGTTGCTTGAGTCTGCACATAATGGTCTGAATAATGGACCTCATACAGGGTGATGCATTTCACTAAATCTTCATGAAGATCACATACAAGACTGGAAATAGTAAAGGCTCCTGTCAACTTTCTGGTGTTAAAACTGACCTTATGGAGTAGATGGTGGTTACTGGTGGGCTGTGTTGCTGTGGGTTTCCTGTGTCGGGGCATCAAGGCTTTTTCATTGTCCCATGTCAGGCTTTTGTTGCCAGCCAGCCACCCGGCTGGCTAACCGGCTAGCTTGCACCAGCCAAACAGTTTGTTTATGTTGTGTTTTGTGTTGCGTTTGCCCCCTCGCCTCTGGGTGACAATTCACACTCCTTTGCAAGTTCATCTCCGGGGCACCGTCCCTGTCTCTGCCGGTTCATTAGCATGATTAGTGTGTGTGTGTTTATTTCTGGGATTTACAGCTGACTATTGTTTCTGCTGTTTTAAGATTAGCATCTGTAGATAACATAGACTAGCTTGTTGGGATCTAGCATTCTTTTTACTTTAGATTCAATCTAAGCAGAGAAAATGTGTCTGCAATAAAACTAGCCACAAACATGTTCCTTTTAAATGGTTTTCCCTAATTTGACTAATCACCATGTCAGATTTTCCACTTACAAGTTTATAAGTGTTTTATTTGTTCCTGAAAGCATTACCTGCTTGCACTCTGGGTGATTAGAAAAAAAAGCTGTACTTCAACCTGACAAGGGAACAGATTGCTTTTTCACCAAGCGCTCGCAGGAAGCAATCAGACAGAAAATTGCCCTGGAAAATTGCTCGTTCTGTGTGACTGGGCAGCGAGTAAGGTCTCCATCCAGGGCTCACATATGCTCCAACAAGTGTGCAAAGACATAAGTGAACAAGTGAAACACTGAATGGATGGTACTGTAGCTGATGGTGACACCATGGTGGCTGGGTTATCAGTGCACTCTATCACCAATTCCTGGTCGCATTAAATGTCAGTGCTTGTTTAGGAACATGGTGCTCTTCTATTACAGGATCTATTAGAGGTAAACTGAATACACCAGGCTGTGTTTTGACAATTTTTGTCCGGTTCAGTCAGGTGAATTGAGATCATGATGTTTTTGTAGCAGTAAATTGAAACTGTAGACTTTTTTATTAGATGAATATGCTGCAATGTAACATCTGAAATCAAACAAGCATACAGAGAGTCTGTCAGCAAGAGAAAGTAGTCCCTTCATTTAACCAGAAAGAGTCAGGCTGTGTCCACCCTATGCCCTAACCCCTCATTCACTACATAGGGCTGCACTACATAGCACTCTATGTAGTTCCCTCAATTTCAATGTGATTCGGACACGAAGCTCACTACTTATTCCTCTGTCGCACATGACTACTTGCTGTAACTATGGCAACCACAACGAAGATGAAGGATACATTTTAAATCCAATCTAATTTGAATGAAAATGTCTTATTTACTTATATTGCATTTTATTATGGCTTTGTATCATATTTATTCAGTAGAAAAGGGATAAAAATGATGCTTTTTGATGTTCGTATCATTTCCATCATTGTAAGCTCTGGCCTGTAATGCATTGTAGTCTATATTGACCTGTGGAGTGACCATCGATGCTCACTACTTTTAAGGTGCATTGTGGGTCATTTTGAGTGTAATACTTTTTCCCCAAAGTACATTCGGACACCCCTACAAAATGGCGTGAGCCCTATATAGGGCACTACATAGACGTGATACGCTTCTTCATTGTTATCTCCTTTTGTGTTCTCTAGATCTTCGAGTGTCCAGGCCTTTGGTTGTTCCAGGTTACCCAGAAAACACCACAGGAGTGGTGGGGGGGCAAGTGAAATTTGTGTGTAAAGTTCACAGGCCAGCATCTACCAAGGTGCAGTGGCTGAAGACAGATGTCAGTAGCCCAGGGCAGAGCCAGGGAGGAACACCTCCCATCAAGGCCCTGACAGTAAGAACCGATCTGCAGACATACAGAGCAAAACAGAGCTCCTCAAAATGTTCTGAAGGGTTAAAAGGATATCTCCATGCAGCCTCTGCAGAGCAACGGATCCAAGGTGAACACGCTCCATCTATCCAATATCACTATGGAGGATGCAGGAGAGTACATCTGCTTAGCTGAGAGCTTCCATGGGGGTCAGACAGTTACAGCATGGCAGTCAGCATGGCTGGAGGTCCTGCCTGGTATGACACTTCTATCATTATGCTAACATTTAGAGCAACTTGTGACTTCATTTTATCACGTGACCCCCCCCCCCCCTTTCATTTATAATTTAATCTTTTCCTTCTTCAGGTGCCATCATTTCCCAAACTGTGGATCAGACACCTGCAGAAATCCCTTCAGGTAACTATTTCACATTTTGGTTGAAGTTTAAATAGAGCTCACAGTATTAAACTAATGTTCAAGTCGAGTCTGTTTGGTTGTCTTATGTAAAAGATGAGTTTGAATAGCTAGAAGTTGTATATGAGGGCCAGAAAAAAGGGACGTCCTTTCTCTTTGCTCCTTTGGCTCTCCAGTGAACCTCTACCACCCCTGAGATTTACTTTCTGTCCACTGTCATGTTGCAACATGTTCATTAGCTTCAGCTTCTCCTCTTACGTGTTTCTTTTCCCCCTTTTCTGGGGTGACCAAGGAAGGGAGGGATATTGCAGTGTTAGCTATATCACCCTCGGTCCCACAATAATTCACAGAGGAACAAAAAGATGAAGAAGAGGGGGAGGGAAGGAGGGGTTGAGTGGAGGAGGGTCAGGTCATTAAGACTCTTTGGTCTCCATGGTAATTTCATTGTACTTGTGTGTATGTGGGGATAGGAGATAATGGGGTTGAGGAGTTGAAGGTCATAGTTGATGGAATGGTTATTAGATTGAGTTGTGAGCTTTGCTGATGCTGTGTGGTGTGTGTGAAGCAAACTAAACACAAAATGTACAAATGTGTGAACATTTTGGGAACAAGACACATAAGAAAGGATCAATAAAGACATATGAACTTCAGGGCTCTAATATCATGTTTTTTCTCAGAAGTTCTTGAGGACCTTAGCGAGGACACAACAGAGCATCTTCTCTTGGAGCCGGGCAATGTCCTGAAATTGCGCTGTGACATGAATATGCGGCCCGGAATGGCGGTCAATTGGTACAAGGAGGGAGTTCGGCTTCTGCCTACGCCTCAAATCCAAATGCGTGGTGCCATCATGGAAATCACAGCTGTCAAATATGAGGATTCAGGCGTGTATGTGTGTGTTCTGCGAGGAACCAAGGATCTTGTGAGGAACTTCACCATCACTGTGGCAGGTAGGAGTTCTAACTCTGCATAATTTAGACAACATGCAACCAAGGCATCACCTGCTAGCTTTCTGGCTTCATGTGTTCTTCGTGTCGTTTTTTCAGACTCATTAGGATCAGGGGATGATGATGATGAGGACAATGGCTTGGAAGATTCATCAGCTGAGATTGAAAATGACCAAGTGTACTTCTCCAGAGGTACATTATTTTTTTGGGTTCATGCAAAACTGATTAGAAACAACAGATTTCACTTGAACTTTCTGACTTAACGTCTCAGTGGTTGTTGTTTGTTTCCACAGTTCCCTACTGGACCCACACCCATCGTATGGAGAAGAAGCTTTATGCTGTCCCTGCGGGGAACACAGTAAAGTTTCGCTGCCCAGCGATGGGCAGCCCAATGCCCAGCATTCGCTGGCTCAAAAATGGGCGGGAGTTTAGAGGAGAGCACCGCATTGGTGGAATTAAGGTGAGTGTGGTTGGTCTGGGATTTCCTGGATAAAGTTTGAAGAACTAACGTGTCAGATTCTGCTAAATTAGCTCCCATACTTATGGTATTTTGGGTTTTTTTTTTGGCCAGCTAAGACACCAGCACTGGAGCCTGGTGATGGAGAGTGTTGTGCCTTCTGACAGAGGAAACTACACCTGTATGGTGGAGAACAAATATGGTTCCATCTCTCACAGCTATGTTCTCGACGTCCTGGGTAAGAGATCATTTCATAGGGTCCTGCTAAGACAGAGCAAACAGCTGTTAGGCATGAAGTGTTCAGAGCAGCAAACTTTCTGTACTTTCAAAACCAGAAATACAAACTTGGTGTTAAAGTGCTGAGTAATCAGACCGGCTCTTCTCATGGTGGCAATGAGGGCATTAGTGAGCACTTGTTAAAACAACATGTAGGAGAGGAGACGGGAACAGAAGGTGATGGGGCGCCTGGCATATACTGTCACAGACTGGACGTGGACGGTCAGGCGTCCACTCCGGTTTTCTACCTGATTTGAGACAAGAAATCCAGGAGGGCTGCGGTTTGTTTGTTCATTTGTGTGCCGACTGTCCTCTGTGGGGTCAGTTTCCGTCCATGGTGACAAGGGAGGGGGAGACTAACGAGACGACTAACGAGATCAGAGCGGCCGCAGATCAAAGAGACCAGTGACAGAGAGGCATGCGAACGGAACCAATTTCCATCCCTAAATAACATTTCTTGTTCTTCAGTCAGCACAGTCACATTAAAGGTGACCGTGACAATTGCTGGCTATTTTCAGGAATTTGTTTACAAAGCAGCCATGTTTGTCGGCTGTTAGATGGGTAAATATCTTGATGTTTCAGCCCCTGCAAACTAGAATTCCTACATAGACCCTGTTGATGTTTGAAACTCTATTGGACTTAAACAATTTCTTTCTTTCAGTCTGACATTTTGCATTCCCTTTTCTGATTTCATCCCAATGCAGAGCGTTCTCCACACAGACCCATTCTGCAAGCTGGTTTACCTGCCAACACCACAGCAGTGGTAGGCAATGATGTTCAGTTCCACTGCAAGGTCTACAGCGACGCTCAGCCTCATATTCAATGGCTGAAACACATCGAAGTGAACGGCAGTCGCTACAGTCCTGATGGGACTCCTTTTGTTAAGGTCCTCAAGGTTGGTAGCACATTTTGGACAGATGAACAGACAAAAGAGAAAACAGTCATGTTTGTTATCAGCTGTATTTTCATTTGGAAATGAACCTAACTATATTTAGTTCTACTCATTATTATCCTCATTTTGCTTTCTGTGATGCATAGACTGGCAGTTTGAACATGTCGGATGTGGAGGTGCTGTACCTGTCCAAAGTAGCTTTTGAGGATGCAGGAGAGTACACGTGTCTGGCTGGAAATTCAATTGGATATGCCCACCAGTCCGCCTGGCTCACTGTCCTTTCAGGTAAAAATGGAGCTGAAGTCTACACGGCTACATGGAAATAATATTCTTCAAGAGTCTCTATTGTGCTACGGAGTTATAGTTTTTTTTTTTTTTTGTTTCCTGTTGCAGCTTTTTGTGCCTCCTAAATAGGCTTATGGTCAAATGATTGGTCAAAAAAAGAAAAAGGGAGGCAGAATTTTTTAAGCAGGCCAATGGCCACTAATATATAGTTGTGTTTCCTGGTGATGTCATTAAGTAAAGGAAGGAAAACTTGCACTGTAAACAAAACATTTCAGGAGCAGTACACAGTTGGAGACAACAGCTTCTTGTTCTATGATATTTGTTTGTTGAAACCTCCCAGAACAGAAAAAACTTTAACTAAAAGAAAGGGTTACTCCAGAAAGCATTTTAATGTCTCTTTAACAATTTCATTTCTTCTGACACATTGAAAATTCTGGGTTAAGTTCAAGTTTGGGTCTACACTACAAAAACTGGCATTAAAAAACAAGAAAAAAACAAACAAAAAAAAAAATAGGTTAATTTTCCTTGAAATAAGATACAATTTCTTGTTCTATTGGCAGATAATTTATCCTTTTTCAGGGAACATTAACCTGTCAAGTATTCCTAAAACAAGTAAAAAATATCTTAGAAAACCTACTAAGTAAGAATAATTATCTTACTTTTAAAAAAAAAAAAGCATATGTGTGCTTGATTTGCGATGATTAATCTTACTTAGATTTTAGTTTTTGCACCTAGACTGAACAAAACATGCCTGTTCCTGCAGAGGAGGAAGCGTCAGAAACTCTTGACACCATGGAGACCAAATACACTGACATCATCATCTACGCCTGTGGGTTCCTCGCTCTGGTCATGGCCATCATCATTGTGGTGTTGTGCCGGATGCAGATCCATCCCAGAAGGGAGCCATTTGATGCCCTTCCTGTTCAGAAGCTTTCCAAGTTTCCCCTTCGCAGACAGGTATGGCATCCCAACCTGGAGTAAGGCTGCAGTAGACATAGCAGCTCACATTAAGCATTGTGTGTCATTGGCTGAAGAAAAGCTAAAAAAGCATATTTTCTATTAGTACTCAGTGGAGTCCAACTCATCCGGGAAGTCCAGTGCGTCTCTGATGAGAGTGGCACGCCTCTCATCCAGCTGTACCCCCATGCTAGCTGGTGTCATGGAGTTTGAGTTGCCCTATGACCCAGAATGGGAGTTTCCAAGGGAGAAGTAAGTCTTCCGCACTGTACATGTGCATCTGAGAAGAGCCAGGTGTCACACTGAATGATCAAACTTTGAAATGCTGATTCACACACACTTGAAAGTTCATGAGCTTTGTTATTTTCTTGAGGTTTTTAGGATTCAGAATCATTCAAATTTTACAAACCTGCAACTCGTTTCTGGCTTTCCTGTAGTTTAAGAAACCAGTGGTCTAAATTATGAATTTTTACAGTTTCATGTGCACATACTTTTTTTTTTCTGTTTCTCTGTAGTTTGACACTGGGAAAACCTCTTGGCGAAGGCTGCTTTGGACAGGTAGTCAGGGCTGAGGCCTACGGCATCAATAAGGACAGCCCAGACCAGGCCACCACTGTAGCAGTTAAAATGCTCAAAGGTAGGAGACAAGCGATGGAAGGAAGCACCTTATAAGAATACTTGAAGGCATGTTTATATAAAGAAGACATATTTTGGCTTCAGATGATGCCACAGACAAAGATCTGGCAGACCTCATCTCAGAGATGGAGCTCATGAAGGTGATGGACAAGCACAAGAACATCATCAACCTGCTGGGAGTCTGCACGCAGGACGGTGAGCTTCTATTTCTTCTTTGTCCTCCTTTCTTCCCAAACCTAATCTAGTGCCTCAACTGGGGTGATCTCAAACCTTAAGGCTAAAGTGGCAATAATACCAACCCCCGTCCTTCATCCTGTTTGCGTCCCCCCCCCCCCCACAGGGCCTCTGTATGTGCTGGTGGAGTATGCCTCCAAAGGCAGTTTAAGGGAGTACCTGCGGGCCAGGCGACCTCCAGGCATGGATTACACCTTTGATGTGACCAAAGTGCCTGAAGAGCAGCTCACCTTCAAAGACCTGCTGTCCTGTGCCTACCAGGTGGCCCGAGGGATGGAGTACCTGGCCTCTAAAAGGGTGGGTTCACTTGAAAGAGTGGAAATGACATCTGAACATTTAAGTGGTTGTAAATCTTTCTGCAAGCTGTCCATGGATGCATGACAGAGCATTGTCAATATAAAGAGGAGGATCTCCAGTGATTTATGGTTGTACTTAGTATCACTTATTATTTTAAATTGAAACTATATATCTCGGAAAATGGAAGCAATGACTGATTAACATATAACAAATTGAGTGGAACGC
>JBAMHX010000017.1:26184488-26194963 GCA_037177515.1 Pseudomugil tenellus | reverse complement strand
CACATAACTAAAAGGATAAACCATTAAGCTTCAAACACACAACTTCTAACTTGGTAAAGAAAAATGAACCCGTGTAGCAGTCCAGCTAAGACCTGACACAGGACCTGAGATCTGCATTTGGATCTTCAGTTGATCCATTTATATTTGGCTGAAACCTTATCAGAAATGATCTCCATTGAAAGAAAACAGAGAGAAAGGTTTGGGGTAAACGAAGTGACAAAAGACTGGAGTGATTGAATGATGAATCCTCCCCAGAGCCTAGACCTCAACCTTATTAAGCATTCGGGAGACATCTGGACAGAGAACAGAACAAAAGGCAGTAAAACATCCACGCAAGGTTTTGGAAAACTTCAGGTTGTCTGAAAAACTATTCCTGAAACTTCTTTACAAGAAAGTTTCTCTAAGAAGATTCAGCCAGTGTTGACATTTTTTAACGTCTTGTAGCTAATTTCTTTTCATTTTACATGTTTTAAAGAATTACAGGATGAATTACTTGTAGTAAATAAATAAATTGAGTTTGGCCCAAAAATTTTCCACAATACTTTATGTATATGCAGCTCAGAGCATTTACGCATCTTACTGATCTAGCTTAAAGACGTTGCTGTTTGGCCTGAAGCTCATGTTGGCTTTTCTCTCTTTTCTCCGTCTGCAGTGCATCCACAGGGATTTGGCAGCCAGGAACGTTCTGGTGACTGAGGACAATGTGATGAAGATTGCGGACTTTGGCCTGGCCAGAGGAGTCCACCAAATTGACTACTACAAGAAAACCACCAATGTGAGTGACAGTTTTTAGCAGAATATTTCCAGGAATTCTCCGCCGAGATGTTCTCCTGGAAAACCATGTTTTCAGTCCAATTATTGCTCCTTGTTCAAGCTAAAATATGTTTTTCTTCATAAAAGCATTTAAAATGTTAATCATTCACTTTAATTAAGTTGAATATTAGTTGCTGAAAAGTTTTGATCCCTTGACATAAACATAATCAGGCCATTTACATAGCGAGAATGACGTAAATAAAAAGTGAAATCTCTCTTGAACCCAGTTTGCTTCGGTCTATTTTCTCACAACTTTAATACTCTTTAAGACACATATTTGATGTTTTCTTCTGACTGGCAGCAGATTTAATTAAACTTAATTAGAAAAAAGAGGATGAAAGGGGGGTTGATGGGAGGGCATGGAGAGACAGAGTAGGACATTAGGATTAAAATCTGTTAATGGTGAAATATGCAGCGCAGTCTCTGTGTGGCTCTAACATGTCCGTGTTCACTCTGCAGGGCCGTCTGCCGGTGAAGTGGATGGCACCAGAAGCTTTGTTCGACAGAGTCTACACACATCAGAGTGATGTGTAAGTTACACTTCTTGTACTATATCCTTATCTTCCTTAAAGTTCTTGAGCTACAAAGATCATTAAAACTTTGTCCTTTTTTCTTTCATTTTGTTCAGGTGGTCATTTGGTGTCCTCATATGGGAGATTTTCACACTGGGAGGCTCCCCTTATCCTGGTATCCCAGTTGAGGAGCTCTTCAAGTTGCTGAAGGAAGGACACCGGATGGACAAACCCTCCAACTGCACACATGAACTGTAAGCAGGAGCTCTTCTCCTTCACCCCTCAGCAGACCTGACACATACTGGTACAGTGAGATAATCCAAAAAGCAGAATTTCAGGAGCAGCATGGCAGAAGAAACAGTCCTTTTAGATTTAAAAAATTTTGGATTGTTTCATCTCAAATTGTGAGATAAACCATTTATCTTTGTGGGGAATATGAGGATTGACAGCTATTTAAGTTTCATAAAAGGTTTGATTTTTTGCTTTTTTTTGACAAACCATTAACTAAATCTCTAGTTTTTGGAGTAATTATAACTGAACTGAGCATCAGTCCTGTTATATGGTCGCAATTCTGCAGCTTTTTGTTGTTTCTTTGTTCCAACACACTTGATTCCTATTAAATGACTTGCAATGAAATAACAACCTCAAAGAGGTGCGGGACAGCAGCTCTCATGGACACCCCTGCTTTAGGCCATACATGGGTTAAATCATCTTTGTTTTTTAGGTATATGTTGATGCGTGAATGCTGGCATGCCATTCCTACCCAGAGACCGACATTCAAGCAGCTGGTGGAGGAGCTGGACAAAGCTCTGCTGTCCATCTCTGATGAGGTAGGCATCAAACATCACACACGCGCTGAAGCAATGGGGATGTACACACACATTTTCTGGAATGATTTGCAGTTCAGATGTCTCCAGTGAGGGAACATTAAGCACATTTCTGGGCCTTTAAAAGCAGTGAGAGGAAAATCAAGCTGCAGAGTTTGTTTTACTTGTGTACTAGTTATATTTCATTCATTTGATTAGGAATCCAAAACTTAAAAATGATGTCTATACTGACTCAGGGATCAGAAACAACAGATCTGCATCTCTACTGATGGTTATACCATTAAGATGCACATCCAATAGCGGTTTGAGTTAAGATTAAGGTTTAGGTGTAATATATAACAGATTAAACCTTTACTACTCTTTATTTCAATTCCACACACATTTCTGCATAGATTCATCCTCTATTGTTGCCTTTCACTGATTTCCTCTCCCCTCAGTACTTGGACCTTTCAACGCCTTTTGAGCAGTACTCCCCGTCATGCGAGGACACATCCAGCTCCTGTTCCTCTGACAACGACTCGGTTTTCACTCATGACACCTTGTCCACCGACCCTTGCCTTCTGGGCTACCAGGACGTGCGCTCTCGGATAGACATGAAGGCGGCTCTCCGATAGGCGCCGCACAGTCACATAAAAACAACTTTGGGGTTGTTAAGAGAACTAACACATCCACTATTCGCTAAAGTGCAGGTCCACTGCTGCAATTCTAAAGTTAAGATAAAGGTTTTTATTCTCATTGGATCTCCTTAATGGTGCCAGTCAATGCTCTAAGATTACGTGTAGGCATTTGTACACATACACACTCGTTACATATGCACAAAGAGCACTGCAGCCAGTGGGCTTCATTACAGTGTGGAGGTTTGCAGAGAAGTGTTTCAGCATGGGCTAAAGAGGAAAGAGGATTAAAAAAAACGTTTGGACTAACCGCTCAGGCACTGTCCCCAAAACACTTTTACAACGCTGAAAAACTGCAGCACTAAACACAACAGAAGAGACCATGGTACTCACAATGCCTTGAAGAGGCAATGGACAAGGATCTCCTACCGCAAACCCTTCACAAAACCAGGGATAGCAACCTTGGTCAAAAAGACATTTCAAACAAACAAACAAAAATGATTTATTTTGCTATGGTGAAAAGGTAAGAAATTGATTGTCGAATATAAATCTCTCTATATAAGATTATTTTACATTTGTGTTGCTTATTTAAGAAGAAACCAGTCTTAAGCCTCAGGATTTCTCATGCTAAGAAGTTGCTGTTGTGGCAGCAAAGTGCCCGAACTGATGATATCCTGTGAATATATTTAGAGTATTAAATATTTTATTTACATATCAACAACAGAAAGACATTTGCCTTTTATAAATTATTCTGAATGACACAGAAATGAAGGTTTTGGATACAAAAGGAAAGAGGATTTTTATCTCAAAGTGCCAAAATCAGCTGCAATGGTCATATTATCTTCATGTTCAGGTTTCTTTGCACGATACCACTGTCCTCATCTGCATCCTACAGGACTGGAGTGTCACTTCCAAATCCCAAACTAGCAGCAGTTGTCAATTATCGTTTTGCATTATTGATTCCTACAAATATTTTTAAAAATAATAATAACCCTTATGTCACTGCAGGACTGAGAACCATAAGTTTTCCATTAATAATTTAAATGCAAACAGTTTCGTAGTCAGAAAAGTTTCATACTGAGCCTTTAAACGTGGCTTGAAGTTGGAAAATCTTGGAATGAAATCCTCCATTTGTCATCCTGCAGCAGTCTGTTTCAACGTCCAGCCCAAAATAGCAGTTTATAGTTAAATACCAGAAGGCGCCCAGTTATTGTTTCTGTTGTTGGACATAGACCACAAAATGTTCTTGGAAGTTTTCTTTGCATTTCTCAAGATATAAAATCTTTCTGAAGAACTCTCAAAGCCACAAAAGACTCCTTTGCACATGTAAACAGACACATAAACATTGAGACAACATTGCGTGGTCCTCTCTAACAACAGCTCTGTTTTTTCTGCCTTCACCCAACATCAACACTGTTTATGGGACATGTCTGTCCAGTGTGGGACTCCTAAAGGAGGAAGGACAGTTTACCAGGAGGAATCTGTGGGAAGCTGGTCCAAACCCACTGTCACTACTGAAGGGGAGGGTGGGAGGGAGCTCTGAATGTGAAAGCTGCTGTGATTGATTTCAAATAGAGAAGGAGGGGGAGGGACCCTCCATTGTCTGGCGGTAACCCTTCACCCAGCTCAATCTGTTGGCGAGGGGTCCGCAGGTCTGCAGCCTGGCCGGACAATGAAGGCTTTGCAGGCTTAATGGGTGTGACTACAGACCAGAGGGAGTTATGGGGGTGTTGTGGGGTTAGCTTGGGCTTGTGTGCAAATGAAGAGGCCCTTATTATGATAATGTCTCCTCTTCTCTCCCAAATGTCCCTATCTTTATCCCCACAGCCGCCATCTTTTAATTTACAAATCTTAATTCAGATGGGCTGCTCTGGCCCTGCCAACAGGACCAGCTGCAGACTATTCCCCTGCGGACCGGAATACCAAGTCTGCCTCCTGACTCCAGCCAAAGACAAAACAATTAAGAAATAAACAGCATCTTTTGTCAGCTGTGTGGACGGAGATCTCCAGCAAAAAGATCAAACTGTGTAATGAATTGACATCTCTACTGACTGGTTTTATGTTTGTCTAAGCAGCTCAAACTCTGCTTGAAAGGAAACAAATGGAAGGTTTCATTCTTGTTTGTCACTGAAGGATTATTTTATTTGCTCTTCTCGTTTGTATAAATATTATGTTGTCAGTCATCTTATGGTCACAGTTGACGCTCTTACATTTACATCCAGAGTGTCTTGAAGCATTCCAGTTGTCCCAGGTACCAACTGTAAAATAATCACATTGTTCTTAAACATTTCATCAAGAGAATTATTTTAGAAATATCTAATTTATTTGTTTATTGTTTTGTTTTTATATGGAATAAAGTATAATTTAAAATAAAGAAGTTCTGTGTTGGATGTCAGTTTCTCTCAACAATCATCAAAGGTGAAAATATGTTTTTCTGGTTGGTTTATCTGTTAGTACAGAATTTTACTAATTAAACTTTACTAATTAAACTAAAAACCCCGAACTAATCACAAGGGAATTGACTACCATGTGAGAAACTTTAAAATGGCACATCCAGTATTTCCCTTTTAGTGTTATTTGTGTCAACAGAAGACAGGTTTCAGGTTTGTGCTACTACTTGGAGAATGAAGCAGATATTTCTAAAATGGCAGAAACTACAGGAAACTTGTGGATTTTTATTTAGTTTTTCTTGCTGTACAGGATAATGTTCAGAAAAGCTGGGGTTTTTTTATTGTTGTTTGTTTTTTTATTATATAAATTTGTCTCATGCTGCAAACACCAGTCGAAACTTAGGAACATTTCACAGCAGGTAAATGTTTGAGGGGGAACCTTTTTTTTCTGCTAATGCAGCATAATATATCCATACAGGAGGACAGGTGTACAAACATCCTTATTTTTATCCTGTCATTATTTATCAGTTATACATCCTGTGTACGACCACATACTGGTTGGGTTTGTGCTTAAACAGTCTATTAATATAAATTTAGCCTTAGTTTAGTTGAAGTTGAAAACTCCTAAACTGTCCTGCAGTTTTGACCACATTTCATACTTATTAGATACTTTGGCTGTAATATTTTGACTTGGACCTCATTGGAGGTGGAAGCAACTAAAGACTTTTCTACCAGTTTTTGTTGCAAACCCTTTGTTATCATAACTTTGCTGCTGCGTGTCAGTTCTGAATGTAAAAGTAGTTTATGGTGCCAAACTGTGACTGAACTCTCATACAATTTCTCATCCTCAATATTGGGTTTAGATATCATTCTTTTTGTATAATACATGACACATTACATGGCTAAACAGGGAAAAACATATTGAATAAATCTCATTAAAGGAGCAGAAAACTGCCATGACGAAAGCTGAAAACAATAAATGAGGGAAACCTTTCTTCAGCATATAGGAGACTTTAAAAAATGTTAGAATGTACTTTAGTTTTTATCAGTAAAGAAATTGCTTTTATGTTTATATAAGAATAATACAGAATGACAGGGCAAAATTCTAAGTTTCAAAGAGGATGTCCCATAAAATCTGCAATATAAGCATTTACCTCTTCTTGTTCCAGCAAAAAAGAACATGCATTAAATTGACGTGTCTTGTTTGTTGCCTATAACAAATTTATCAATATTTTATGAACAGCATTCTAACTAGAAATAGACTTTTAAAAGAGGAAAAAAAAGAAACTTCAAGTTATGAGAGGAAAATGAGATGAAAGGCAGGATAAGCCGAGGGAATGAAGAGATGGGGTTAGAGGTGAAGAGGAGGGAGGACAGGGCACCAGTGATCCCAGACAGCCCCCATTTTTGAAGTGTGTGTCAGAACATGATAATGTGTCAGGGTCTGCATTATCTCCTGTTTGCACGGTGTGTGGTCTGTATGTGTATGCAAGCATGTTGGTGTGCTTATGCATCTCCCATGTATAATAAATCTTCATCACCCCCGGGGTCTGCCAGTCCCTTTCTGTTCCAGCTGATAAATACTGGGAAACATCATTAATCATAAACCTTAATAAGAGCAGTTTGAAAATACAGAAAGTAAAGTAATCTCTTATGGCTTGCTTTATATGATGAGGTTTGTGTATGTTTGTGCTGTCTGGTCATTTTAAAGGGTTGTAACTGGATCCTAGCGGTCATGATATGCACATAGAGCTGGGTCCAGCTGAGTGAACTTCTAGGAAGCAAAAGGTGCTTTTCTCGGCCTCGAGACACAGCTGGGCACACTGCAAAAACTAAAATCGAATCAAGATTAAACATCTCATATCATGGACACATATGCTTTTTTTTTAAACATAAGATAATTATTCTTAAGTTTTTTTTAAATGGTTTTTTATACTTGTTTTAGGAATTCTTGACAGGTTAATGTTGCTTGAAATAAGAAATTATCTGCCAACAGTACAAGAAATTCTTCTTATTTCAAGGAAAATTAACCTAATTTTTGTAGGTTTTTTTTTCTTGTTTTTAAAGCCAGATTTTGTAGGACTGGCTCCAAAAATGTAAATAATAAATGTTACTGTTCCTTTTAAACAAATCTTTGACTTCCTGTTTAATGCTTTCATAGAAAACATCTGGGATGATGCTAACCTCTACAGCACACTGTGTGCGTCAAAAGGTTTGATGTCTATTATCTAATATGTTTAGATGAGTAGGAAAAGAAAAGCGGGTAAATAACAGATTAAAGCCAAAGCATGACATTCTGCCGGCCTTGCCTTATTGGTTACCATGACAGCCAACGAAGGGTTATGCACCCTGCTAAGTCGTGACTTTGCCCAGTGGCCAGACAACCTGCAGACACTCCTCAGATGTCAATTTCTGTTCTGCCTGAACAAACACAACATATCGGACCAGTCAGGGTGAACGCTATACAAAGTAACTTAATCTCACAGAACAGACAAAGAAAATATATTAATCCCACCATTTGACCTCTTGTAAAGTGCTTTTTTTCATCCTTAATAATTGTGTTTTTCATGCTTTTAAGTTTATCTTAAATTCTTAGACTTAAATCCTGACTTAATTCTTTCCTGTGATGTTCTGCTGTCTAGTGCCAGTGTTTCTTGTTTTGCAGGATGTGTGTGAGCCCTGCAACAGACTCAGCAAGCAACTCATCTGCTGACTTGTTTCCTCCTCGATTTGTCCGATTAGTCAGCAAGGATCCCATTTGTATTGTGGGACTCTGACAACTAGCACAGCTCCTATTCAGCTAAATAAACCATTGCTGTTGCTAATAGGAATTTGTAATAGTCTAGCTAAGGAAACTCAACAGATTACATTGAATCTCAACTTTGATCATATATCCCAATCTGAGCATGCTCAGTGTAACAGGGGGGGAAGACCTTCTCTTTAACAAGAGGGAAAGCTGCTGCAGAACCCGGTTCAGACAAAATGACCATCTGTTAAGCCTGGTCAGCCTGGAGAGGACAGGAAAAAGAGTGTGCAGCTTTTAGCCAGGAGGACCTGCTGTGACAGGAGAAATATGCCAATACTGTCATTTGTTTCTACATGGAAGATAAGGTGCAGCAAGATGAAAAGGAAGTGCTCAGTACAACAGCAGTCTCAGCTTATGTGAAAAACTACTCAGTCTGCTCTGGTTCACTGAACACACACATTCAATCACTAGATTCCTTGGTTGGTTCCACCATTTTATTTATAGTTGGTGGAAGACATTGCTTGTGGATGATATTTCTGAAACACAAATGTATACAATGAAATACAACATATCATATTAAATATCCTCAACAAATTAAATGAAAGGACACTGATGACGTACTTAATTAATGCATCCATTGGTTAGAGTTTGGTGTGGTTATCTAGAAACCAAAAAACTAAAACACACAAACACATTTTGAACTCCATTCAGGATCAATATTAAATTTAGGTAAACCATAATCTTAACTCACTGTCTGGTTGCTTTGCTCTTGGTTTTGGAGGGAAAAGACTGGGCTTGATTCCTGGGTGGAGTTTTGTAGCTTCCTGGTGTGGTCTGATTGGGTAACAGGTGATAGTGGGAGTGGTGTGCCAGGTGAGACGGTGCAATCATCTCGTGTTTTAACACTATGGCAACATAACTAAAGGATTACTACCCTTACATTTAAGATTGATTTTAAAAAAGAAAAGTCTTAAATATGAAGTTCAAGGTTGAGGGGATGTCTGTCTCCCAAACTTGGAATGGGAGCTGGTTCCATAAGAGATGGGCCTGGTAGCAAAAGCCTTTTGTACTCTTAGAGTCACAGGCTGAAAAAGGTATGGACCCAAATGCAGGTTGAAGAGATAAGCGGCAGGCAGAATCCAGAAAAACAGGGACTTATTATAAATCAAGATTACCTTTAAAGAACACATGACAACAAGAACAGAGGAGACAGAAATGAACCGCCAACCAAGAAGTGAAACCAAAAGGTATAAATAGATAAAATATACAAGAGACAGGTGAAATGGAGGATCTAATTGAAACCAGATGATCTAGCAAATGAACAGGAAATAAGTCTAAAACGGGGGACACAAGAAAAAATACTAAATAAAATAATAACCCAGAACTAAGAACGACACGAAATCAATGCAAACATAAAGCCTATGCTGACATAGAGACTGTGGGAACCATAAGTAGTCTGAGAGCGAAGTGCTCGGTTTGGAATATATGGAACTATGAGATCTCTGATATACAATGGAGCTTGGTCATGAAGAGCTTTATATGCAAGGAGAAGGATTTTAAACTCTATCCTAAATTTAACAGGGAGCCAATGAAGAGATGCTGAAACTGGAGAAATGTGATCTCTTCTGCTAGTTCTCATAAGAAGCCTCGCTGCAGCATTTTGGATCAACTGGATCGTTTCAGGGCATATTTGGGACAGAACATAAATAAGGAATTGCAGTAATCCAGTGTAGAAGTATCAAAGACATGGACTAATTTTTATGCATCACTCTGAGACAGAAGGTCCCTAATTTTTGCATTATTGTGTAGGTGGAAGAAAGCGGATCTAAAAATGCAAGCCAAAGGACAAATCCAGGTCCAGTATAACTGCAAAGTTCCTTACTGTAGTACTGGAAGCCAAGTTAATGCCATCCTAATTCATTACAAAGCTAGACAATTTTCTCCTTAGTTTTTCAGGCTCAAAGACAACGACCTCTGTCTTGTCTGAGGTTAAAAGGAGAAATCTTATCTTACAACAAAACAAAGTTGGTTTTCGTTGGTTCTCACAGCTGGTTTTTTGAACATGTTTACTAAATGTACACCCTTTAGTTGAAAAAGGTTTTGGACAGTGTTTAACAAAAGATCAGTTTTTACTTTGTACCTGGTTTAAGGGATCCTGAACATACCCTCTCCTCTAAACTTCAATATTTTCAGTTTAATGAACATTAGTTAGTTCTGTATAAGTGGCTTCAGTAATTATTCTTAAGGCTTTTATAAGGCAACGCAAATTTATTTACATAGCACCTTTCATGTACATAACAATTTAAAGTGCTTTGCATACAAACATCAAAAGCATCACAGATGTTGAAATAGAAATAAAAAAAGAATAAAAACATAGCAAGAATCATTATAAAATAAAAAAAATACGTTAAAAACAATAAAAACACAATAAATAATTACTGTGTAGATTTTATTCATAGATGCAAGAAAAAAAAATTTAGCATAGATTTAATATAGATTTGTTCCACTTGTTTGCAGCATAACAGCTAAATGCTGCTTCTCCATGTTTAGTCTGGACTCTGGTCTGGACTAGT
>JBAMHX010000017.1:26155495-26182262 GCA_037177515.1 Pseudomugil tenellus | reverse complement strand
TGTGTGTGTGTGTGTGTGTGTGTGTGTGTGTGTGTGTGTGTGTGTGTGTGTGTGTGTGTGTGTGTGTGTGTGTCCAGTCTACTATTTGTTGATCTGCTTTTATCTACTGACCTCCGGAAGTATTTGTGATACTGTCTGCACACACACACACTAAGTGATAAGGCCAGGAAGAGAGTGTAGACACAGGATGTTGAGTTAGTGCTGAGGGCAGCTTATCACATAGAGGGGCAGCCGTAACACAACAAGCAGCCACGTGGACCCAGAGAGGTGACACTGCTGATACAGTGTGCTGGAATGGAATTGACACACTTGTTCTCTCATTACTGACTGAAAACCACGGATAGAAATTTTTCTGCAAATGTTTAACTGCTCTTCCTGAATATAGGCTTTAAAATCTTAAACACAGTAAAAAAAAATATATATCTGGCTTTTCTTAAATATTTGCAAACTCAATCATTCATTTTCAACACGTCTTCATCCAATTCAGGGTTGTAGGGAAGCTTGAGCCTGTCCCAAGAATCAGCAATTAAGAGGCAGGGTACACCCTGGACATGTGGATATATGCTAACCATAGCCCTGTGATCGTTTGCACATACCACCTATAGTACAGTGAAACATGTAAGTAAGGTGCACATTACAAGCTACAGGGCTCCATGCCTGAACTTCAAGGCATTCACTACTACTGACCCAAAAGTACTAGATCTCAGTACCAACAGTACCATTTGCAGCATGTCCTAATGTCAAAAGGCTGTTTGCTAAGTACAAAAAGTGCTTACCATGAAGGGGTTGAATCATTTTCAGACTGCAGTGATCACTGGAAGAAAATTCTCTTTTGAATTTGGAGAAACCACTTTCTATATAAGTTGTGTTGAACTACTAAAATGATTTTTGTTTATGCAAACTACTGTTAGCTTTTGGATTATACCAATAAACCAAATTTATAGTTTTGGTTGAATAATTATGACTTTGTGCTCTTTATACTAATTTCTGCCCGTCTGATAACAATTAAAGACCTGTCTTTCGAAACTTTAACTTTACTCCTCATTGGGCCTTGTTCAATGAAAAATCCCAAAACAATCCTAAAGCTTTTTGCAATATGATAAGTTTTTTTGTCAATATCTAAAAAAAGAAAAGTCAGCTTTTACTTTCAGATAATAACTTACTGTAACTAGTTGACAAACTATTTTTCTCTAGAGTAAGAGATAACTACTGTGTAATTACAATTTGGACCATTGAATCCAGAGAATTTTAGTTTGCTAAATCTTCATTTTTTCAACTATTTAACTGCTGTTTCATGTCACAGTGTAAGATAAAAGTAAAAGAAATTCAAACTTAACTACACACCGTTTCCTTCCTTCTCACTTCTTGGCTGGTTTGGGTTTTTTAATCGGATATCCGCTTCAAACATGGCCCACATTTGCTTCATTTGTCATTTGTAATTGATTGTTGAAATGAACAGATGAAAAAATGTCCCAGACCATTAAAGTAGTTTTTAATTTGTTGGTTTGTGGAAGTTTGATGAAATGCAAATGTGCTTGAAATATGTGCTGCCTGTACCCACAAAGAGGGTGGAAGTCAAATTTTATTTTCTCTTGTTGAGCAACAAATTTGATCACCATTCATTTCACAAGCCTGTCATTCTGTTTAAATCAACAATGGTCTTATTCTATTGCTATAGTATTTCAGTCAAATTCCTCTAGTTAGCAGAGAGGATAATACAGACAATCCTGGCAGACAGGTGAAGACGGGATGTTTTCAAGATCCTACAGTCATAATGATGTACTTCATTGGTCTCATTTTAAGTGTGGATTATATTTTAAAGAGTTTTACCTTCTCCAATGAAGGAAAAGTTTTGCATTCATAAAAATGCTGTATCTTTCAGCTGGAGGTGATAAAAGGGGAATAAGAAGAGACAAAGGAGTTGTGAAGTTTGGAGAAATTATTTACCTGAAGTGTGAAAACATGCTATTATATCTCCAGAAAACCAATTGTGGTTCTTGGACACAATGGAGATAAATCCAGCAGTCTGACACAGCATGTAGCAATTCGCTGATCTCTCAAGCTATCCACAGGGAGCAAATAGACAAGCCATCAGCTTCTGATACTGGTTACTGCCTCTAAAGATAAAGTTTGGCTAAGTCAATATCCATCCATCTATTTTCTACTGCTTATTCCCGAACGGGGGGAATCTTGCCATAAAGTAGGCAGAAAGGGTTGAACCAAACCAAATTCCTAAAGTCTACAATTATAATCTAAACAAATCTTATATTTGAGGAATTGGGTTTGCTGTGATGGAGTGGTGAACAGTCCGGGGTGTACGAACGTACTCTGGCCCAGTGACTGCTGGGATAGGCTCCAACTACCCGCCACCCTGAAATGGATGAAGCAGTTCAGAAAATGGATAGATGGAATATGGTTTGTAAAATATTAAGAAACAGGTTTTCTCTTGAGAAAGCAGATCCTTATTCACCAAAAACCCATCTGGATTCCTCAAAACATTGATTTTAAGTTTAAGATGGATGAAAATTAAAAAAAAACTGCTCATGCCTTTAATATTGCAAAGTGTGACCAGTCGGGAGGAAAGGTCAAAAGAAAAAGGAAATGCCTTTGCATCCAAATTATCTAGAGAAAACATAGTATAATAATGAGTTCAGAGCAAAAGTTAGCTCAGGATCAAAAGATTTATTGTAAAAAATCATCTCAACAAAATGTACTTTCATAAAAAAAACACCTAGCAGAAAAAAATGGGTAGGTTACTGCCACAAGACAAGAGTCCCACTTATAGGGGTCAGGCCTCCACCACAGCTGCAGCCTGCAGGGTAACACACAATAAAAGGCAAAAAAGGAAAGACAAACAAAAACCTGCAACAAAAATATAAGTTGTTTCAAGAAGGGAAGAATAAATGTTAAGAATCAACACACAAACTAACCTCACAGGGCTACGGCCATGAGCGAAGCACACACACCCAGACCCAGGCAACAGGAACCGACCGCCAGATATCCCTGATAAAGGAAAGAAATTAAAAGTAATTAAAGACAGACTCACAAACTGCCTCCCGAGGGAACAAATAACACCTAAATAAAACCAATCAATACAACAAACCTGAACAAAACAGCAGTGTGCACTTGGTTAACATCTACAAGAAAGAAAGGCAAATTAATAATAATTAAAACAAAAGAATGTGAGTATTTCTGCATAATATATTACCTTCTTTTACAGTGTACAGCAAAAAGAAAAGGTAAGGGTTTAACCCACACTATAGTCAGCCATCTGTAAGAAGACAAAAAAATGCCTAAAAAATAAATAAATAAATTAACCAAATCACAAACTAGCAACATACTTTTCTAATCCAAGTGAAAGTTGTTTCTACAAAAGTTGAGTCCTACAACAAAAAGGGATACAACTTTTAGAAAAACAACACCAAAAAAATCCTCACCATAAACAATTCCGCGCAGAGGGTACGGTTACAGGATGTTTTTTTTTTTATTTGGAAGTATTTATTAGGAATTAAATAATTCCAAATAAAATTACTCTTTTTTTACTTTACTTAAAGTTATTATTTCTGAATTAAGATTTACATGGAAACACATTTATTTGGCTTCTTTTGAAGACTGCACATTATGGCAGGTAAAGATAATGAGCATGTGCAGAATGATCGGAATTAATCAGAGTAGAATATAAGTTTACATAACAGAGGAGTCAATTCATTGGGCTTTAAAAAGAGAATAAACCAGCCACTTTATTCAGAAGCTTAATTTCAAATTGTCATTCTCTTACTGTTAGCTGTTTACATGGTTATTTTTCATCTGTTTAAAGAGGAATTAAGTTTTATTCGGAATTCAAGAGGAATTAAACTCTCATGTATACGTGGCCAATGAACACCTACATACTGATCGTGAACTAACACACAACCAGTACATTAAACCATGATCACCGCTGTTTGCTCGTGCTTTAATGAACGGGCCCAAAAGTCAAACTGGATAGAATAACTTCAGATTGTAGGCTACGGCAGCCCATGAGTGACAACTGATGACCGGTGAGTAGACTCTCCAACTTTTTCCTCAGTCAGCAAATGAGGTTTTTCAATATGCTAATGAATCCCACCCACAACCCTGTCTCTTGGGGCAGAGTGTGTGTCCTGTGTGTTCTTCACATTCCCAACTCCACCATGCCTGGTTCAGATTAATAAACTGCTCATAAAGTTTTTTTTGCAAGCCTACTAATGAGCCATTTATGTGAGTCAGGTGTGCCGTAACCAGGGTTTTGCTTTTCACTAGGTCATATTGACAACAATATTTCCCCAATTCTTCATAATCTCTGTTTTGTCCCTCATGCTAGATCATAGATCTGTTGTTGGGACATTGCAGCTCACAATCTTTTGTTAAAGAAGATATAAAAACATGTCAACAGCAGAGGTCTTACAAACAAATCTCTCTCACGGTATGAAAATGTGCCATAGAATTAGTGTGGCTTTTGTTTGTGATGTGCTATAAATCACATCATCGCTGAACTTTGCATTTATATGATATGAAGAAAAAAACCGTGACTGACAGGATGCTACAGACTGGATCAGGTAACACCAGGGCACACAAGAAGGTCAACCAGGCAAATCCACACTCCCACTGACACCTGGCACTTAATAGAGGATCCCATATATAGTTTCATTCTTCCATTTTATGCAGAAAAACACACTCTTATGCAAGTTTAATGAAAACTAAAAGTGTAATTAATTTCTCAGTTATGATTTTGTGCCGTATTTTAATGTGATATCTTAAATTAAGCATAAAAACTATCTTGTTTTTAAGCAATATTCTCCCAATATGCTTGGCCGTCCTTTAAATATCATGCAGTGAAGCAAACAGAAAACTCTTATTGTGATTATAGTTTTGAGGCTGTAGGGCCCCAGCATCCTGAGCTAAACATGCAGACAGGAGGGGCCCCATGTAATTCTGGTTTCCCCTCCACCCGTCTCGGCTGCTGCCGACTGGCCCTCTTTATTTATTGCTCTGTAATTTCTACAGACTAATTGATTTGGCTTGGCTTTCAGGCTGTTGTGGGACAGGAAGCCAAGCATCCAAGAGGTTAAGAGGGAAAAGTGTGTGTGTCTGTGTGTGTAAAAGAGAGTGTTGGGAGTAAAAAAAGATATGACCTAAAATAGGAAAGAACAAAATACATGAAAGACAAACTTGGTTTCAAACTTGTTATTTCTTACAGTGTAATAGACAAAGTGTAAATCATAATATGGTTTAATTTGTTGGATCTCAGTAAACATCTGAGTTTTCACCTAACGTATAAGATTTTATCTGAGAATCCATATTTGTTTATAAAGACTATACAGTTTTACATTTATTGCAAAGTCACAACAGCTTAGAGTGTAATTTGTTTTAACAAGGAGAATCTGTGCTCAGACAACAGTAACAGGTTAAGAATAAATCAGAAAAGTAAATTTGAAAGACATTCAGAAGACTTTAACCTACCTTGAAGAAAGCTTGTGATTTAGTCATGAAAGGTGACTTACTGATAGCGGACTTTACTTTACCTTATACCGTATTTATACAGTGCATTACCGTATTTATAAGACAAAAATCTGGCAGCAATGTTGAGTTGTGTCTGATCACGCTGGTGAAACCAGTCAATCACACCAAAATGGGCTCATTTCTTATTTCTCTGTTTTAGAGTGACTCTAAATATGCAGATACAAAAAGCACATCTTTCTCTTAATCGTGTAGCCAGCAGTAAATCCCTGGCATACATGGTACACATGCTAAGCTCTGATGTGTGTCCGGTGTGTTGCAGCACTACCCAATACTACCGGTCTGTAGTTCTCAAAGATGCAGCAGGTAGCTGACCAACCGTTGGCTAAATGGCCACAGGGCAGGACTAGGATTTAAGATTCTAGTTGAATTAGCAGAATATATAATCAGTCTTGTGTATACTGTTAAACAAAAATAAAAGAATGAGGGTGCATAGTGCTGAAAATGCTCTACTACAATATATGTTTCATTAGTTGCATGAGAAAACAAAAGATTCATTAGATCTAACTAAAAGAAGAACTGGAACCATGTTTTAAGGAAGTAAGAAAGGAAGAAAGGAAGGAAGGAAAAAGGAAAGATAGAAAGAAGGGGGAAGGATGACAGGAAGAAAGGAAGCAAGGAAGGAAAAATGTGTCCATCTGAGCAGAAAAATACAAACAAGAGTGCAAAGAAGAGAAAGTAAAGTGTGGACATGAACCAAAAAAAAGAGAGAATATGAGGATCAGCAGCTCATTTCTTTGCAAAAAGCTGAGCAGCACCTGATCTAATACAGTTTGACCTACTATAGACATCATGGTAAGATTCATTTATGGAAAATGCAGATTAATTACTATCAGACATTCATCAGTTATTACTGAACATTATTTAACATCATTTTACTGTTTAATATTGTGATAAAGCAGTTCAGTGTTGGACTGATCTTCTAGTTATTTCCAAGTGATTAATTGTGGCGTATTTAATCGATTCCTCAAAATTGTTAAGAAACCACGGTCACAACTTTATCATGAAAAGTGAGACGAGTGAGAAAGTCAGAGGTTTCCAATCAGCGTGGTTTTAAATTCTTCTGTTCTGTTCTTGTGCTTGCACAGCTCTGAAGAGGAAACAGTAGAAATTTAATGAAATTCCATCTTGGAGGTGTAGTTGTAGAGGTGTCAGTCCTACAATGTCCTACAATGTTAAGAAATGATCTACCATTACTTTGAAAACAAAGCCAAACAGGATCATTTGCCAACTTCTAGGGAAAAAAAATAATCATGTTTTATAATTATTACTGAATTACTTCTTTCAATATATTAACATAGAAAATAAGGAAGAGTCATGAAACCAAATGGTGTACATCCTGTATGTTATGAGAAATGTACATGTACAGTAAGACACAACACTAAACATAAGTTGTGTGTTTGTTTATGTATCCTAACAAATAGTGTAGCATAGAAAAAAAAATGTATTGCATATTTGTTTCACAAAATATATACAAACATAGGATAAACATTTCAGTATCAGTGTGACAATGTAATAAATCATTGCCAAGCTGAACAATATGACCCACATGATCCATAGTTTTATAAACTGCAGTAGCAGCAAGTCCATTTCCAAATGATAGCACTGAGGATGTGAGACAAGTTGACTTAATTAGTAAAATTATGAATTTTAACATTAAGCATACGTAGCTGATTTTATCTAGTATGTGTTCTGCTTGTATGGGTTTTGTCCTCGCAGATAGAGAATGAAAAGGCATAAGTAAATAAAGGGGAATTCATTGTTTGTCTGAAATATTGAGAAGGTTAAGAAGAAATAGGTAGAGCCCAGACATTCATACAAAGCTCCAGAGCTTAAAAGTAACATTTAATGCTTTTTAAAAAAATGGTGGCATTAAAGAGGAACCACGAGTCCTGGAATGCTAACTTAGCACAACAGGCTTGTCCTGCTAAAGAAGATAATATATAAGTACTTAAATGCCCAAACTAAAGTAAAAATGAAAGCGATATTTTATATAATCATGTAATTATGACTATAGTCAGGTCTGCATGCTGGCATGGTGGTTAGCGCTGCAGCCACACAGTGAGAAGGTTGCTGGTTCACAGCTCGGCTCGGTCGGTGGACTTTCTGTGTGGAGTTTGCATGTTCTCTCCGTGTTAGTGTGGGTTCTCTCCCGGTACGCTGGCTTCCTACCTCTGAAATTCATGTTAGGTTGAGTGGTCATTCTAGTAAACGTGAGTGTTGCTGTGTCCAAATGTGCGCCCTAAGCCCTAATTTTGTGACAAAATGTCTTATTTGCTAATATTACATTTTTATTTTTTCTTTATTTTTTCTTTGTACCATATTTATTCAGGAGAAAAGGTGAAAAAAAATGCTTTATAGTTTTTTTGCTAAACGTTTTTGATGTTCGTGTCATTTCTGCTATTGTAAGCGCCAGGTCGCAATGCATTGTGGTCTATATTGACCCATCTAGTGACCATGAATACTCACTCTTTTCAAGATGCATTGTGGGTAATTTTGTGTGCAATTTTTATGTTTTTCCTAAAGTACATTTAGAAACCCCTACAAAACAACATGACCGTAGTGTGCACAGTCAGAAACAGCCTGCTTGTTTGTCTGCTTGTTTGTCTCTGGTGACAAGCTGTCCAGTTAGTCTCTCTCTATGACTGCTGGGATAGGCTCCAGATATCTATAATCCTGAACTGGATGAAGCAGTTAGGAAGATGGATAGATGTATGGATAACTCACATCATATTTGAAGGTCTTCAACAGTCACCTGTTTCAAAACAAAGTGCTGCAGAAATGATGCAGCTGTAATGATCCTTTAAACCGTGATGACAATCTGGTGAGATTGCTTATCTCACCAGATAAGTAGCAGTCTATTTGCTATTTACAAATTTAATTCTCATGATGGAATGAAAAGAAAATCTATCTCTGTTTCTGAAGGAAAACACAAACAACCCAAAAGCACACAACAGGAATGTAAATTCAGCATAAATTATATGTAATTAGCTGCAAATGGAGTAAAGCATGCTAAGCAACAATGGGGTTCTGTATGCCAAAACCAAGCAGCATTTTGGTTGTGACATTAGGTCAACATTAGATTTTGACAATTTATAGCTCCATGCTAAGTGGTTTCAGGTCGGAAGTTCAATTTAATTATCCTACAGATGACTTTCAGTAAAAGTCCATTTCTTTCTAAGATCCGCCTGTTTAGAGGTAAAAGGGGGGCTAATTGAACTACTGACCACCCCAGACCCAGCTGAGTGACTGATTTGAAAGTGAAATAAACAGAAGGCTTTCAGAGGATGCTACCATGCCCTGCAGACTAACATGTCCCCTAGGGTTCATTGTGGACCGTTTTGAGGACTCCATGCATGACAGATGGAAGGTGATGAGGTAATGAACCACTCTTGCAGCCCCGTGTCCTGAAAAAACTGTTTCTACAACACAGTAAATTTAGTTATGTTTTTTTCTTGCTACCAATTAATGTGACATTTATTTAATAAAATCAAACTTTATTTTAAAGCACTTTTCATGTAACCAGCAACACAAAGTTCTTCTTATAATATAAACAGTATCTACACATTAATATAGAGCCTTCACACAAAATAATTTAAAAACACAAACCATGTAACAATCGCCTTCATACACAATCATAAATGAAAACACCACACACACACACACACACACACACACACACACACACACACACACACACACACACACACAAAGCAATGCCCCTGGTGTGGAGGATCTTCAATTCTGTTTGTTGAAAGTCTCCATATATTTTTTTTAAACAGCATGAATTATGACTAATTTAGCAAAAAAAACATCTTGCTGAGTCTTTGGCATGTGTATGCAGGAAACACATTACAACTTTTATAATTACCTCGACATATAATTGGATTAAATATGTCTATTCTCTCTCTATATATATTAGAATTTGAATGATTTAAATCTAACACAAGTAAGCATGTTGTATTTTTTTTACAGAGAGAGAGCGGGACTGTGCCCTCATTACAGCCTTATTACACCACTGGCTTTATTAAAGCATAATGGTCAGTGAGAATTCTTATTCAAAAGTAAATTCATTGAAGACAGCTACAAATCTTTCCACTCCAGCAAGTTCATTCCAGACTATGCAAGGCTCACATAATGTTGCTGTGATCTAAAAGATGGACATTAAACTGAGTTAGAGATAAAACATTTATTGGAAGAAAGTAGACTGGAGCATTTGGATGGTTGGGACTGACAGGTAGGGTGTGGCTAGCATGGTGGATTTCCCAAGGGGCACAGAGAGATGAACATTAGACAACTGTTTCAGGTTACACGGAGCTGAATTGTGGTTTTGAAAAGCATACATGATCCATTTGTGTTACCACAAGGTGACCCAACAATCTGATGATAAGTGGTAGATTGACCAAGTAGATACTGTTGCTGATGTAGAGATTGAGAGTAGTTGTGGTTTCTAAAGATGCAAAGAGGCGCACGCACACCACAGCCTCACACAGACTGTGAAGCACAGACCACAATAATACTAAAGGAAATAATAGAGGAAGCACTGGAGCTTGTTTCCTTAGCATATAGACGTTTTGTGCAGCTCCACTTGTACTTCCTGGTAATATCACATAGTTGGTACCATTACAAAGCAGAAAAGGTTTTCCAACAATTTTAGTTTCTCACTGTCTCTGTTTCAAACTTATCACAGTAATATATTATAATCATGTTTACATGAACTTTTTTCCCAAATCGACAAACAAAAAAAAGGAAAAACTATAATAATATAATGAAAACAAAAAATAATGAAAAGATGGAAAGTAGAATCAACAATGCAGGCCAAAAATTAAGTAAATTATTTTATTGCGATGATTTTATAACGCAAAAGACGTAGCAATTTATTAAAAGATCTTTACAGAATTACTTTGTAATGATTGATTAATTCCCAAACTTGTGAAACAGAATTACATCACATAACCATTGGATATCAGATGGATAACAAACTTGATTTACAGAGAACAAGTCAATATTGTTTTGTTGCAAGTATGAAATAAATATAATTAAAAATACTTTATTAATCCCAGAGGGAAATTCAAATTCTGTAGTCGTTTGGTTCAGCTGGTTGGAGTTTTTCAGGAACAAGGCAAGATGTCTTCCACATCACTGGTTTTCTTTTCTGGTAATGGTGTTTAACTGGTGCTGGAGAATCGAAGTTGTCTTGAGGTGGGAACTCTGGGACTGACACCATCTGGACTTGACACCAGGAGATGTGGAGGGAGATGAGGTTGTGTTCAGGTCCTTGACTGACATTTTCAGTTGATCTTGGTGGTAAATAAGTCTTGCTGCCATGCAGACTCACCATAAAAAATCTTAAAAGAGCAGAAAAAAATATACAGAAAATCTCCCGTGCAGCACAGCTTTTTCCCAGCGTGAAAAGTCTTCTTGGACAACCCAAATTGAAAGCTCATGTCTTAAAAAAGATGCCTATATTACAAAAAACTCAGCAGTTAAGATAGAGCTACTACAGCATGCAGCCACCGACCAGGGCATTCCAGAATGTATTTAGATGTATTTTATGTAGATGATAATAGATGGAGAGATAGAAATAGAAATAGATGACACACCTTTAAGGCTCCGCCCCTAACCAGCGAGAAACACTCGCACTACATGCACATCTCAGACTTGTGCAGGATTCTCCAGAGAACAGTCTGATCTTCCAGTGTATTTACTGTTCTGGTTTCAGTTAATGCTTGCATCTCAGGTAAACAACTGGTTAATTTTTCACCTAAATCCCAACTCTTCTCTTATTAGCCATGCTGTTCCGTGTATAAGATCTAGCATACATGCACTAGCAGAGATGGTATCATCGCTAAGCTTCTTGTTTAGCAATTGGCAGACAGAAATGGTCAGGGCATGTTTAGAAGCTAGTTAGCATTAGCACCTACTGAAAAGGCCTGGACTTGTATATGTGCACAGTCAAAGATTAATTTTTTAAAATAAAATGATCTCTCTTAACACATTATATGAAGCATATAGAGCATTTAAAAAAACAGGTCTAGTATCTTTAAATTTGAGCCTATGGGGATATGGTATATAAGCAGTATTTTACACAGCGTATTACTATTATCCATATTTGTTAGATATGGATTTCTTGCCCTTGGACAGTTCTATATTTGCATAGTCCCTCTGTGCAGTTCACCTTGTGTCAATAAAAAGTGTATGATTAAAATGTCTAACTAAATTATCACTACCTTAAATCTTATCATTTATTATTTTGTGTGCCCAAGAACCATATCAGGTGAATAGTTGTGCACTGAAACAAAATCTATAATAAGTTTCCTTCCTGTGGTTGACTTCAACTTTTCTTCTGGCAAATTCACTTTTTCTAAATTGAATGATAAAGTTAAGAAAAGTTTTTTTTTTCCAGGTAACAGTCATGGAGAGGAGTAGATGTGAAAGATGAGCACCCAGCTCTTACTCTCCCCTCCAAGTGGCTTATCCTCATTAACAGTGGACACAAGACAGAAAAGTTGGATCATACGGAAGAAATTTTATCCTAGCAGGACTCGAGTAGAATTTCTTTTATGCCAAATCCATGAACTGAAAAGTGGTCAGGCTGTCCTTATATAAAGACCCAATCTGGGAGACAATATTGCTCAGATCAACTCTAAAGGTAGGGTAGGGGATACTTTCTAGTAGCATGTTTTACTATATTGCTTAAAATCCCTTCACACCCAGATTGCGGCTGATTTATTAAATACTCCAACACAAATAAATAATAAAATGTAAAAAATGAGTCACATATGCAACAGAAAGAACTGAAAAACATGATCCAAACTTATTATCTGGCCCTCTTTGTAAAGGCAACGAAGTGAGAACCAAAGCTTGGCTAGCTACATTAACTAGCATAGTACATCAAAATACGGTACACTTTTCAAAACTAAAGATCTTACGGTTAGCAACAACCCAGTGCTTGTGAATCCTCATGAACGTGCATTGTGCATTCCTGTGCTTTGAAGGCGTGGCTTTGGGGGAACTTATGAAGACTGAAGTTTGGAGCCATTGATTTGTTTATTTGCAAATTGTAGCTTGCTAGAACCATTTTTTCAGGATGTCCTACCTTTAACATAAGCTCAGTCAAATGATGAAGCACAGAAGAAATGGTAATTCCAGCATGCTCCGACGGCTACTAGTTACTCTGTAGTGCATTTAGCTTTCAATGGAAGGTCCTTTATTTAGTAATCTTGTAAAAAAGCTTTCATAAAGTTTAGCAGAGATGGATTCCAGCTAAAATCACCTAATGAGTGTACAATTTAATAATATCTTAAAAGGAAGACATATTAAAAACTATTTCATCATTTAAATTTGTTCTGAAATTAGCTCTAACCACTTAATATGCTTGTTTCATCTCCTTCACTCTTCATATGAGCAGTAATTGCAGATTTTTTTTAAAAAAAAAATACTCAGACTAATTCATTATGTGAAAGTCAAAGGAAATAAAGTCAATAAAAAAAACAAAGTGCAGCTTCAGTTTGCTGAATTATTGCAACGCCTCCACTCAGCTGTTTTTAGACCCTCTGCTTCTTGTCTGTTAGTGCTGCAGCAACCACATCACAGGTCGATCCACACATGGCCCAAAGGTTTCAGATGCACGGCCATGTGTGAGCTGCAGTAATTGGCGGTGGGTGGTAATTGCTTAGGCGTCTCCAAATGGGTGTGTTTGCTCATATAAAGGATACGGGTGTGTGCGTGTCTTTGTGAGTTAGTGTGTACTGTGTCTCCACAGTGTCTCCAGTCTCTCCAAGCTGCTGACAGGACTCCATTAGACACTTCATTACTGTCAAAGCAGCAGAAAGAACCCATCCACTCCTTTTACTCCTACTCTGTTCATTAAAAGTGGAGATTTAAAACAGTGATGGATTCATCAGGTGTTGAGTTTAGCATGATTTGTCTCCTTCGCTAGAGACATGCATGCCATGACAGTGAGTGAGTTTACATTTTCATCATTTCAGTCAGTATGACATGTTTGAAATTAACATTTAAACTTCTTTTACGCCAGAATGTAATGTTTCCATATATCATGGCACACTTCCCTTGCCACAGTGATCAGCATTTATACATTTACCTTGAACCTTTGTTTTCTTTCTTCAGACAACAATGACAGGCCTGTGCCAAGCAAAGTTCAGTTTTGGGAGGGAGAGTGAGAGCAAAGGCTGAGAGATGATGGAGGTGAGAGAGAAAAAGCACGCAGGCTGCTGTTTTTAAGCCGTCACAGAGATAGATAGATGTCTATGTATTGTTCAAAGCAAACAAAAACTATGTGGTCTCTTTAAATTCAGTTTAGTCTACTAACAAAAAAAACATTTTATTGCTTAATTTAACAGCAAATAATAAAAAGTATAAATACACATAATTAGAATGTGTATATATTACTGATAAAAGCATGTTTTGCATATATTTTCTTTTAGAAGATTAATTGAGTGAGTCAAATCTAAAATTAAATTAAAAAGACACATAAAGAAGGTGCAGATATCTATAAATATCTGTTACACACAAGCGGGAAAGATAGGTGAGGAGGCATAAAGCTGCTGAGGTAGGATGGAAAGCAGGAGGGGGGGGGGCAGAAAAAGGAAGAACACAGATTAAGTGGTTGAACAGAGATCGTGAGTTGGTGAGAAATCCCAGTTCCTACTAAAACACAAGACCCTCCTCCATTTGCTGTCCAAGATGATGGGTGTTTTCACTGTTCTAAGCTTAAAATACTTCACTAATCTGTGTGTTGAGTTCCGGTACATCTGGTAAAACCTGCATAGTATACATGATGTAATAACAAAAGAGAGCAAATGCGAAATCAGGTTGAAAGAACTTCTGTTTACATTTTTTCTGAAAGGTAATGATGGTTTCACTGGTCAGTTGCACCGTAACCATGGTAGTTCAGACAATGCAGAAGAATCTTGTGCAAATGTATAGCTGGCATTGAGAAAGTCTATTTCAGGAAAAAATTAACTTGTGGGAACGGGACATTATCTTGTTGCTTACATTGTATTTTACATTTATGTTATCACTGACTAATATAGATTTGGAGTCATTAGGAATCAACTGGTTTAGATCAGCTATAATATTCTGGTCTTATTCAATTATAAGCATAGTCTGATACTGATTGATGTGCCAGATGCTAAATTAAAACTTTAAAAACTTGACCTAAGAAATAATGGACAGAAAATTATGTTTTTTCTTATCTAAAGCTTCTATCCAGCCCTTTAACCAGATAAATAAAGGCTTCTTGTTTGTTTTGTGGATTGCAACCAGCTGCTATTTTGTACAATAATTTAATCTAAAGTGAGACTGAATCATTTTGCACGGTGTACAGTATATGCACCTTGTGATATGTCAGAATTATTGTAAACCACAGATCCACCAAGGAGCCAAAAACATCAGAGTTTTTACCACATGGTAATGCATTGGTCCCAAAAACCACATATGTCAGAATCAAATCCACAGTTAAATAAAGGGACAGACTACCAGATTATGTGACTCGTGTCAAAGCGCAGATGGTTTATTCAGAGAGAACCTACTGTGTGTTTCGGATGGTTATATCACAGAAATATCATAATTACATGAGCTAAACTCACAATAGACTGTTATCTGTAACTAATTTTATCTAAACATAAATACCACCACCTCTGTAAAAGCAGCTCCACTTTGCTAATCACTTCCCTGTGGCTGTAATAGTTGGGCTTTTTCCATCATCATCCAGCTGGAACAGATGTGGCATGGCATTATTATTTCTTAAGAAAACAAAATTAAATGTTTCATTTAACGCTTAGGAAAAAACATTAAACCATGCCGAGGATGTGAATGATTATGTGCAATTTCAAAAAAATCTACTACTATTTACTCCAAATCAGGGAAAAAAAACAATAATTTATTTTATTAACGCTCCGGTTACAATGAATATTTGACATTTTAAACATAAAAATATTTTACATTAAGTAAAAGTTGTTACCTGATGAAGTAATTGCATTCGGTAAAACTGTAAATCATCAGCTCACAGTGATACGAACACAGCAGGCTTCGTCGACATGGGAGCACAGAGTTCAAGCAGTTTGTGGTGGCGAGTTTCAGCGCTGAGGAAGTCCAAAACCACTTTAGGATCATTTTCAGGCTGAACTGGATTGGTTGTCAGTCAGATCACGCAAAGTTGATACCATTTACTTAATAAATATATTTCTGGAACTGTTGAGCGCATACTTGCATCCCTCACAAATATATTTGAGGCAGAGAGGAAACTAGATATCAGTGTGTGCTATTTCCTTTCACCTTTTCTAATCATGTCAATTACAACGTTCTGTGTTGCAGCTGTATTGGGACAGAATATTTTCTGGAATTCAACGCAGGAAATACTCCAGTAATATTGTACTGGTACATGGCTCTCTTAGTTAAAGAATTATACTATCTCAAGTTATTTCTACACCTTTGCCTCATTTATTCACTCTTTTTTGTACACTTATTCTTTTATTGTTTCTTTTAAAGAATCTATTAGAATGTTTTAGATGTTTCTAATTTCAGTTCTCCTTATTGATAATACACCCTTTTCACACTTATTTAAAAAAAGACAGAAGATTCCATGGATGGCGGGAGTATTGTTGCCCACGGGTTGCAGCTGAGGACTGAACACAGACTCATAGAAACAGAATGAACTCCATAAACAATACTCCTATCTGGAGAAAAGCCTGCATGTAAAAACTACTGCCGCAGGAGCAATGCTATTATATTATTCCCTTAAGTAAAACAGTGGACCACAACTTGATGAGCCAAAAGGACTTAAACTGGACCGAGAATTAAGTGTTAGATAATGTGCAGATAGTGTAAAATGGATATGGTGTATTTTTCATCCTCAAAAGTGGGCAGATAGACTGTGTTTTGTGTAAGGCCCTTTCGTTGATAAAAGTATATGAAGAAACCCCAAAAGTAATGTTCATGGCTTCTTTCAAACCCCAAGTACTGCACATCTAATCAATAATAGGTGTTGTATCAATATACATGAGGTTAGAGCTGGAAATACTCCCCTTGCTTGCTGTATCATCAGATAAATGTCAATTATATCCTTTGTTTTGAAGAACAATGTGACATGCCTACTACTTTTTTTACTTTTGTCGCGTGTGAAGATCCCGGTTACGGACTGGCAACATGCCCAGTTCTGTATTTCACCTCTTCCCCAATGGCAGCTGGGATGGGCTCCAGTCCCTCCATGACTAAAGGGACACGGATATTACTTGTTTTATAGCTCATACTTCACATGCAATAGTGGTCATTTAGCACTTTATAGATGCATGACAAAAGCGATCACAATAGCAAGACAATAACACATGTTTGCCTTTTTTCTTTGTTTGCTTCAATTGCTAAAGTTTTAAAATAGATCGAGGTGACTTCTGGGTTCTTATAAAGCCAAGAAAATGGGAGAGAAGCCAAGGCTTTATGGAAAGATGTTGAGTAAAGTGTTTTGTGAAACATCTGTTGGAATTAAAAGCAGCTTAGTCAAAGCACATGACAGTGATCATGTGGTCAAGGTTTGTAATATGTTAGGGTCCCTCTCTGTTAGCTTTTGCTACGAAGGTGGGGGGGGGGGGTGCATTAAATCAGTGGATAATTAGCAGACTTGCACTTGTAGGAGTGTAGCTTTCTAGGACTAATCTCTAGGAGTTTGCCACCCCTGCTGTACATAAATGAATGCTCACTGGACAATAAGCTGTAACTGCTTGTCTTATTTTACTCACCAAAGTTGTAGTTACTAGTAACAATAAGCTGACAATGTCTGAGTCAAGCTAATTTTATATTTAAAGATGTTTTTTTCTCCATTCACCAGAGGCCTGTACTACAAAGCTGGATTTTCGCTTATTTAGATAACTTCGGAAATTACTTCTGGATTTTTTGTACTACTAAGCTTGCTTACTTTTAACCTAGCTATATCACAGCAGCAACCGATGCTTAGCGACTAAGCTGCTCCAGAGCAGGTTATGTTCTGGGATAAGAGATCAGCACCACCTCCTGACCAATCAAATTTCGTCCCCGCCCATTTTTAGACGATCCTGTTGACGTTGCTGAACAAATAGTGAGAGTAGCACTTAGGAGAGGAAGAGTCTTCAGGGACAGATCCAAACTGTTGGACGCTCCAAATGACATGATGTACCAAGAGTAGGCTACAGACTTCCATCAGATAGGATGAGATACATGTGCCAGCTGTTGAAGTGTCTGTAGCAAACGTGACCCGTCGTTGTTTGGCGCTTACTGTCCCGCAGACAGTGTGCATTGCACTGAGGTTTTTTGCCACAGGTAGGCTGATCAATATGTTAAATTGATTAGAGTATTAGCCCGAGAGGGAGGATCACCCCCTGTCTTTTTTATATTTTTATCCTGTTGCGATACAGTAATGAAGCCTTTTTGCTCTGAATTATGTTTTTATATTTGTTCTTTATTTGTTTCTGAATCCTTTAAGTTCCACCAGAGCTCCTTCTGAAATGGAGGTTAATAATAGTAATAATTCTTTTTCACACATGACATAATGACACTTATCTGGAATGAACTGCTAGTTGGCTGCAAACTGTAGTAGCTCTGCCCTAAATTAAGTGTTTTTTAAGACTTGAGCTGTCAATTTGGGTTTTTTCATGCTGGTAAGAAGCTTTGCTGCACAGGAAATTTTCCTCATATTTTTCTGCTCTTTAAAGACTTGTTATGGTGAGTCTCCATGGCAACGAGACTTATTTATCTTCGAGATCAACTGATAATACTCTCCAAATTCAAGATTATCAGTGAAATAACACCTCAAATGCCAATGGAGTTGAAAATAAAGAGAAGACGATGCAGGGCAGGAGTGAGGCAGAGAGATAAACGGTGGAGATTTAAACCGTTTCTTCAAACTGTTGTGATGGGTAATGTTAGCTCACTAGCTAACAAAATTGATGAGTTCCAGGTGCTAACTGAACATATTCCAGGCTGTAATGAATCTGTACACGGCATCAAGGCGGTCCGTGCAGACCACAATAAACAACTCAGCGGAAGACTAAAGGGAGGTGGTGTTACAATACTGGTTAACCAGTGCTAGTGTCATCCTGGACATTTTACTGTTAAAGAGAAGATCTGCAAAAGAGACATCAAAATACTAGCTTAAATGAGCCTACATGCTAGCACCATGAGCCTACAACTTTCCTGTCGCACCTCCACTCTGTCACCCTGCACCTCAGTCAAGGACCTGAACACAATCTCATCTTCCTCCACATCAGGATTTCCTGAAACCACCACTACCTGTTAATCACACTTCATACAGGCCTCAGGATGTCCTTACAGTCTTTTTTAAAAAGTGGACTCCTGAATGAGTGGAACAGCTGGCTCATCTACACCAAAGATATGTATCAACAACCATTATAAATGCTCTAAAATGTGCACTTAAACGTACAGAAATAATGCAGGTTTCATCATGAAATGTTGTCGTTTCAAATGTTTTCACTCATTCACAGTTGAATAACTTCTAGGCTGTTAAGCTTTTTCATGCTTTCATCTGTCTGTCTTGCCTAATTGCCAATATAACAACTAATATGACAGAACTGCATCTAAGCTGTACTTGAATGTCTGCTCTTTCTTGAATGACATTGTTTTAAAACCACTTCAATCACAAGAAGACCACAAGCCTGCGAAAGTCATTTGGTTGCCCAACAATAGAAAATGTTGTTAAATGTTGAAAAGGCTCACTTGGAGGTTTTTCTTTTGGATGAATTATAGGTTGTCAGGTTTAGCTTGAAAGATCGATAAACAGCAAGCTTTGTTCTTTTGGGATAAATTTGGTTTGGGTCAAGAAACTATAGTTTTTTCTCTCTACAAACTCATGCAGATCTGGTTCTGGGTGCTTGCATGGGAATCTGATACATCCACAGTTTACTTCCAAAAATCACACTGATGAATAAAGAACTAAAAACGCTATGAATCTTCTCACATGAATATATGGATTCAGTTATGCATTTTCTAAAATGGCATGTGTTCCTGCGGCAAAAGGTGCTTAGTATGATTTAAACTGTGTCCTGCAACTCCTCCTCACTCAGGTAAACTGAGTGTGGCTGTTTTGGGTTAATTATCAGATTTGCTCTTCCTCTTCGCCTCACTTGTCCTGCAGGAAAACAGGAAGGCAGGATTAGAGCGACGCACTGCGCTGAGATCCGGAGAGCCCGGATGAATCCCCTGGTGGAATGCTCGTCACGCACACATGCACACACATGGAAACAGAGAGGCCTAAACACAGGCTACATACTGACTGTTAAACACACTTTCTCTAAGTACATTCCCCACTTATACACACACACACAAACACACATGCATTCATGATAAATCCATTAAGTGATCACGAGCAAACAAATAGCACAAACAGCTCAAGGAAAAAAACACAGGATCACGAACCTAATAAAAGGAATCACGGGTTGAGCACTAGGATTGTGCCAAGAAACAATAAGGACCTCAAACTGCAGCCAAGAATGCCACAGCTATGTTTACGACCTGTATTAGGGTCCAGACCCAGTCATTACAAGGAAGAGGTGCTCATTATAGCTGTTTATGGGAGGAAACAAATAGTCTCCTGTGACTCACGATTTAGTTGAAATGCAAAAGATGCAAAACAAAATGTAAAAAAAAAAAAAATCTTGGTTGCAGTTGGCCGAGAAAACACGCAGACTTATCTTGGACAGATATCTGTGACCTTGAGAGGCGGTAATTGAGCGGAAAGGGGATGTAAAACATCCGCTGGTGGGTTTTAGTGTGACTGTGTATGCAATCACACACACAGAAACACACATACACACAGCAGCAGTGGCAGTAGTATAAGACCCAGGCTGGCCGCTGTCTGGCATTATCTCATTGCCTGAGCACTCCTGCTCTCTCTGAGGCCATGCACAGAAGCATTACGCGCATCTGCCTCACATTAATCGGCAAATTATGTAAAAACTGTCCGTCAGTGGACATCACTAAGGGTGGCAATGCCGAGAAGAGGGCCTCATACTTTTTTTCTTCTTTTGCAAAGCAAACAAAGAAACACTCATTTAAAGCTAATGTTTTTTTCAGACATAATTAATCCTGTTTTAGCTTTTGTTGAAATTCAAATATAACATCCCTTAACTCTGTGTACAAATCCGAATTAAAGTCACATCCACTAAAGTATAAATAAGGCCTTGAGGACCCCACTTTCATTTTAACAGCTGCCTTCTTAGCTGTGGGGCCTCATGACGCTTGTTACCACAGATACCACTCACGCTAATACATCCATAGGAAGCTAATAAGAAATTCACATGACCTCATTCCCAGTGCAGGTGGTTTCTATGGCATTTCTTTACACTGACTGCGAGGTGGAAGCTGTCAGCAGGAAGCTAAATATTATAGCTGGTTAACATGACAGAGCAATAAACAGTGACAAATAAGTTTTCCATGAAGAAAAACCTGAAAAACATGCACACCATCTGGTTTTCCTTTTCTCCCGTGGCCTACCCATTAGAACAATACAAGCTGGGATTACTTCCATACTTGAGAATGATGACCTGAAATATGTAAGATTAGCTAAAACTGATATTTAGATTTTAATATTTTAAACTCTTTGAATTGTTTTTTACCTTTTACCTGTGAAATACAACCAAATCAAGTCCATACAGCCAGAATGACGGTAAATCATAAACTTACTCTTTTTTGACAGTGTTTAAGTGGATGAACATTTTTCTAATCTTTATTAATTTACTGTAAGTAGATATTTATACTTGGGTCATTAAATGAAGACTTGTTTCTTTAAAATCCCTGGACGCATTCAAGCAAGATCAAACTTTTTTTTTTAAGATGTAACTACTTGTAACTAGAAACGCAAGCCACACATAAGTTTGCCACCCGTCCCGTAAAATACGTAATAGTAGACATCCATATAATGACAACTTTATGTTGCCTATTTTGCAACTTTATATCCAAGAATGTAGGACAGAAAACAATGCACTCATTGCTAATATAGCATTTAAGTCTTTAAGTTTGATTATTTGTGTGTGTCCTTTATTTTAAAATTCTGAAAGGTGACAACCCTGGCCACAGAGTCCCTGCCAAGAAGGTAATCTAATCTTTTTGCTGACATTTCTTCATTTGCTTGTTTGTTTGTGTACAAAATAACTCAGAAAGTTATGGACGGATTCTCATGAAATTTTCAGGATGTATACAGAGTGCTGAGATGAAGAAGTGATTACAATTTGGAGGTGATCCGCTGAGCAACAGAGTCCCCCCAGCTTATTGGGACTCACACCCCAAAACCTGTCCAGATCATGGAGAAATTTTATCCACTGAAATTTTCACTCAGTAAAAAACCATCTGTTTGAGTCATATTTATTCAGATTGGATATATTGTAATAAGGTAGTCATGCACAGGAGTAGATTGTAATCATTACATCACCAGGACTTGCTACTGAAACTCTGGATTGAATTTGAAAGGTAAATATGAAACACCAGAGACATTAAATGTTGTTTTTTATAGGACAGAAAAGGTTCACAATTTGCACAAAGACCTGATGTTTGCCACTGATTTGCTCTCATGGACCCTTCATATCAATACCAACTCTGAACAATGTTTATACACTCATATAATCATCCTTATAATTATTATGATTATTTTTGAATTATTCTTCACAAATGGTTCACATTAGTAACAATAGTTTGGTTTAGAAAAGAGATACATGTTGAGGAAAGACATTTGGAATGACAAGCATTGTGATCTCAGTTAGGTCATAGATGCTGTCCTACAGCCAGGCGCAACGTCACCTCATAATTCACAACCATGCATTACAACACTGTGGTTTTAACAAATAAACTAATCTATTGAAAACTCAGCACATCTGCTGGAGAGGCGGGGCTGTACCAATTCATCACTTCGCATACATGCCCATTAACTTTGATAATGTTTGTGGTTATTTTTTAATTTGGTCAGGACAAATCATTACTCACAATTTTTTCCTCAAGACTATAATTTTCTCTACAATAATCTATTTATTGTAACAACAAGGCTCAATTTAATCACTGGCTTTGTCTCTGTTCTCTGAACTAGTGTCTGTCTATCTGCGGAGTGTTCTCCATTTTACCATCCCCTCCCATCGCTCAATGCAATGCTCAGAATTTCTCGCCTCTGATGCTAACTCAGAAAGCTTTCGGTTTACCCAGAGTCCCCTGGGATGTTACTCATTCTGACTCATTTATTGAAGTTGTGAGGCATCACTTTGTTGCTACATTTTCCGATGACACTGTCTGACCCAAGAGAGGAGATGTCGTTTATTTGCTTGTGTTCCTCGGTGTGTCAAACGTTTAATATTGCTGACCAGAGATATGTGGAGAAGTTGCGAGATGACAGAATTCAAGGGAATGGGGTGTGTTACATTAATGAACATAACTGAAATTCATGAAATAAAAAGTTGCATAATGACAATCAGCTCAATTTCCCTTGTGATAAAAAAAATTAATCATCTAAATGATGAAGCTCCCCATTAAACAGCAAGTTTTTCTTTTTTTTAACACTTTCAAAGTGCAACAAGATTTTGATCGCTACATTATTCACTTATAAAGTGAACTTACCTGGAATCTCGTTTATTCACGAACAACAGCTGTTATATACTTCCTGCAAACTCCAAATACTCTTTAACCGGCCTCATTAATGCTGAATGAGGAATGTATGTTATGTTGTTTTTGCGCGTTTGGATGTTGGCATGCCATTTAAAAATGCAGTAAACATGAACAGCTGGAATAAAGGAGGAAGAGAGGCAGTGGGATATAAAAGAATAAAAAGGAGAGAAAGGGAGAATGAACAGAAACCCTGAATGAGATAAAAAGCAGCGTGAGCTTATGACTCAGCATTTAAAATCTAACTGTAATTAACTGTAATTAATCCAGATGGTAAACATCCTCAAACATTTGATAATAGTTTCACCAGTTAATAGATCAACATTTTCATCTCAACAAAAGGAAGCTTAGAAATTTTGTAAATCTAATGAATGACACAATATGTCTTGGTTTGATGAAGGGGAAATAGATGTTAGGACATCCTGACACCAGTACATGAAAAAGCAGCTCAGTCCACACAGAAAACAACCAACATGTAGAGTTCGGTCATATTTTAATGTATTGTAATCTTTAATGGGGCAACAAAGCTGTGGTTTTCTAAGTGTTTATGTCACATGAGAGGAATTGAAACCTTATTTGTATTTCTAAACCGCTTAATTCAGGTTTGGGCCATTGCGGCTGGAGTCTATCCCAACAATTGAATGAAGACCTATTAGTAGTAAAATAACTATCGAAACACTTTGTTATGTGATTACATAATCTTTAAAGGAATTAACATTTATTTTAAACATTGATCATAAAAGCAAACACAGCAAAGAAAAATAGGGAATTGTGAATATGAGGATAATCACAAAGACTGTATCGGTTGCGTTGTAAATTAGCAATGTCTTGCATGAAGATCTGCTAATTCAGATGCCTTCCCCCTAAATAAGAATAAAAATGTAAATATACACGTATAATTAAATTATTCAGTTGCGCATATTATCGTGGGAACTATTTTCCCATAAATATTTGATTAGTATATTGTCTGGTTGGCTGGTGATTTTATGAGCTTTATGAAACAACTTTAATTTTGTAATGGCTGTCTTGATATTTTCATTCAGCAACTTTCCTCTGTGAATATGTGTACGATTATTCACCCCAACACACTGTTGAACACAGGAGTTGAGGAGTTGCAACTAGGTGCCTGGCGGCTTTAAGGACTTCAGTCAGGACTTCACGCCCAACTGCTTTGTTTTTTAACCTCATTCAGGGAACAGATAGCAAAGCAAAAGTCTGTTGCGGACATGGCAAAAATGCTCATTGTTAACCACCCAGCAGTAACTTCTGAATTCAATAAGTTTTGCACCACTTTTGACTCTTCCCATCACTGTTGCAACCTCAGAGAGCTCATTCTCTAAGTTAAAACTCATTAAAACCACTTGAGCAGCACAGTGAGGCAGGGTGAACCTGCTATGTTGTTTATAGACAATGACAGAGCAAAGGAAATAGACATACAGAGCATTGTGGATGAGTTCGCGGAGCGCTAAGCTCGTCGTATGCCTTCTAATAGTAATGAGTATGTCTAAAATGGGCTACTTCATAATGAAAATGTATTTGTGAACATGTGGGCCGCTTTGCCAGTTACAATTACTAAAATTGATACAGACTGAGTTGAAATACTAACATGGGTGTGAAAATGATGTGGTCGCTATCCGCAGTACTGAACTGCTATGAATTAGTGTTGTTTGATTATTAGTAACCATGTTGCTTAATGTTTTTGTTGTTCTCTTGGTTTTTTTATAAGGCCTGCTTTATGTCAGTTTGATGTACTTTAAAATGACGCAGTTACTCTCACTGAGCAGTACCGAAGCTTGTATGCCTCACTGTTGCAGGCATGTGTAAAATACTGATCATGAGCTTTATTTTTTTTTTCATTTAAGGGGCCACATCTTTTGTCCTGCCCCAGGCCCGGTTCTGATTTGTTCTGCTATGGCGCTGAATGTTGATCAAAAACTTTTTTATGTCCAGCACTTTGGAGTCGTTTGGTTTTTAAAATGTGCTTATGAACAAAGTGGGTTTGATGATTTTCTTGTGTGTACTCCAAACCATGAGCGACACAAGATCTGAATCTGTGCATGTTGTCAGAAGCTCATTTGGGACAGTTACGAGGCCCAGAAGTATGGAAATATAACAGTGTATGAAACACAAAAATATGAAAATGACTATGTTAGAAAAAAAGTTACAATTCAAGTCTTCTACTTCATTGCTTACTGCTTTTGGTGTATATTTGATGTTTTATTTTGCAAATTGAGGACAACAGAAGCTGAAATCAGATGGTGTTTAGATTTGATTTTCAATATTTCATGTTGCCTATGATAATATTTCATGAAATATTTTGTCCATAAAGACATTTTTGGAGCTAATGTTCTGTGACCAGTCTCCCACTTTGGAAACATGAATCCATATATAAGTAAATTTACTCATTTACAAGTTATGCTGAATAAGTTAGGAATCACACTGGCCTTTTCCCAATGCAGCGTGATGTTGCCTCACCCATAAGTTCCTTCTGTTTGCAAGTTTTAAACACACACACGCAGACACAAAAAACATCTTTCATGGCAGAATCGCTTAGAGGTGTGAACTGATTTTCTGCCCAGATACAGTCAGCCTTTCAGGAATCTGACAGGAGTGTGAAAGTTACACTGTGAGCTTTAACGGATAAAAACGATTACTTGGAAAGTCTCGGAGCTGAAACAAAGAGCATGCACAACCCAACTACTATGTGCATTTGATCAATATTTGCATCTCTTAAAGATAGTTTGAACTTCTGTGTGAGTGAAACCTAAAAACTGCTCTGTGCTGAAACAAGTCCATTGTGAAGTATGTTTGGCAAGAAGATAACACATTAATTATGTGGAACTATATTATTAAAATATTAAAATATATTATCATTAAAAACTATATAATTTCATCCTGCTCGGTGGTTGCAAACTGTAGTAGCTCTGTCTAACTGTTGTTTTTTTTTTAATATAGGCCTCTTTTTTTTAAGACATGAGCTTTCAATTTGGGTTGTCCAAGACTTCATGTTGGTAAGAAGCTGTGCTATACAAGAGATTTTCTGCATATTTTTTCTGCTCTTTTAAGACTTGTAATGGTGAATCTCCAACAAGACTTATTTACCATCAAGATCAACTGATAATGTTCTCCAAATTCAAGATTATCAGTGAATTAACACTTCTAATCTGAATGGAGTTTAAAAGAAAGACAAGAGGACACAGTGGAGGAGTGAGGCAGAGGGAAATGATGGATATTTAAACCGTTTCTTCCAAATGTGATGGGTAACGTTAGCTCTCTAGCTAACAAAGCTGATGAGCTCAAGATGCTAACAGAACATATCCCAGTCTGTAATGCGTCTGTACACGGTTTCAAGACGGTCTGTGCAGTCCACAATAAACAACTCAGCGGAGAAATAAAGGGAGGAGTTGCTGCAGTACGGGTTAACCAGTGTTGGTGTCATCCTGGACATGTTACTGTTAAAGAGAAGATCTGCACAAGAGACATTAAACTGCTAGCTAACATGAGCGTACATGCTAGCTCCATTAGCCTACAGCTTTCCTGTCACACCTCCACTCTGTCACCCTGCAGCTCAGTCAAGGACCTG
>JBAMHX010000017.1:26132218-26143703 GCA_037177515.1 Pseudomugil tenellus | reverse complement strand
TATATATCGGCAAACTGGTTTGGGGAATAGGGGGCACCACCAAGAAATTCTGCTTAGAACACCAAAATTGCTAGCAGCGCCCCTGCCTGCATGCATGCTTAGATTACCGGCTTGCAGGTTTACTCTTTTATTACTTTTTTATTTGAAACAATTCTCATGAGTGATATTTTGAGAGGATTTATTGCCTTCTTTAAACTTTATTCTGTGACAGCAGAGCTACAGCAGTATTTTTGCATCTTTGGAGGACTTTAGCTGTCCCCCAGTATGTTGTCTAGTCGGTGTAATGAGTTGTCCATGATGGACACCATTCTGTTTCTTACTGCCTAGAATATCCCCAGCAGTGTCTCAATTGAAGAAACAAGAAATAAGAGACACACAAGTTTAGATGTTTCATTTGTAAATTTTACTTATTGTGTCGTTAGAAATGATAATCAAGATTCAGAAACGTTACAGTTATTGGGAAACCATCTCCAGGAGACTGCTGCTTCCAATCAGTTTACCACCCTCCTGAATGCCTTTTCCCTCCTTAGCAAGATAGATCATTAAATATGTTCTCCCCGTGAGCTTGTCTCATAGGAATGAAGATTAAAGTCTGAGCTGTATGGATGGCAAGGTCATTGCAGTCATGCAAATGCAGCTAAACTTTGACCTTTTAACCCCAGTCTGAAGGGAGAAATCACATGTCTTCATAAGCCAAAGTCAACTTAAAAGCATTCCCATGTCTGGAAACACCTGCATTTGGACAATTTTGAATTTTTCTTAACTTTAAAAATGTCCTTTTCAAATAAATACTGAGAGTTTGGCATTATTTATGTCAAATTTATCTTTTAACTGATGCAGCTTTTATATTTTCATTATTATTTCAGGAACAACAAACACAGTTGCTTTAATATTACTGGTGCAGGAAAACAGAATTACTGACAGTAAGAAGTTAATCCATTTGCACCAAAACCAATCCCCTGAGACTTAGGATACTCTTACACTTTTGTTTGAACTCAAGCTTTTTAGTTTATCAGTAAAACTTAAAATCCCGCAAGAATCCGCCAAAAGCCCGTCACGACCACGCAGCCAAGCTGACTAAAAGAAGTGATCCCATTTCCAGATCAAAGTGGACCAAACTGTGTTCAAACGGTGGCACATGTGAGTCCTACCAAAAACAGTATGGGTGAAATGAGGATGGGAGACTAGATTTATATAAGCAGCGGCATAAAACTCCTTCTTCCCTTAACAATATGTCATAAATCAGGGCTGCAAAACCCTCCAGGACTACTCATAAGTGTCATCTCCTCCATGTTTATTTATGAAACTCAAACTAGCTTTGAGTACTGTTTAAGTTGGTGCTCAAGTTGCTTCAAGTGCTGCTTGTAGTAATGTAAGATGACAAAATGGTTTGGTACGCTTTTCTAGATTTAGATGGCAATAGTGTCCTGATGCATGTTTGTCTCTAAACTATAATATCAAATAATGTTGTTGTGCATAAAGTTCAACACAAAAATTAAATTGGAACAAATTGTAAATAATAAAAAACAAACAGGAAATTTAATGCAGATTTTGACGTATGACATTGAAAAGGGAAGAACAGTGTTCAGATACAAGAAACTGGGATGTTAACGTCTTGCATAATGAAACAAGATTGATTTTCTCAGTTCTCTTTGATTCTTTGTCTCTTAAAAAAGAAAGTACCATTCAGATTCTATTCATTTTAGCTTTATACACAATAGATTACATTTTTCTACAATTTTTTTTGCAGATTACTAAATCTCATATATCATATTCATCTTCATATGTGAGTGACTCTACCTCTGAAGTGCTCTTTTTTATTCCATATCTGGCATTGGGTCTGTTTCACAAAGCAGGTTTATCAAAAACTGAGTTTGTTAACCCTGAAATGAGGCCAACTCAGGGTTTTCAGTTTCAGGAAGAGGGTTTAAATAACCCAGAGTAAATAGAGTAAACTCCAGCCTGTTTCACAAAGAAGGTTAAGTTTAACTGAAACCAACCTGGTCGGCAGCAGCTTTTATGCCTGAAACCCTGAGTTTATCTCAGTCTCCTCTTCTTTCAGAAGTACAAGCACTCAATTTCCTTGAATTAAGATCTCACTCGCTTTGTCCGTCTCGTCTTTTGCGAACATGACATGTCCGTTTATTGACAAAGAGGATGTGCTTCTTAGCAGGGAGTTTGATATTCACCACGAAATCATGATTAGGCACAGATTAGATGTTTTTTCGTACCTGGAAACGTATTTATTGGAGCGTTACTGGTTTTTACTGCAGTCTCTAAAATATATCCATGCTCTCATCAAGCCGTACATCACCAATAAAACAAAACACACACATGCTTCAACGTTTGAATTAAATTTTTATTCTGCATCATAAGTTGTTGTCCTATTTTTCCTGTTGGATTGCATCTAGAAGAACATCCATTTTTAGTTTAAACAGCATTTTAACCTGCATGATAATCTTGATGAGTGTGGAAGTGCATGCTTTTTTGTATAAATAAACCAGCTTTATCCTACTTTATAAAACACAATGCTTAGTGTGTATGAACTAGTAACCTTGTACTTTAGAGTTAATTTCAGCAACAAGGAAATTCCTTCCCTTTTAGCACATAAACACAGCATTATAATAAAGTAAAGTATTCGTAATAGACTGTATTTCAACTTCATTCTTGACATTTTAAGTTTATTCTCATAGTGTGGAAGGGAGAAAAAAAATAATCCTCTACAAATTATTGTTTTCAGTGTGAACCTAATGTTCTGTCATAGAATCACCGTATGTCTGCATTAGAATTTCAAATTCCAGCGAGGAAAGAACGAAGACCTTTTTCTTTTTTCAGCGGTTGTCATGGTGACTCATTGTTTCTGGGATCCATTGATGATGCTTTTAAAGTTTTGGCGCTCATGGTTAACTTGGGTGTTAACCAAACGAACTCACAACAGTTGTTGTGAAATGGAAAACTCTGAGTTTCTCATCTCAGGGATTGCCAGTTCGTAGTTATCTCTCAAACTCAGGGTTTGTTGGACCCTCTTTGTGAAACAGACCCCTGCTGCATTCAGCCAAACACTGTGCAACATGTTGCTCCAGCTTTTTCTTTTGAAAACCTCTAACATTTTCAGCCTTTTGTTCCGGTTACATCTTTTGCAATTTTCTACTGCCAGCAGATTTATGATGAAGCATCATTTTATTAAAAAACAACAATAAAACTTGTAAATAGCATACATTTTTATCCAATTTGGAAATAAATGTATTTGTTTTTTATTTACATGGTAAACTGCATTCCAGCTGTTCTGTGAAGGGGGTTGAAGAATACACAACCAACAGCACAGCTGATCGAATGCCTGGGTGGTCCAGTAATCGCTGGAAGGAAGTGATGAGCAGCTAACAACAAAGTTCAACTCAAGCAGTTAAATCGAGCCACGAGGCTGTGAATGAACAATGAACAAAAACAAATCCCTCCCAGATCCTCCAAATCTTTCGCTCCTGTCATGCAGCTTCCCATCCCATCCCGCCTCTCCGTCAGGATATGACCAAGTCAAGCTGCAAAAACCCACCGCTGTGCTCAGTGAGTTAAGTCTAAGCCCCATTAGAAACTTTTAGCCTGTAGTTGAAAAAAAGTCCAGCTTTCACACATTTTTGTGATGGAAGTTTCCTTTTTCTCCACATTCAAGGAATGATAGAATTAAGAAAGTTTTTCTTTTGTTATTTTCATTCTCTTCTTTTGATGATGTGCAAAAACCTAAATGTTTTGCAGCAGATTGCCAGATGAAGTCCATCAGTGTGAAAAGGGAGTTAGAGACAACCTGGTTTGATTGTACAAGAAACTTCCTACAAAGCATCAGCTGATGACTGATTGCTTTCAATCATAAAGAAATGACGCCACCGGAGGCAACAGCTAGGGGTATATCCCCGAACACCCCCAAAATTCAATTTCCCTAATCCTCGAACACATAAACAAATATAGAAACATTCAAGTTTAATGCCATTATGTGGCACATCTTCAGGTCATGACCTTTCATTTGCACTATATTTGAAGTGAGTCGGATGAATAGTTTCAGATATATAACCAAAACAGTTTTCGGTACAGTATGAGCGCCCCCTTTCAAACATGAAAACTCTAAATTGGCGGTGGTGGCAGACGCTGTGGCGGCAGACGCGGTGGCGGCAGGCGCGGTGGCGGCAGGCGCGGTGGCGGCAGACGCGAAGTAGACGTGGTGTCGGCAGACGCTGTGACGGAAGACCCGGTGGCGGCAGACGCGGTGGCGGCAGACGTGGTGGTGACAGATGCAGCGGCAGCAGATGCTGTGACGGCAAACGCAGTGCAGTGGCGGCAGATGCAGTGGCGGCAGATGCAGTGGCGGCAGATGCAGTGGCGGCAGACGCAGTGGCGGCAGACGCAGTGGCGGCAGACGCAGTGGCGGCAGATGCGGCGGCGGCAGATGCTGTGACGGCAGACGCAGTGCAGTGGCGGCAGACGCACTGGCGGCAGACGCAGTGGCGGCAGACGCAGTGGCGGCAGACGCAGTGGCGGCAGACGCGGTGGCGGCAGATGCTGTGACAGCAAATGCAGTGCAGTGTCGGCAGACGCGGTGGCGGCAGATGCGGCAGATGCTGTGACGGCAGACGCAGTGCAGTATCGGCAGACGCAGTATCGGCAGACGCAGTATCGGCAGACGCAGTATCGGCAGACGCGGTATCGGCAGAAGCGGTGGCGACAGACGCAGTGGCAGGAGCGGTCGTGGTGAATGTAAATCCATGACACTCCGTTCAGGATATAAATACTAACACCATGAGCAAAGATCTGTTTATAGAGATTGTGTTGACTATTTAAAACAAGTGATGTTAGGAACTCCTCGATTCTCTGATACATTCATGGTTTATGTCCATTTGTACTCTGTGAACATGGAATTAGCCCAGCTGTATTTAATCTGAAAAATCCTCAACAAATCATGAGTTGGACCAAGACTAAATAACTGGACTTCATTTTTGCACAATGAGAGTTGCAAATTTTGCGTTTGAGATTCTTTGTCTTGATGTGTGGAATATGAAAACCTAAAATTAGGGCAAAGAGATAGGAATAAAGTTTTAATGAATAGAACTGATGGATTTTTAAAGACAAAACACTATGATTTGGTAGGTGACAAAATGAACCAACAGAAATTAACTAATAGGCAGCAGCTAATGAATGAATATAGCAAATGAATGAATGAATGTTGATATTTGATTTGGAGACACAAACACTTTCTGAGGGAAGATATTGATAAACCATTACTTTCCCGCTGACGACCATGAGGCGGTATAGCTGTCATGGCTCATACTGAAACACGAGGCTGACATCATGCTGTGAATAATCTGCTAATTAGATTTGGCCTGAGGGTGTTGGTGCAATCAAATCTATCCGCTGCTGCAGGCTGAGAGGCTGAAACTTGATCTGAAAATGAAAATATGCACTGTTTCTCAAGTCTGTTTCCCTTCAAGTCCGGGCTTGCTGCACTGTCCACCACAAGCATGAGAGTGTTTGCATGTGCATGCATGTGTATTGCCTGCAGGAACGTATTTGTTACTGTGCACACGTATGAACTGTTCATCAGTCTTTTATTGTTTTCATTTCCTTGTTCACTTTATCCAACTTTGACTATCTTATCTATAAAGCTTGAGCTGACTTTGCTGCAGGAGTTATTCAGCTTAGTGTCGCTATGCTGCAGCTCTACAGTCCTAAATCAGATGAAGGTGTTCGGGAATATAAAAGCATAAAACCTTCACTAATTCCTAAATTGACTTTGATTTTCATTTATTTGATGACACCGTGAACCCATCACATTTCAAGTTTTGACTAGTTCGGCTTCCTTTTAATGTAAAGTTAATACCACTTCCTCTTACATTAAATATTGATTATTTTTCTCTCATGAGGTATTCAAACCCATCTTAAAGTGTGCAACGGTACAGGATTGTTGCTGCTGTTTTTCTCTACAAACTTCCTCTGAGTTCTTTGTTTTTTTTGGGGGGGTGGGGGGTGGGGGGGGGGGGGTTGTGGAGTTCTGCACACAGACCAGTCCAGGGCATGTGCCCTCTTCTTCTTAAGTCTTTGTAATATGAGCAGAAGTAGTTTAAAAATGCAGGGATGTGGCTTTGAAGGCAACATATGTTGCCGTAAAAATCTCACTGAAATGTTCTGCATCGATGCTGATATCACAGAAGTGTAAATGAGCTTCCCAAAAGGCTCAGATACACACCGATGCACACAGAGCTTTTGGACTTCTGGTGATTTCAGCATCTTTTTAATCAAGACTTGTGTATCTTCTGCACAGCAGGTGACATTCTGATTTTACAGCTGTTCTGAATGAACATCAATTTTTAGTTTGTTTAGTTGTCTCTGTTACAAAGAAAAAGAAGAAACACACAACCCTCTTCTCACTTCGGTGTCCGGGCCACTTCCCATGCCTGTGACTGGATCTGAGCCCGGCAGACAGAGCTGTGGATCCACCTGTTCCTGGTGCTCAGAGCTGCTTCCTGATCCGGATGTGGGACCATGAGAATGTGGATAACTGCAAGGAAAACAAGCCATGTTTCTTTTTTTCTCCTCATCGTGTTGCCTTCCGGATGGGTTTTGTGGTGGAATTTGGCAGAGCTGAAATTTTAAAAAGCCCTGATTTGCTTTGTGTGTTTTCAATGTTTGTTGCTGTTTAATAAGCAAGAAAACTCACTCAAAACCAAGAGAGAAGCGTTTTACAAGCAGCCAGTTTATCTGGTGTTGCAAAACAGATCTCTGAACAATGGTCATTTTGCTGTAAAGCATCTACTTAAAATGTATTAACTGCAGAAGTAAGAAAACATGAAACATATTCAGAGACAATGCTGAAGTTTCAGGACTGAAATAGAATAACATTTTTTTTATTCTTCATTTAAAGCAGAGCAGCAAAATGTTTTGCTTTAGATTATTCCAACCATCATTGTTCATCATTGAGCTTGTTTATGTGACCATCAAAATCTGACAACTGGTAGAAATGAGATCATGGTAATGAGATGGGTCACCACCACAAAGGCCAAGGCGGGCCCAGAGGAGGAGTAGGCAAATTTCTCACCGGCAACAGCAGGCAAGCACGCAGTAGTCAGCAACAAAGTACTAATAAAAATTTTAAAAAAAAAACTTTTTTGAAAGAATAAGCAACTTATTTAGCTTTTTCAGCTACTAGATTTCTGTGCAGAGAAAGAAAAATATTTACATCTGCTGGTCTTGGATCTTGGTGAGATGAACTTTGTCCCACATGGAAGCAAGAGCCAATGGATGGCTTTGATCCGTGAACCAGGCGGCAATCTCTGGCTGCCGATGGCGACGCCAATACGGAAATGGAAATAATTGCAGTTCCCCTCTCACCGCTAGATGACTGGCTACAGTAGAGAGCAATGCCCATAGACTCCCATGTTAAAATGTCAGATTTCACAGCTAAAATAAACATGTTTACAGAGTGGCTCCACAAACCTTTGTTGGTTTAATAGGTCCACTTTCAACACTTCGGTTTTGATGCTATTTTAATCTTAAATTTAGAGGCGTGTCCTTTTGATTGATGTGTGTTAGAGCTCTATCACTGGTTACAGCTGCGTACTTCTTGCTGGATCCACTGTGTGTAACGATGGAGGGAGCCGAAGCCAAAAGGAAGTTTAACAGGATTTATTATGAGATAATGCCAGATTAACTAAGCCTGTAGGGAACATGGAGGAGTCCAGGAGGGATGTCGGAACAAGGAGCAGGAAGGCAGGCTGTGGGGAATCCAGAACAGTGCAGTGCAGGCAGGAGGAGCAGGAACAAGCATGTGTTTTACATTCAATGTCCAACAAAGCCATGACTGTGAGCTGAGGGAGATAAAGCTGTGAGGGGAATCAGGAACAGGTGCAGGTGATAATGAGTCTGGTAGCAGGTGATGGTGATTAGGCAAATAGAGTCCGGAGCAGGGCATGACACCTCGACGGAGCCCTCTCCGCTCTACCTATTTATCTATTTTGGGATTTTCCGGTAATGACAAAACCCCAAGATGGCGACAGTAGGACCCGCCTATTGGCTTCAAATCCGCTCATCAGAAACCTATGGGTCACGTGATGGTATGCGCTGTCCAGTAATTTATACAGCCACTGGGTTGAACAGACTTTTTATCTGTAATTAACTGAAACAGCTACAGGTTTTTCTAACCTTGGATCTAAAGTAGGTCCTATGGAATTTCCTGGTATCATAAATAAAACAAGGCCTATGCCGTTGGAAGCGACAGCTAGGGGTATATCCCCAAACGCCCCCAATCCTCCAATTCCCCAATCCTCACATAGACACAATACAATAATATAAAGATGTATATATTCAGTCACAAAGCTCCACCTGTGGAAACTTTAAACCTGCCTGGTATGACGTCAGGACAGGATGCATCCTGAAGTCATGACTTAATTTAAAGCCAATAAGACAAATAGTTCCAGAGATATAGCCAAAAATCTGATATTTGGTGCATAAACGCCACCTGGTGAGGAAACCATTAATCCCAAAATGGTCGTCCCCTTTGGGGACCTGAACAGGTGTCCCGAGTATCATCACATTACATTACATTACATTAGTCATTTAGCAGACGTTTTTCCCCAAAGCCACTTACATCTGAGAATATGTATCAAAATGAAAATGTGAAAATTTTTCGAATTATTGTGCTCACACAAAGGATATCCGGCAGCGGATGCAGCATATTCAGGGGGATAAAAATCTGTTAATGCAATGTTCTGCATTAAACTGACAGGTGGATGTTTTGTCTGTTGTACACACATCCCATCTGTTCACATCTGTCCTTATCCAACTTAGAAACAGCTGCCAAGTTGTGCCAATGAGGAATATTTTATCTGTCCCGGTTAAATCTTGATGAGGGAAAGTTTAATTTAATTGCAGTGTCTGGGCTTTTATCTGCGTGTAAATCCTGTAATTGCTGTTTGAGTGAGTGAGCATTGCACATGTCAAAAGCATTATAATCATATTAAAAATAAGTTGATAACGTAAATACAACTGGGATCAGACTGATTTCATTTAGACAGATGAAATATGTGTCCATATAAACAGTCACCCAGTTGGCTCAAAAACTCAACTTATAAAAGCTGGAGTCAGTAAAGAGAGTTGAGTTTCCCATCACTAGTACATAATAGCAGAGCTGTTCTGCAGACCAAACTTATGCCAGATACTATACTGATTAAACCTCACATGTACGTTTCCATAACTACTGTACCTGCTGGTGGTGTTTAAAGTATGGCAGAATTTCTTTTTGCATGAAATACCCATCCCTAATTTTAATTATAAATGTATCATTTTGAGATTAAGAAATTTCTTTTGTCATGTAATTTTCAGAATTCTCCCTCTCGCTTTGGTTACTGTCACACTGAGCATTAAATCAAGTTGAGGGAAAGTTTGATGCTTGTATCAGAGAACAGACTCTTCTCACAGCAGCAAAGTTGTGAGACTGAGCTGCTTCTCTTTTTCATGGAGCAGCTGCTCAAATAAAGTCTGTTGGTATAAAGACATCAAGCCGTCCGTTGGTCCTCTGAACTTTTCAGCTTGAATCAATTGCTGCAGTTGGCAAGAGACGGGCTCTGCTGGCGAGGCTTTATTAATGACTTACTCGTATCTTCCAGTGCATTCCCATTAACTACCTCATCATGGTTCTGACATAAATTAATCTGTCAAAACAAAGAAGTACAAGTTATAAACTTCAAATTTGCTTCATATTTCTTCAGTTATTTGTCTTTCTGTCATTGATTTTTGGATAATTTGAGTAAATTTAAAGAAAAAAATGAAAGAAAAAAATCACACCAATAAAATCAACTGGGGACTGGCTGGGGGACGTGGTGGACTGGAGTAGGATGGCCGGGTTACTGTTGTAGGGTTTGGGGTCACATCATGGCACTGGTTACTGGGATCTGCTTCCTTCTGGGCTCGAGGTTGGAGGTCTGGGTGGGGTGATAGGGAGGGATTTTAGGGGTTTTGGGAGAAATCAGATCAAAATCATGTTTGCGTTTTAATTCATTTCAATATTGAGCAACAAACATGGACAAATAGTGAATGAGATGTTGGGAGGAGGAAAGGGTTACTGGTGAGGCCTGAGGGGGGGCAGTTGGGAGGAACAGATTATGCAGAAAACCACTTCCAGAGGAAGTGTGTTTTAATGCAGACTGGGTTCCTGCAGAGGCCGTTATGCTAATCTGCCCCCATAATTGAAAGCTACAAAACATCTACAGTGGAAGAGAGGAAGTGAACAATGAAAACCAGTAGCTGAAACCAGCAGACAGACAGAGGATGTACTGGAAGCCCGCAGGAAGTAAAGATCACATGTTTTTATCCCTCCGATGCTGATGCCTCTTCACTTCTACCCATCTGGGGGGGGGGGGTGACATATTGTTTTCAGAGTGAGCTGCATCCGCCCAGTAACATCCATACCACCTCAGTCTCACACACACACACACACACAAACACACACACATGCTCCACCAACAAACCACATTTTACAGCTGGATGAAGAGCATCAATGGGAGCAGTGAGCGAGTGGCCGGACAATAGATACGGCATCCAGGCCAGCACGCCAACCCAGGATTTCCTGGCTTAAACCAGTTAAACCAGAAAAAAAAGTCTGATTCTTCCGGCCGCTCGCTAAAGAATGAAACTCTTGTATGTACCAGAAAAACTAGCATGTTGGGAAATCTAACAATCCAGATAAGCATTGTGGGTATCAGCTAGCAGGGTTGGCAGGCGGATAACAGGTAGTTTGTTTTTCACTGTCACTGTGAGTTACTGTAAGGGTCATCCCGCCCCCCTCTCCCCGTGGCCAGCAGAGAGGCCTGACTGATACAACAGGGCTTAAAAAAAGCAAACAGAGGCGAAATGAGCGGGGGCCACCCCAACATCAAACACTCCGAGTCTGACCCAATCCTCCCTTTCACTGTCGCATGAGCCTGCATGGAAGCTGTCAGGCCTTGTTAACTGAGAGACGCCCACCGCCAGCCTGTCTGCCGTCCCAACCGTCTGACTGTCTGCTAGTCTGAGCAGCTTTCCATCTCACATCTCAAACTGTCTGACTATCGTTAGCCAGCTCTGTGCGCACACACATCTTGGCCTCAGGAACTTCAGAATACACGGGTGATGGAGGGAAACACAGAGGTTGGAGCAGCAAGGGGTGAAGATGAAGTGGCAAAGACAAGATTAGTATAGAGATTTTTCACTAGTTTATTCCACTACAGTACATGGGCTGCTAGTGTAACAATATTTCTAAAATATTTAGTTAATGTGTCAGTCAAAAGGGTAGATCAATAACCCCCACAGCTGGACTGATGGCTCTGAATAGATGGTGTCCCACTTGTCTTTATTTTTTCATCACTGAATCACAACCATTTTCTGTATAAATCACTGGACAGCGCATACCATCACGTGACCCATAGGTTTCTGAAGAGCGGATTTGAAGCCAATAGGCGGGTCCTACTGT
>JBAMHX010000017.1:26117567-26128604 GCA_037177515.1 Pseudomugil tenellus | reverse complement strand
TGAAGAGGATTCTCCTCTTAATTGTTTTTGTAGAAAGTTTGTTTTTAAGGGGGTATGAGCAGATGAAGATTTTTAAAATCTTTGTGGAAAAAGAAAAAAGGAAAAAAAAAAAAAAAAAAAAAAAAAAAAAAAGCTGAACTACTGAAACACACATTACAAGTGTCCGACATCAGTAAAGCTGAGAAGACCAGAGTGGTTTCCTGCTCTACGGATATAAATCCAGGCTTACAGGTGGCTCAGTCTCACCCCAGGGAGGTGAAAACTCTCCCTCTGAGAATAAGAAGGCAGACAGAGGAGCTTTTTGTGCTGAAAGGAAATGAGAGAAGCTGCCGATTATCAGCACCAAAGGCAAAAGATCCCTTCATTCTTAAAACCCTCCAGCAAGGATCTGAAGCCTAGCATGCTCTTTTATCCTTCCTGATTTGAAACACAAAAGCTCCTCATGAGTGTGACTCAAAAGAGGAACTAAAGATCTGCAGTATAATCTGAAAAAAATCTTTATCTGTCCCTTCATTAGCCAAAGTACAGTATTGTAAATTCCTGTTGTAAAGTCATCAAAGTGTGAGGAATACAAGCTCCTTGTGACTCAGAAAGATGTTTTATATGCAGCTTCTTTATCAAGTCCATAGGTGATTAAATTGCTTGAAAACTGTGGCGAAAACAGATAAATGTCCTTTCAAAGCACACATTTACAGGCAGATTTATTTTAATCTATCATTCTGATTGTACTTAATTCTGCTTGATTTTCCATCGGAGGTACTTCAGATGTAGTAGTTACACGAGAAAAGCAATATGTAAAATAGCAGCAACAAAACAAGCACAAGCTAAACGCACAGAGGTGTGTGTGCAGAGCTTTTTGCATTTGAGTCAGAAGGTCATGGAGAAACGTGACAGCTGAAAGCCAGTATGCAAACATTTTCACAGAACATTTAGACCGAAAGGGAAACATGTCAAGCAGCCGAACGGCAGGGCCATCGTCAGATCATCAGGACTCATGCTGTCGTTCGTACCCAACACCGCCTCCCCGAACATGCCATCCACCCGCAGGTGAACGAAACATGCTTAACACCATACCAACACACATTCCCAGTCCATCATCCCAGAGGGTGGGGTGGAGAAATGACCCGTGCCTCACTAAACACCCATGGGTCAGTCAAAACAGACGTTCTGGATTCAACCCAGCTTCATTTCACCTCTTTTTGTTGAAGACTTTACTGAGCTGAAGGAAGCCATTGTACTGTGCGACCTTTGGAACCTCCCTCGCTCACTTTTCACTTTTATTAGAGGATAATCAGGAAAAAAGACGACTTGAGATGAGAACTACAAACTTGAATTAGGATTGGAAATGATCTTTTGTGCAATATGTTGTATTGTGAGTGTGAACTAGACCTCAAACAGCTAATGTGGGTTTAAATATCAGCAGAGAATAAGACAACATGGGTGATTGCAGGCATCCACCAACACTTTTACATCTCCCTCCACTGAGCCACAATGCTCTTATTAACTCCAGCCCCGCCTGCGATCTGCTTCACAATGAGAAGATCAAAGCCAGAGGGGCATTGGGGGGGTCAGTTATGTGTTTCCACAGGGGAGTCATCTCTCTGGGAAAGTGCAATAGGTTAGAATATCAATGAGACGTGCCTGAGAGCGTAACTGTTCACCTGTTGTCTGGCTTTGGCACTATTTCCTCTTGACTCTGCCTTCCCTGTATTTTCCAGCAAACATTTAGATACCGGATGAATCATACTGGCTTGAATACTGCTGAAGAAAACCGTCTATTTTAGCTGTTTATGTAGGCGATCGTCAATAAAACACAGATGCATGATGAGCATCATTACCCAGTTTAGAAAGGTAGTAAACTATACACATTGTAGAATAGTGTGGCCGAGTTAACGTCATGCTCCCTGACTCTACCCCAAAATTTTAGGCACTAGGCTCCCCTTTTTTTGAGTGTGGTCATTGATTTCTGAGAAACACTAGTCTTGTTCTGGTTCTAGCTCCCTTTCAGAACCATGGTGCTTTCTGCTGAACCAGCCTACATTCACATCAGGCTAACCAGAACCAAACTGGACAGACTCTACAACATGGAAATAATTCATGGTCAAGTTAGGCTTCATTAAAACCTACTATTACTCAAAATAAATAATATATACATTAAGCCAAGAAAATTTAATAGGATGTTACAACATCAACAAAGTCGTACACAAATCTTGCGTGTGTGAGCTTTTTGATCAGCATAAGTCAGCCGATTTCTTTTCAACAATTGGTTTGTAGTCACTCAGCTTTATTTGTGGAAAACCGTACTCGGTCGTTTTCTTCTTCAGTTGTAGCTACAGCGGAGTTGCTCCAGCAGATGAAAAAATGATCAATTAATAAAAATTTGGCTCTACTTTTATTTTTTTGCTGTTGCAGACTTCCTTCTTTATTCTCTTAAGCTTGTTCCTTATTTGGTCTGGGGTTCTTCTTTTATTGTTGTTGAAACATCGCATGTAATACAGCACTTGTGTTACAGTTACGATATTATCTCATCAGCTGGATGAGATTTCACGAGAGTTCCGGCTCACACAAAGTTATTTTAGGGTTTTCTACTAGTGGAAAATTTGCCACAGCTTTTTGAAGCCATTCCCCTTCGTTTCTCTTTCTAATTCATTGTAAAACTCGTTCCCTGTTGTTTGCTCCATAATGCGCCATCTTTGCGGGTCCCATGACCTACCACATCACATCAAGTGACCAGAAAAGGTGTTTCCATTACAATTTTGCAATATCTTTTTACATGGAAATGTCGGAAAAAAACACCACATGAGAGCATAAAAAACTTTTTAGAGATAATTGAGAAGTTTTTCAAAATGTAAGTGTTTCCATTAGAGGATTTTAGTGCAATATCTAGGTTTTGCAAAATTCAATGTATAATAAATGCAGCTATATACAATATATTGTTGTATATAGATCTTCATTGTTGTGTAATATATTGCAATATATTAGTCTGGCACTTGAGTGAACCCACTGCTGAGTTCACAAGAAAAAAACATGATTTTTGTTACCTGTTAAAAATCAACTTATCAGGTTCCTAAGCAACATTTTTTTATGTCTGAATGTGATGCTTAATTGAACATTAATTTTCAAAAACCACCACAGTTAAGGGTCAAGAAGTACTGCTCTTTAGCACAATGCCTCTCATTGCTGTAGAGCTGCATGACCATGACTCTCTGAACCCCAAAGGAAACATTTTATCCCTTTAAGATGGAGGCAGGAAGGCTTAGTAGCGAATTTGGATGGACTCATCCTCATCTCATTGAAAGACATGAGATGATGAGAGATTGCAGCGCTTCATGGCAGAGGTAGCCTGAACTGAACAACATGATTATAAAGTTTACTAAAGCAGAAAATAATGCTTTTTTAAACAAATTTAAGAAATGATATTTATTTTCAATTTCTGAGAAATTCTGCTGGGCTTATATATTATAATATATATTTAAAAAAGGATCTCATTTGAAGATATAATCCATATCAGTCCGATTATTTATGGTCCAGTTATGATCCAGTTGAAACAAATTCAGCACTGTCCACATCTGTCCTCTTTATTGTAACAGCATCTGTATTAACCAAGAAAACAAGTGAAAAGCATTAAAACTAGTCTTCAGTATCCCATCCTGAGCATGCAGGGGTCAGTGAGCGTCGATGGGGAGGAAAAACTCTCTTTTAACGGCAAGCATAAAAAAATGGGCATCTGAGTTAACCGTTTAGAGGCAGAGAGAGCAGGGAAGGTCAAGCACCATAACTCAAAGCCAGAAGACCTGCTGAGAAAAGAAGCCCACTATTTGATATTTTCTTACATTTAGAACAGCATGTGTGTAACTCTGAAGGTAGGGTTGCTCTCATAAGCAGAGGATTACAGGAAAAGAGTCATCAGGCAAGATACTGGACCACATGAAGGAAGCTTTACAAGAACAGAGGATTTTATTTTAGAATACTTGCGTAGTGGATAAATATTTGGCTTAAAGTTAAAATCCACAGAATCTAAATCTGGTCAAATAAAAGTCACACAGTGCGAGAGCTGATGAAGAATCTGGTTGAGACTAAAGTTAAAACTCGAGATTCTTTGTTGGAAACCATCCTGACAAATCTGTGACAGGAAACAGAAAACGGAAACATTCAGTTGTTCCAGCTGTTTTCTCCCATTCGCCCCTTCCTCCTCTATTCGTCATTGTCTTGCTCGCACCCCCACCATCCGCCTCAACCTCCCACCCCTCTTCCTACGTATCAAGTGTCTGGCGGGGGTTATTCAAACAGGTGTTTGCTGACGCTCCCATGCAGCAGCCTGCTGAATGCAGGTTCTACCTACTACTACCAGCTGCTCTCTCATGTGCACACACACACACACACCACCACCATGTGTCCATCTGTCACAAGAATTAGATGTAATCCACAGGAATTTTCAGATGTTATGGAAAGCCAGAATGTGCATGTGTGTCTCAGTGAACTCGAGCGTGGACTTTCACTGGTCTGTAACATGACCACACAGCCACCTGCAGCCGATAGCTGTCAAACTCTGAGAAATAAAGGAAAACGCTCCTTTAGCCCTCTGTGCTGGTGACATACCTGCCAAAGCAATGTGCACAATGTACACGACGGTGTACAAAATAATGCATATACCACATAGGGGGGCTCACAATGATATTTAGTGTGTTTAGTGGAGTCACTCATACATATAAATAAAATTATTTTCCTGCAAAAGTTAATGAGATGCATTTAAAGATGCAACTCTCATTTTTTAAAATCTTAACTAGAGACAAAAATAACTCCACAGAGAGAAACATGGCTTCATTTTATGACATACTCACAAAAACTACATTCTCTCTATCAAATCCAATGAAATACATATTTCACACATATTTCATTCTGAAAGTGGAGCGCTTGAAAACCGAGACGGAGGCTTCCTCCATGTTGCCCATTATGACAGCGAGAATAGCTTCTGTGTTCATAGAGTGGAGTTTAGACCTCTAGCAGCAAATGGATGAAAGATGTCTTTTGCTCTGTTTGTTCTGCACTTCAGGGACCTGAAGCACCTCGAACATAAACAAAGCTTTAGGATCTGGGACAGTTTTATCACCAGTCTGAGCTTCTTTGAGAAGCAGACATTAAAAATTCATCTGGCACTTGGTCATTTCCGCTCATAATTATGAATACTTTCTATGTGTAAATGATGTTAAATGCATTACAAAAACTGGCTTTAAAAAACAAACAAAAAAAACTACAAAAATTAGGTTATTTTTCCTGGAAATAAGATAAATTTTCTTGTTCTGTTGGCAGATAATTTCTCCTATTTTAAGGAACATTAACCTGTCAAGAATTTCTAAAACAAGTTAAAAAAAAAAGTCTTAAAAAATCATACTAAGTAAGAATAATTATCTTGAGTTTAAAAAAATAAGCATATGTGTCTTTGATTTCAGATGTTTAATCTTACTTAGATTTTAGTTTTTGAAGTGTGGATAAATGAAAAACTCCCTTTTGGTAGAATCTACCCTCAGATCCATCCTTTTTTTCCACATGCTTGAGGAAAATGTGGAAGCATCTCACGCATGTAGGGACACAAAATAAGTATAAAGACATTCAGAGCCCCTGTCTCTGCAGTCTTTTCCATTTCTTTACCCGTGATTAGTCAACTATTTAATCCAGTTTTCTGCCTGCGCTGGTTGGTACCAGGAGTACAGGCAGGTTAAACTACAGTTCTATAAATGAATAAGACGCCTTTTTTTTCCCTGCAATATTTCCTACATGTGGAAAACTAACAAGACAGAAAGAGCAGAACGAAAAATCCAAAAGCATGTAGCATAATGTCGGTGCGAGAAGTCAGTGTTCACATATAAAGCAAAGAAAACTGGTGCAGTGCTGAAGCCAATATAGCCATAAAATGGTGAAGTGAAGACAAAACAGTAGGAAGTAGAAAGCATCTGAGCTGCTATCCTCTTCACTAAAAGGCTCCCTCACTCCTTCCTGACTGACGAGGAGTTTCAGGTTTGTATGCTGCTGTTGGGACATTGAGGTCATATGTGCACCGCTGACCCTGTCTCTCATTCTGGGGGTCGTTTGGGTCGTTGTCACCTGCGACTTGTTTACCTGCTTGACCAACATGTTTTGATCACAAGCCTCTGATTGTGAATGGTTGTGAACTGAGCAGTGGAGGAGAGTTAGTGCGGCATTATAAGTGCTAAGTAGGTGAAATCTGATGCTGCCTCCTCTGTTTGAAATTGTGATGTAAGAGTTAAACATCCATGGAAATATGAATGTTCCTCGTCCCTGAGGTGAACTGCATTTTTACAGAGGAACTGAATCTCCCGTGTTGTGCCAGTTAGTTTGTTTCCTGCGGTGTTATAAGGTTGTGGCATTCCTTGCTGTAGGTGAGGCTGTGGAAATAGTAGCCTCATTTTCCTGTTATTCCCTAACAGGAGTGGTATCCAGTGTGGCCTTCTGCTGCTGTAGAACATCTGCTTCAAGGTTTGACAGGTTGTTTGTTTAGAGATGACGTGCCTAACTTTGATTATAGGTGGGATTATAGGTGGTCATCTTCTCCATGTCTAGAACCGTATTTTTCGGACTATAAGTTGCTCCGGAGTATAAGTCGCATCAGTCAATAAATGAGTCTTGCAGAGAATAAAATCTTATATAAGTCGCATTTAATCATAAGGCCTACCAGCAAATATATGAATATTCTTGTAAAGTACCAGACCGTCGAGACGTTGACAAGCTTTAGGCAGCACGTTGTTCTGGCTAGTGATGCTCAAGTCGAGGTTTTTCCAGCCCACAGGTTTATGAAATAATCCAACCTGCCACTATTAAATACATGCTGAATGTCCAAGTAAAGACTGATTTTATTTGGCTGGAAAAATATGCTTGAGAACAAACTAAATCTGTGTTTGAAAGAACCCACCACGCATCAAGTTCAGGCTTTCCTTCAGCCTACTATAATTTGAGAGTATATAAGTCGCACCTGACTATAACTCACAGGAACAGTCAAACTATTTTAAAAAAAAGTGTGACTTATAGTCCGGAAAATACGGTAAATGTGTTGTATTTGGCTTTTTAGACTTTTGTGTGGACGAACAATTGAAGATGTGTGTCTGGTTCCTGCTGTGAGAATAATTTCACATTTCACATTTAGATACACGATGGAATAGATCCGTTCTTATGAGCCTCATTGTCTGCTTGTCATTTCCTCACAGTGCAGAAATACATCCTCGCGAGTAGCCTACTAGTTTACTTCCTGGTAACAGTATCTGGCATATATAACATTTAGACTCAGTTTGGGGTCTGTGCATGTATCAGTAACATATTTTTGCATTCCCTGGTACAAATTATAAAGTACATGTGTATTAAATGCAACCAAATCACCAATTCACATAATTTCCTCTTATTCTTTTAATGTCACAACTAATCAATAAGACAGTTATTTAAAGCATTTCTAGATTGTTGCTTTTCTAAATTAAAATAATCATTTATAGCAGCTGTCATTCGTCTAAAATATCATTTAAGTAGCTTAAAGACATGTAGTAAATATAATCATATGTACAAAAATGATTATCTCTCATAAATGAACGTGGATGCAGCAGAATGTATTGAAACTGTAACCAGGGCAACGGTTCACTTTGATGGTGCGTCTAAAGCTCATCTCAGCTCTAAACTTTGCTTTGCTGTATTTCAGAAACATCTATTTTAAATATCTGTCCATCTTTCTCTAGCTGTTTAATCCAGTTGAAGGTTGCTGGGTTGCCAGTCCATCACAGGGACATGGTTTAACATGTGTTCTTCTTGTTTTCATGGCTTCATGCAACATGCAGTCACAAACGTAAAGAATATTTTTAATCAACAGGGGAAAAATAATGGGTTACAGCAGCCAACATTTTTCCCGAGGCCAAAGCAGCTACCTTCTCACTTCCCTGCATGCACACAACAAGAGTACATGCAAAACAGGCAACATGACACTTCGCCACATCGTGCCATGTCCTCGAACGTCATGGTTCAGTCATGGAGGGACAAGTGAAAATAAAACCAGTTGGGAAAGGCACAACAAAAATGATGATTTTTAAGTAGTCCTAAATTTAACCCCCGGATTCTGTTCTATATGCATATAATGACTAAAAGTGGGTAATTAAATGAAACTTTAATGATCTATTTGGGGCAAAATAAGCAATTGCATGAGAAGGGGAGCTGAAATGCCAAATATTCCTTCCTAAAATACTCCAGAGTCATCCTGATCTGTCTCCAATATCTAGAATTGTATGTGGATCCTGAAGCATTATGTCCGTCCTTCCTGAGTGTATTCTTCTGTGGGATTAAAAAAAAATCACTCTGATGTTTTCTTTCAGATCTGAGACGCGATTCAAAAACCTGTTTCCGCAATGAGATCAGATCAGATTCCATCAAAGCTTTGGAAACTTTGCTGGATCATTTTTTTTCTCTTTTGAACCTTTAAACACACAAGCTAAGTAGTTCAGGAGATGGAACAAGACACCGGAGTAGCAAAAAGCCACATACTGTACTGTGTGTCCTCGCTGAAACCCAGAGACACAGCCGAAGATACTTCCTATCGGATCATTAAGGACAAGTGATCTGCCTTCAAAAGAACATCGCTTAACTCTCGTTTGTGCTGCAGTTATTAAGTATAAGCTGAAAGGACTCCTGCAGAGGCAGCAGCGAGGCAGCCATGAGCAAACAACACATGTCCTCCAAATTTTAGAAACCTTTTTAGGTTTTTTTCCTTCTCTTGAGATTTCTGAGATTAAATGACTGTATAAAAATTGAAAGTATTAATGCTTATTTATCTTAAAGTGACTCTTTTATGAAGCCGACTTAAACATCTGTATAAAACCAGGTGTGTTAGCTCTGGGTCCTGTGAAAATCCCATCACAGGGATCATATTATATTCTGATTGGCTTCTAGAAACATCCAAAGCTTTTCAGCACCTCTTTTAGCAATACATTCAGCAGCTTTCCAGACTTTCTACATGTATTTAATAAAAGTAATACACAACCATTCAATTAACAATTTAGAAGCTTGGCTCACATTCTGACACAACACTTTGTTTTATGTAGAACTTCTGAATATCTGACTTTGTCTGATGCCTTGTACTTCTTACTTTTGAAGACATTTTTGATTTTCTTTTCTGCAAATGTCTAAAAACGGAATTAAAACTTGAGTTTTTAAATAAAGCGAACAAACTTACAGAGATTTCTTTGTCAAGCCTGTGGACTCGGTGGATACGTGATGAAAATAATACTGAATGATATGATCACTCCACAAATACTATACTATACTATAATTAATAGTAACATGATATTGTGCCAGAGTACATATTGTCTGCAGTATTCACTTTGCTTTCTGTACACACTTTGCATCATATTATATGACTACATATGTTCCAGAAATATATAGTTTGTACTATGAATCTAAGAAGATTCATGGATATTCACAGAAATAAAGTTTAATCCACAGACTTCTGAAATACAATAAATGTAAAAGTATAACGGCTTGTGAGTCAAATTAGGTGATTTCTTCTCCTTTTGTATCAATAGAGCTGTGATTTTGTCATAATGAGTCAGCTTCAGAATCCTGTAATATGTTATGTAACTTGGAAATGTAATAACAATCTGCTTTATTCGTTATGTCCAGTCATACAAACAGCTAAATGATCCCACAAATACAACACTTCTCCCCAGCAATACACTTTAAAAGGTTGATGCTTTGAAACCTTTCATCCAGATGTTTTTTTTTTTACATATGGACCAAAAGAGATAAAAAAAATAACAATAAAGCAGAAAAAGAACAGAAGAAAACATATTTAATCAACAGTTTAACAACAAATCAGAGTTGACGGGACACTTTGAATCAGCTTAACAGTATTAGATTTACTGCAGGATAACTAATGATACAGGTCTGTTTAATGTCTTATTGAATGAAGAAGTGGTTAATTCTACAACAAATACTTACGTTGAAGACCACTGATGTTGCTGAAGGACATTTCCAATATGACAGCTGTCCCTCGAGGACAAACAGAGCAGAAAACACACCTGGATGTAATAATATGTGCATATCAACACAACTCGCTATTGATTTCACATAAAGTCAGAGAGGCAATTTACAGCTTCATGACAGCTGAGTTGTCTCACAAACATACTGTGGCAGCCAAAGAAATCTTTAGCCTAGTAGACAAATTTAAGTGACAATAAAAAACAATACATTCAGGACTGTGTGTTGCTGGACAAAAAAAAGATGCATTGGCTACATTAAGATCAGGCTATGAGCATTTTAACACGGGCATGCCTCTTAATTCGTTTATAATGATAGTGAAGCCATTCAAGTTTTAGGAGACCAAGACAAATTGTGTTGTCTGGCAGCTTTTACAGAGCATCCTGATGTCCCCTGTGTGCTCAGCACACTCCGAACTGAACCTGACAGATCACAGCTGCAGTGCTAAACTGTAGATGCAACTGTAGATAAAAGTTTATATTATATTTTGGACAATTATTACTAAAAAAGAACTTAATGTTGGGCCAGGTTGGTCCCCATTTTTCCTTCAGATAAACGGGCACCAACATGGTTTTTCTGACATGATTCATCACATAGTTCCTTCTGATTTATCAGCTGCACATTCCATGACGAGAACGTCCCGTTTCACAGTGAACTCATTGTCATGTTGAACAAAGCAGTTGGAGATTTAAGCTCTGTGGCCTGGTGTATTATCCTGCTGGGTGCAGAAAAATGAGTCCATGTCTTTGTTACTTCAAGACTAGACTATTGCAATTTCTTATTTATGTTCTGCCCCAAATATGCCCTGAAAAGTCTCCGGTTGATCCAAAATGCTGCAGCGAGGCTTCAGACGAGAACCAGCAGAAGAGATCATATTTCTCCAGTTTTAGCATCTCTTCATTGGCTACCTGTTAAAATTAGGATAGAGTTTAAAATTATTCTCCTTACATATAAAGCTCTCCATGACCAAGCTCCATTGTATATCAGAGATCTCATAGTTCCATATATTCCAAA
>JBAMHX010000017.1:26085518-26102061 GCA_037177515.1 Pseudomugil tenellus | reverse complement strand
TATATATTTTTTGGTAGAAAATTTTGCCACAATTTGATCGGGATTCAAATACGTAGTGGAACCCGACCCAATTCAGCCAAATGCTTTTTTCAGATTTCTGAGAACAAAATCATAAATATGATGCAGAATGATTTATATAATCACACCTTTAGGCAGATAATTAAGCATGTAAGTTAGGTCCCCCGGTAGTAAAACGGCAGCGGGAAAGTGGGCGCACTGACCTGATAATGAGTCAACTTCTGAGATTCCGAAATGAGGACAGCACTACAGACTTTACACTGGGAGTCAGAAAACAGGTCGCCATGCTCCTTTATCATCTTATTAACTGCAGGGGGGAGAAAAAAAAAACAGGAGATTTTAAATTAGGTTACATCTTCAGGGGGAAGTTCAATCATACAACAATGTAAAACGGTATCAATTACAATTTACTCATGGTTTATAAAAGGACATGAAATATATTGGTCATGACATCTACACAGCTACCAGAAACCTGCACGTCTGTCCAGTCAGCAAACAAGTCTCGCCAAGACACAGAAGCACATTTTCAGATAATTCCTGAGGAAAAAAATGCTGAATTTAACAATTTGAGATCGTTTTTTCAACTTGGTGTATAAAGGCAAATAGACGTTCTATTATTAGAGAAAATACTCTGAATGTGCAAGAGCAACTTTTACATTTCCGCTTGAGTGACAGTTCTTTGTAGATTGTATAACAATGTCTGTTCTAAAAATGTTCTTTAAGCAAAATATCAATTTCAAAAGGCATTAAACAGCCGTTCAGACCTTTTGTTACCATCAGCACGTCATGGAAAACACATCTTTGGTATGAAAAAGACCAAACAGTTTGACACACATTATGGAACATATAGAGTGAACCCCAAAGAAATATTTGCCACAAACGAGGAAATATTTCAGCATGATGAGCAGTGTGTCCTTACAAGAAATTTGAAACTGGAGGACAAAAGAAGAAGCGAGGCTACGATATGATCCACATCAACTGAACAGTAACTAAAAGTGATGTCCTTGAGTTGACACAGGATGTGAGAGATGCATTTGTAATCTTTTTCTCTCCACTTCCCCTAAAAAATAACGATTATTTACGAGGGCTCAGATTGGGTTGAAGAGTACAGGTTATCAAAGCAAATATTGATTCAAGTACATCATCGAATTGTAGAATATCCGAGTGTTTTTTTTTTTACTCTAATTGCTATATTTCTATTTGCAGTGGCTTCAAAAAGAATTAAGAGCTGTGACGATGACTCCAGACAAAACAAAAGCTCAGGGGATTCACCATCCAACCCATGATAAATCACAATTCCTGTCCTCTGAGAGATGAGCGAACTGTATCCTGGTAAGTGTGGGTTGATGACAGACAGGCGAACGCGACATGAGGGCTTAACTCATGTTGTGAATGATAAGACATCCCCGCTGTTTGATCTGGTGCTGAGTGTGCCGCTCTGAGGGGCTCCGTGCTCTAAAGTGGAAGAGTTAAAGTAATACAGATACAGCTTAAGAGAGAAAATTATAAATGATGCAAGACGAAGAGAAAGTCTGGAGGAAAAGTTGCTTCAAACTTCCAGATATCTGAGACAAGCAGAATAGTTTGGTGAACTAAGTTTGATTACCCAAAACATTCCAAAAATGTTTGCACACCCTCGTTTTCCTATCTGTAAGGATGCCGGCGTGATACGCAGATCCGGATGTAAGGCATGGGTACTCGCTTCAGTCCCATGAGAGCGGCAACCCGGCAGGTTTTCCATGTATTCCTGCTCCAACACAGCAGACTCAAATTAATGAGTGAAAACTTGCTAAGCTGTTAGATCCATTTAATGGGTTTCAGGTGTGCTGAAGCAGGAATGCGTGGAAAACCTGCTGAATTGAACACCCTGATGTAGGGAATGTACAGATGATAACGACGGGGGGGTGGTTTAAGACATTTTCGGTCAGTATTCTAAATATTAAAATGTTCCTTATGTTTTAGTTTTAAATTAGTTACTCTGGCTAATATGGGAACCACAATGTAGTTAGATTTATTTAAAGAAAAGTTCAAGCGAACAGGCATACAAGGTAGTTACACCTTCCTCTAGCTAAATAACCAATCAAATGATTAGAAATGATGAAAAGGATGCCGAAGGAATGAAAAACACAGCAGAAAAACAGGAATTGAGAGTAATATGTGCTCCACTGTGTCTCCCAAAGCAGATTGTGTTAATTATCGAGCAATTAGTAACAGATTCAATCAGACTACAAATGAGATTTTATCTGAAAGACGTGTCATTACATATTAAAACCACTTCTGAGTTTGTAAATAAAGTATAACAAAAACTAGTCATAACAGCTCTTCTCCTTCTTTATTTTACCAGTTTATTGCGCTGCAGATGTTGGTTCGTAGTGGTTTGATGGGAGATCTTCACAAAGAATAAATATGATTTAAAAATGTCCTTTTAATGATTAAGAGACATGTTTATATAAGATTCATATAAAAAAAATCAGCTTCATATGCCTTTTACTCCACTGTGAATGCATAACTTTACAGGACAGCATGATCTTTAGACATGACTGATAAGTTTTAGAATCAACAATAACAGTTATTGCAGAACTTTGATGATTCGCTCCATGATTAATCTGTTTAAGTTGTCCACACAAAATAAGCTGGGAACACTGGTAGAAATACTCCCTGGTAATTTATCTTGGCTAAAATGTCATGGAAGTTCATAAAACTTAAACAGGATCGGTATTCATTCAAAAGATCAGACGTACTGTAGCGTATCCATGTCGTTAAGCCACATGCGTACGCACGCTACATCCAGAATGCAGAAAAGCACCACTGGCCAATAACCTAAAGGAAGATTGTCAACCGTCTGCGAGCTTAGGAAGCTTCCCTTCAAACTCCGCAACGCACAAGCGAATAACTAGATTACTTATCAGCCTGGGAAAACATATGATGCAAGCATGCTCTCCTCGACCTTGGAGCTGAAACTGCTACGGCTAGTTTAGCTTAGCACATTTTAGCAAACCGCTGCGCTCATCCTTAGCCACCTAGCCACCGGCTAAGCTTAAGAAGAAGGCTAAAAACAACCGTGGCTTTAAAGGCTAAAACCGCAAACACTAAAACTGGGAGCACTAAAGCTGTTCTGTATTAACAGTAACATGGAATAAGTAAAGCTGCAGGTCATACCCTCCGCCAACCCAGAAGGTAGGTAAGGAAAATCGTCGGTCTGCATCTTCTCCGCCATGATTTCAGCAGTAAACGAACTGCTTCCAACAACGCATGCGCAATCAGCCAGCTCTTTGGAAGACTGGAAGCAAGACGTGACCCCCACACAGGCAGGACAGCTTTTGATTTCACGGTGCCAATACTACCTGTATCAGTACAAACGAGAACAAAAAAACAATCATTTGACAGTGTTTACAGTAGAGTTATTTGCAATTTCAGCGGCCTTACAATGGGTGGAAGAAGCACAAGTGAAGGCGGCCATAATATGTTCGGATTCCAGCTCAGCACTGATCTCACTGCAGCAATTTAACTCTGAGAGAAGACAAGCCTTAGTAAAGTGTATGAAACATTATACAGACTTGATGGAGCAAGTTTCAGGATCACCTTTTTATGGATTCCAGCTCGCAGAGGAATAAAAGCCAATGAGGCAGCAGATCTACTGGCAAAACAAGCTCTCACATACAACATTTGTTGATGTATCCTTTGCATTGACTATAAATTGGCATAGCAAAGGCAAAGTCTCCAGTAAAAATAAATATTTTAGCAGAATGGCAGGCTTCCTGGGACAGGACAGGGAGACACTACTCTTTAGAGAACTGTGGGTACAGGTAGACATACAAGGAGAGTACAAAAGAAAATGCAGCAATTTCTCAGTTAAGAATAGGGCGCACTTTATCAAACCAATCAATGCACTTGATTAACAGGCATCCAAGAGGATTATGTGATAATAAAGTAATCAGTAGATCATGTTATTGTTAGATGCATCAGATACACCAGACCAAGGCAAAAGCTTATGGAAAAAATAAGACAACAGGAAATGTGCCCGACATCATCAAGGAAGCAAGCTGGTTTGTTTAATAGGATTATACACACACACACATTCGTGTGTATATATATATATATATATATATATATATAATTAAAGGACAGTAGGAAACTCTGGATCTCAATTCAACCCAGTAGGTGGCGGTAATGCGCCTAAATCGCTGAGTGCCACCCGCAATAAATACAAAAGAAGAAGAAGCAAATGGCGCGCAGTGGGAATTGGTCGTTTTTTGTTTGGTTTTTTTTTTTATAAAAAGAATATTTTTAAATATTATCAGAAAAATATAAACTGGCCGTAAAACGCTACAGAAAAAAACAAACACAGCCGAATAAAGTCCACCCTTTAGTCACATTTCATGTAGCTACAAGGCAGTTCAAAGTGCTTTACATAAAACATTGTAAACATGAACGTAATAAAAAGCAGTTGATGGTACCAATAAATGGCAAAAAATCACAATAAAATAATGAAACCCAAATGTCTGTTTTTCGAATCATAACTGCATTTAATAAAATTTTATAAATAAAATTTGTGGCATCCATTCCCCAGTTTGGAAACAGTGGTAGTTCTCTGCCACAAGATGGAGACAAATTATTTGTAATATTTGGTACAGGTACAACAAATTCTGTGACGCAGGAGGCGCTAGTCTACATTTCGCTGGATTATGTTTTACAAAACGAGAGAGGCATGAAAACACTTAAAATAAGATAAATGAAAAAAAGCTTTATCAGTCCCTCATTCATTATAATAAATATACAGTTAAATCACACATTGTGGTTACGATTATTGTGACTTTTGTGATTCTGTCCATGAGGCTGACGTGTCAGAAGAGTGACAAATAACTTTTTAACAATATTATTTTCATTCAAGTGGCAGTATGAATGTAGCAGTTATGATATAAAATATTCACACAACAATTTGGTTGGTGAAAGTTTTATGTGTCCTCATTATAACGTAAGTTGTTAGCCATTGTGTGTCAGCATTTGTAAGTTTCCATAAAATTGTTAAATATTTTTACATATTTATGTTTTTATTAACGCTTTCACTAACACGTAGGGTGTAAAAACTAGCATTTTCCTATATTTATCTATCTCCTTTTACCCTATGTGTGGTTTCATACTGGTATATACAGGTTTCCGTAGTGTAGTGGTTATCACGTTCGCCTAACACGCGAAAGGTCCCCGGTTCGAAACCGGGCGGAAACAGTTTTTCATTTTCAACTTTTTTTTTTGTTCTTTATAATTTGTAGACATTGATGTCAAATTTACTTACTCTAATTTATTAGCAATGAAAAGGAATTCATTATATTTTCAATTCTCTATTTCACATTGTAAATAGTTTACAACTAGCCAGATTCAAATCCATCAGATTTTTTTTTAACAGAGTAGGCTGCATTCATTTACCTACCGTTCATAAACTGCTGTTATCGTCTGGAATATGTACAAAAAGATCATTTCTAATACTGTAAAATTATACGGGAGTTTGTTTCAAATTGCATGCATATTTTTAGTTACAATTCTTGAATTCTCATAACATATAACAAGAAGGCTATAGTATATATTTTTAGTTCACAATTTATTTAAATTGATAAACTTTCCTTAAAATAGTTTTCATGACATAAGTAAATAACTTTTACCTATAAACTTATATATGTAAGACTACACAGTGAATGAATGGACTGGCTAACCTGCTCCAGAGCAGGTTATGTTCTGGGATAAGAGATCAGTGAGTATAAAAGCAACACCGATCAGATCTCATAAAATAAATGTCCTGCCCATTTTTAAGATGATCCTGATGACGTTGGTGCACGGATAGTCAGAGTAGCGGTTAGGAGAGGAAAAGTCTTCCTGGATCCAACCCGTTACTGCTGTTACTTACTTTACAGATGACATGTGGTACCGAAGGTCCAGAGACATCAGATGAGATTCATATGCCAGCTGTTAGAGCGTTTGTAGCAAACACATCATAGTCGGCCGCTTACTGCCCCGCAGACAGTGCGCACCACATTACCGAGGTTTCATCCACACAGCAGATACAGTAATAAACCCTTATTGTCACTGGCAGCTTTGAATTATGTTTTTATATGTGTTCCTTACTTATTCCCGTGTTCTTTTGGCTCCACTTGAGTTGCATCTAAAACTGAATGTTTATAATGGTGTTTAATTGTTTCCACACATAACTTAAATACAGTACTTACATTAAGTTATGGAACAACTATCGACGCATTCATGGTGGCATTGATGAATATAAAATGCTCACATGGGAGCGGATCATTTGAAGAACTGGGAAATATGACGTAGATAAAACATCACCAGTAATGTTTGTACTCTAATACAGTGATCTGAGTGCTGCCACTTTATATTGTCCCATTAATTAATATCGGATGATCTGGCGAACTTCCACATTAACAGAGTCGCTATTTTCTACCAGCATTCCTTCCTGCTTTTGCTGTAGTGTTACTTTTGCTTATATTTAGCTTATATTGCATATTTTTTCATTCTTCACATTTGTGGAGAATGATATTCTGCTCCTCCATGGTAAAATATGCTATTCTGGGTTTGTTCATGTTTGCGAGTGGTCAGAACCTCCGAGCACCACCTCTTTTATGTGAACGTACACTCATCTTATGTGGAAAGTTCTGGATGGAGTAAGCAAGTTGATAACCAGCTTCATAGTACAGCTTATCCCAGACCCTCAATGTTTGGCTGAGTCAATCCAGAGAACAGAGATAAGTCCAGGCTGAGTTAATCACGCTTAGTAGTATAGCCCTCTGGTGTGCTTAACTAGGGATGGATGGAAAAATTTGCAGGATTCTGGCCCTCAGGGACCTGGGTTCCCCTCTCCTCCTTTAGAGGAAGCTCTTTTTAAATAACTTTTATTATTTCTCTCCCTGACACCACCTGAAAGTCGGAACACCTTTCGGTAAATCGACTGTTTCATATTTTGGCTCAGGTCTCATCTCGATTGACCAGTGCTGTGTCAGTATGAATGTCTCAACCTAATTACAATATTAAATTTCAGCAAATTCAACAGATGAACCTTATAATCCCACTAAACAAAGGTTTATGTCGTTACACTTCTTCAGATAAAGTGGATAAAGTTTTTATTGAATTTGGGCAGTTCTAGTGGAGAAAAGTGTCAATCGTAGCAGAACGAGAAGGCACCATTAAAACAAGCAAACCAAGATTTGTGAATTTCATTCATACTTGAAACTTCTAACCATTCAGTTACATAACGTCTAACCTACAATGCCAAGCTGTCCTACCTACACGGCCACCAAGCATGGTGTGGTAGGATTCACTTTAGCAATGGCGCAAAGGATCCATGGATATTATAGAAATAAATGACAAATCAACAAAAATCAATGAAGAAGCAAACCATTGAAACATGAGGGGACAGAAGTGATCATAGTGTTGTGAGCCAGTTCCAGTTGGATGCTCGACCCTGAGTAAAGATCTGGTACTTTGCTGGCTTTAGTATCTACTGGCTTAAGGATGGAAATGTTATGTACATGTTTTTGTTTGGGAACACAACGAGGGCTTCTCCATTTTTGGTCTCATCCTTTACCAACTCCAGGAAGCACTTGGCCACCTCAGACACACTGCGGCAAAAAGGGGAAAGTCACATCAATGAATATGCTTGTGTGTACTTTTATCTAGTTTATCTATAGTTTTATCTACGTTGATTATAGACTTAAGTGTTTATTTGATAGAGCAAAAAGTTATGCATGTCTTGAAATTTGCATACCTAATAAAATATCTCAAACACCGGAAATATTCAGTAAGGCCAAATGCAAACTTCACTTGGTTAGTTTTCTTTATTTAAGCCACGTACACAAATACTCACGTTAAAATCCCCAGTTTTCCTATCAGCTGCTGTGCTGCACCAGTCAAGTGGGAGAATTGTCCCAGTTTCTCAGTGACATTTTGCAAAAGGTCAGTTTGCACAAAACCAGGGCAGAGGGCATTAAAACGTATACCATAGCCGGATGCCTGCGATGCCGCCTGAAAGAAGATACACAAATTAGGCCTCCTTCTGATTTATGCTGAATCTTTGTGTCTCAATAATGCACCTGATGAGGACGTGACAATGACTAACATATCGTCTAACTCAGAGCTAATTCTGGAGCTGGACTCTTCATTCTGCCCAGGTACATTTGTGGTAAAAATGCCAGAAGGACATTTAGCTAATTTCCTTCTTCTTAAATTTGAAATTAAATTAACCTTTGTTTAACCAGATAAATCAATTGAGAGCCTATTCTTATTTGAAGTGATGGCCTGAGCTGTTAAAGATAAGCTGGTTACGGTGCCGCGTTGTTGTGTAACCATCGCTGATGAGCTGCTGCATGACCTGCCAGGGCAAAATGATCCCTGGACTCTTAGGAAGCAAAAAGATAAGTGATTGAACCAAAGTTTTTCTAGTTTGCCAGTTTTACAAGAAAGGAAACAAATAAAAAGCAGAAAAAATTAAAGAACTAATTAAAATGCAGAAATTCAACAGCTTTACATGTGCAATAATGTCTGCAGATGTTGCGTCGCTCTTCAGCAAGGCACGTTCATTTGTACAGTACATTCCATGTACAAGACAATTTAAAGTCATTTACATATAAAATATTAAAAACTTTACAAAGAAAGCAACAAAAACTAAATAGTTATTTTCTAAAAAAGTTAACAATAAAATCCTAAATTGAAACTGAAATACTTAAAAGCAAGATCAGATAAAAGTTGATTAGTTGACCGAGTGTTTGGATCTAAGAGCTCTGATTGGTTTATATTCTATGAAAAGAAAAAATTCTGGTCTATTCTGGTCCTAAACCATTCTGGGATTTATAAACAACCAGCAGGGTTTTAAAATCTATCCTGTGACTGACTGGAAACCAGTGTAAAGATGTTAAAACTGGTGTGATTTCTTCAGATTATTAGTGATATGAGAAACATACATGATGCCAGTGAACTGTAACTACAGGTAGTAGATGAGTTTTTACTGATGTAAGAACAGTTTTTATGAAGTCAGGTGGTATCACGTCCAGACCATATGTTGATTTCACATCCCAAACTATTTCATTTAGGATCTTTGATTTAACCATAATGAAATGAAACATAAAAGTTATTTTTAGGTTTTGACATTATATTGTATCTCTGGTGTTGTAATGTCCTTGCTAAAGAAGTTCATTGCATTTAAGGAGCTCTGAGCTGAACTGTTTAGGAAGGTTTATACGTTTTTCAATCACAGCAAACGTAGAGGGAGAAAAGTTGACATTCTTCTTAATCATTTCAGATCAATACAGCTCTCTGACCTCGCTGTTAGAATCTGCGGGTTCATAGTGCATTCGAAGTTTGTTTTCTAGAACTGCGGGTTCATAGTGCATTCGAAGTTTGTTTTCTAGAACTGCGAGTTCATAGTGCATTCGAAGTTTGTTTTCTAGCACTCATGTTACGTTTCTGACGGTATTTTCTCAGAAAGACATTGTTTGACTTTTTCTAGAGAAGAGAGGCAAGCCTTCCTTACCGCCATGGCCCGAGTGAAGCCCACCACTCCGCTCTTGGTGGCAGTGTAGACAGGAGAGCTCAGTAAAGGACCAATGCCTGAAAACAAAGTTGTGTCTGTAAGAATTCTGATTTTGGATTATCATTCCCATCAGTCTGCTTGTGCTTTACGATATTAAAATAGTTTGAATGAGTTTGTTTTATAAAATGCTGCTGTAATCTCTATATTTTCCGCCGCACAAACACATACTTTCCTGTGTTACTAATTCAGATTTGTACACTTCAGGCTACTATATTACTCACAATGCTTGTTAACGCAAATATCTAATCAGCCAATCACACTACAGCATCTCAGTGAATTTAATAGACATGACCAGGGCTGCATCCGACTGTCTATTCCCTAACCCCTCGTTTACTGCATAGTGATGCACGAGATAGCGCTATGTCACTACTTTACCTTTTGAGCGGAGGGGGTTGCCTGGTCATGTTCACTTTCCTGCGAGCACTTTTCATCTCGTACGTTCTGCATGATGACACAGTCACCAAGATCTCTTTTATATTATTTAGTAACAGTCATCCTTCCTCATTTCTATTCGTTTACTCTGCAGGAGCTCATTAGATCCTTTTTTTTCATTAATTTCTGTACAGATGGGACGGAGGTGGTTAGATTGCGTTTTTTTTTTCTTTGTGGTTTGTTTCTGTCTCTTCTTTATGTGCTCTCTTTCCTTTTCTCTTGTTTTCTTATCCTTTTTCTGTCCCCTCCGGTCGTGCCCAGAAACACATGGAAACTCTGTCGAACTAAAATGCAACTAAAATAAATAAAGAATTCAGATTATCAAGAGGAACTTTGTATACACGTATATACATATAGTTCATCTTGAACTATATGCTCAGCATGACACAGCGGACAGATCACCATTCTGGCCGCCTTTATGCTGGACAAAACAAGTAAAAAAAAAACAATATCACTACTTTCTCCCTGTCGCACCTCACGCGACTACCAGTTGTAACATGGCAACCACAACACACTTACATGTTGTTCCAAATCCAAATTTGTGTGAAAATGTTTTTATGTCATTATTATATTACATAATTTCCTTACATCATATTTACTCAATAAAAAGGGAATAAAAATGATGTTCTATAGTTTTTTTAACCTTTTTTTTAACCCTTAGTTTCATTTGCTTTATTGTAAGCTCAGGCCCCAATGCATTTTGGTCTATATTGACCACTTTTCAAAATGCATTGTGGGTAATTTTTTTTCTCTCTAGACATTCGGACACCCCTAGAAAATGGCATGACTACTATATAGTGCACTATGTGGAGAATAGTGTCAACATTTAGACACAGGCCAAGGCCACTTGCTCAAATTCAGACTGAGGATGAGGAAGAAAATGGATTTTATTTAACGTTTCAGGGTTGTTGACTATATTTTAGAAACTTCTGATCTTCCTGGATTTTCATACAACCCTCTCAATGATTTACAGAGAATGAAATGGAAAAAAAAATCATCCAGTGAGCAGCGGTTGTGTGGATGAAAAGGCCTTGTTGATGTCAGACGTCTTTAAAGCAGATGTGTCACAGCAGCAGGAGAGCACTCCAGATGCCACTTCTGTCAGAACCAAGGACAGAACATGGAAGCTGGGATCTATCCTGTTGTGTATTTCTAACCACAGTGGTGGAATGGGAGACTGTCATCATGGATGAGTCGACAAATTTATAGCGACTGCATGATGCTATTAAATCAAAATGGACCAAAATCTCGGAGAAATGTGTCCAACATGCTAGAGCCGGTACACAAATCCATCTGTGTTACAAATGATTACTGTGATGATGTTTGGTAATATTTTCATCATGGATCATTATTGGATCTTTAAATGAATAAAATAACAATGGTTCCACTCTAAAGTACTATGAATATTCTATCCATCCATTATCTACCGCTTATTCCCTAAACGGGATCGTGGGGGGGCTGGACCCAATCCCAGCTGACATCGGGCAAGAGGTGGGTTACAGGTCGCCAGTCCATCACACAGACAAACAACCATGCACACACACTACGATGGGCAATTTAGAGTCTCCAATTAGTCTATCCCCAAGGTGCATGTCTTTGGACTGTATTATATATAATAATATATATATTATTATTTTATATGCATTGAAATCACTGACATTTAAGCATGAATCCATGTTGTAGCTTAATAAATCATGAACTTTACCTGCCATGGATGCTGTGTTGATGATAACTCCTCCCTGACCTCCTTTCAGTTTGTTCATGTGCTCCAGAGCAATGTAAGTTCCCCTGATGACACCCATCTATAGAAAATATCGTACAGGTGATGATTTTTAAGTGAAACAATAAAAAAAATCTTTCTGTCTATGTGTATATGTTGTCATTCTTGCACAAATGTTGAGAAATGAAACAGAGGAAGTTAACTGGCATCTATCTGCTCAGTCATAGGTTGCCTAATCATTTCTGAAGCTGAAGGAAAGGAGGAAATGAGAAACCTGGTATTTAGAAAGTTCAGCTGTGATGCAAAAGTTTAAGCAAAAGCAGTTTTCTGATTCTTTTTGCTTCTTACGAGGTTTATGGAGACCATTTTCTCCCATGTGTTCTCATTCAGGATGCCAGCATTGTTGCACACGATATCTATTCCTCCAAAGGTTTCCACAGTTTTCTGAAAGGCAGCTTGAGAGAACAAATAACTGATTAACAATGTTTAATCGGCAACTGTTACATTAACTGATTGTATTTACATTCTGCTTTGTAGCAGTTTATTTTATGCCTTTATTTTACTTGGGTTAGCTGTTTATTAAATGAATACTATTACTATAACAACACTAACAACCAGGTTTTTTTAAGAAATATTAGAATCGTACACAACATATATCTACTCTTTGTGTTTTAGATGTGTGTGTGTATGTGTGTGTTACCTTTAATCTGCTCCTCCGATTCAACATCACACTTCAGGAACAAAGCTTTTCCTGCTCCATGCTGTTGATTCAGGCTCTCCATTAAAGCCCCTCCTGTAGTGTCATTGACATCCAAGAAAGCTACCTATGCATGGGGCAAAGTTAGATAATCTGTTAAAGAATCATAAAATGTGTAAAATAAGCCACCAGAGCAAACTTATCTAAAGAGAGCTGTCCACCAAAAGCCAGAGAGCAGATTTTCCATCACTTTAGGATAAAATCTGGGTTTTCTAAACTACATCTCCTCCATTTAAATGATATTTACTGTTTTCAAATGGTTTCAGAACATTTTGTGGCTCGTCTTTTTATGTACTGTATATATCGCTTAAAAGTCTTGTTACCCACTAACTACCACTTAATGATTTGTAGGACTCTGAATTACTTCTGCAAACTATTCTTAAAGTTTCTTTATGCCAAATGAAAACAGAATCAATGTAAGTTTTAAATGTGCACGGTAGGTCAGATATAGAATAAGCAGTGAGTTTTATAATGTAAATATTGCTTTGTTACTTTAAAAAAATCAGATTTATATGTTTAACATTCATTTGTCAGGACTCATTTGTCCGATATCTGGTGCTGGGATGGAGGTTCACCGTTGAGCAGGATGATGGCTCTGAGTCACCGCTTAGTCCAACTGAAAACCTGTCACACAACTCGCATATTGCAGCACAGCAGCACAACTCATCCAGCTAAAAACGAGTCAGAGCAGTATTGCTTTGAAGAACTGGCAAAAGTCCAAATGGTTTAGCCAAACTTGTCAGTACACCTTATAGACTTACAGGAGAAGATAGTGGCGTTACAAAGTGCTCACTTTGAGTGGTTTGATGCATATCTGTAACCTTTCAGCTTCAAGGAAAGAGCCGGCTGCTGTTGCAAAGCAAGTTTATGTTCAATTTCATACATAAAAGCAATTCTGTGTGTTTTAAAAGAACATACAGAGATAAATACAAAGCAAAACAGTGTAGGTCACACTAGGAAATAAAAAAAAATAATCTTACAAATCCTTATCTTAGAAACAAAATGTTCTTGGAGCGTATATAGTTTACTACGGCTATATGTTTCATAAATAAAACATTAATATACTTCAGGTAATAAGTCTAATCAGTGTAGCAAACTGTTGTTATTGCTTCCTGATTTTTTTTTCTCGTTTTTAAACATTATTATTAGTTTTGCGCATTGTGTCTGTTGCCCATTTCTTGTTGTTTTATGGCCATAAAGTCTGTAAATGAGTAAACAAGGCTGTTTCTGATTCATACACAAGCAGGATACAGAGTTGTGGCCAACAGGACAAGGTGGGCTCCGTTAGCCCGAACATCTGTCCAGATGGGGAACTTTACCTGAGCACCGTTTTGCAGGAGGATCTCTGTCATGGCTTTGCCGATGCCCATCGCCCCTCCGGTCACCAGCGCGGTTTTACCATCCAAAGCCATTGGAAGAAAGTTCAGATCTGAAGAAATCACCGGAAAACCGGGTGGATGTCGATGTGTTGTCGCCGCCCACCTGTGCAAAGCGGGTTTAAACACGCTGGGAATACTGGCAAGTGGGAAGGCAGCATTCCGTTTGGACAATATAACCTAATGATTAATGATTTTTGCTTCTACCACACAAAACGGGAAAATGAAGAGGATTAAAGTTCCACTTATCACATTAGTGTCCCAATCTGGCCTCCTGGGAGCCAATAAGCTTCAGGTGTATTCAGGCTACAGATGTTTTCAGGCTGTTATGGGTTAGGAACCATTAAATAACATTTTTATCATTCAGGATGATGCATTTTATGTTAATAGATATTTTATTCTGCGTAATCACGCTATAAATATCATTTAAACTGGAAAATCGGCAGCTCATCCGACACTAAAGGCAGTGTAAATATCCAACATGTCCCAGGTAAACAGAATATAGTGTTGGTGCAGATGACCAAACATGTGATGTCCACGTTGGGGGACATTTTACCTTTTGGACCTACTGCGGTTTAATGTTCTGCAACTGTGATTTAAATGTAATATTGATCCGTTTTTATCTTTGTGCTTAAAATCTCACTGTTTTTAGAAAGAAATTAGAGCAATAGTTGAAAGTAAGAAGCCAGTATGTTGCTGTAAAAGATCTCCAGATCCAGACTGACACCCTGATGAGCTACGAGCACGTGAAATTTCTTGCTTCAGGTAAGCATGGCCTCTAGAGGGCGGCACAGAGACATCTGACTTTTATTTAAGCTTCTCCTATTTATTATTTTTTATGTATTCACTAATTAAAACATTTGTTTAATTTCCTTTAGAATATTTTTGTCATTTAATACTCTTTGCTTGGAGGACAGCTTCCTTTTTATTGGTGGACAATCCTACGTTATGAATGAATGAGCAAACAAAATATAAACTAGTCTGTCATCCTTAGAATATAGCAAACAAATGTAATTAGGAAAATCTGATTTTTTTTTAAATTTTTTTTTGTAGAGAAATCATGTATTGCATGTGGGAACATCCATCCAGCCAACCATAGCCCCTTTATTCCAATGCAGGGCTGGAGCCCGGCTGCTAGAGGAGATGCACACATGATAGTGACTGAGGTGGATAGTTTAGGTTACCTAAATGTGTAAATATTCCCTTAAACTTCCCTTAAACGCTTCAGTAGTTAGAGCTGAGGAAGCGTTTACTTTATTTACTTTCACATACAAACTTTGAGTGGTTTCATGATCATATTTTATTTGACCCGTTTTATCTGGAATAAATGATATTAATGAACTGTTCACTTATATTTATTTTTTAAATGTAATTCCTCTCTTTTCTACAACACTCAGGTGGAAAGTGTTTTATAAATAAAATAGTTATCATTAACCTAAATTCATACAGCTCAAATACTGTCAAGCAACATATTTACTTTGGTATCTGAGAAACATTGGAATTATTTTCACAGATTTCTTTTCCTCTCATAAAACTGAAAATTAGGAAAATCATATTTCGAATAACGTAGAAAAAACTAGCTCAATGGCCATTTTTGCCTTTCTGTATTGTTTCAGATTCAGTGAAATAGTTTAAAAGAAGGATATTGTTTAATGCTTTTTAAAGGTTGCTCAGAAAGTCCAGCTTTAACTAAAGAAACCTGCTTCGTCATGTTTTCAGCATTAACACCTGAAACATTTCAGCCTCGCTCAGCTTCTTTTTATTGCAAAAACCTCCTATCAGATACACAACGTCTGACCTGCCTGATAATGTTCCAAAGAGCTACTCCACTTATCTATCCTCAATCCTGTTTGGTTAACCCCTTAATGTCTGTCGCAGGAAATAATAGACAAAACATCCTTTTCATTTGTTTGATCCTTTGACAAAATGTAATAAAACAAAAAAAATTGCCTGTCATATCATATGTAAGGTTTATTGTAGTGAACAGGGAACAGAGCAGTTTTAGTTTAGTTTTTACGTAATGCTTATGGTCAGTGCAGTAGAAACAACACATATGACTGATTACGCATTAGACACTTACATGATTATTGCTCTTTCTGTTTGAAGCAAACCACAAAATCATCTAACTCTGAAAGGAACTGGATGTAACATGCGCACGTTTGTGATGGTATCGCACAAGTTACTCTTCAGTGCATTTATTTAACTCATGCAGTTCAAGGATGAGAATGAAAAGTGTCAAAGTTCAGCTTATTGTGTATAAAATGACTTACAGGTGTTCCTCTTTCCGGGTACAGTAATCAGAGCGTTGACTTTCCCATGTAAGGAGTTGAGCATGCAAGTGTGTAGGTTCAGGATCTCTGCTGCTTAAAGCATTTGGATAAACATGCTTTGCAAGACAGTGCATGTTGCTGTGCAAACATTCTGTCACAAACACAAAATACACAGTTGCAACACAAGTTACAGTATTGCAGAGTCATGATGAATACTTTAAATACCTTTGATGTTTGGAGTAGAAGGAGCATTGCTGTTTTCTGACAGTTACTGTATGTGTATAAATATAAATATATATATGTGTGTGTGTGTGTGTGTGTGTGTGTGTGTGTGTGTGTGTGTGTGTCGATGTGGAGGGGCGTGTGTGTGGACGCGTGTCT
>JBAMHX010000017.1:26056543-26068379 GCA_037177515.1 Pseudomugil tenellus | reverse complement strand
ACACACACACACACACACACACACACACACACACACACACACACACACACACACACACACACACACACACACTGAAACCTGCTAATAGCATTGCAGATTCAATCCGTAAGCATCATAACATCCATAATGCCGGTACAGGTACAAGTCTTCTTTAATCCAGTATGAAAGCTGTTCGGTGTAATCTCTGACACATCAGTCATCCATTAGCTCCACCTACAGGCCGGCTTTCCTACCACTGGATTGGACACAAAAAGGATCTGTCTGCCGTTTGATTGGTTCCTGACAACATCGTTAGAAAAGCTGGAAGATATGATTGCAAACAGTCGAAAAGAAGTGGGGAAATGTTGAAAAGCTGACTCTCCAACTCGCAAGATGTCAGCAGATCTGTTGCAGTTTCCACTGATATGTTTCTGGTATTTTGTAGCTAATTGGGATGGCTTCCCGAGACATGAAAAGTGTTTCTGATTATTTTGACAGTAATGTTATTCAGACACCAAACACTGTGCGAAACTCTGGTGCTTTACCTTAAATTCCCTGCTTGGCCTGGAACTCTGGGCAGAAATGTGGATCTTTAGCCCACAGAGATTGAAAGCTGATACCGGCTCTTTGTCTGAGCTTCATTTACAGTCTGAAACCTCTTCAATAAGTTTTCCTTCATAAAGTCTTTGGAAATAGTTCTCCAGACATCTTCAAGGACTTTCCAAAGTTCTTTTAGGGATGTTGATTGATTTTTGTTCTATTCTTTGTCAAGATTACTGATTCAATAATGCTTAGTCATTTTAGTTATGCATACTGTAAACACGGGCAAAGAAACGGAACCAATATCTCTGGAAAAGGTCGTTAGTAGCAAAGATCATGTGATAGCGTTTGAGTCTTACCTCCACCAATTCGATTTGGCTTGGTTCGGGCTGGTTTGGTGCGCTTTGGCTGAGTAAACCCTGATCTTTGTTCCATTTTCACAGCAAACTACCTGCAGAACTGTTTAACTATATCCTCATAACAGGGATGTTTGCAGTGTGAAGCTCTACACATTAGGGTGCAATTGGTGAGACCGGGACCCCAACACAAAGGTCTCCAAAAACAACAGGATGGGATCACATAATCTAGTACAAGATAAAAGAGCGTTGATTCATTCCAAGCCGGAGTTGCTGGTGCAAACAGAGCCTCATAAATGGTTTATACTGGTACAAGGACTGAATTCAAACTGAGGATCAAAACTTATCGATAAAAAAACTTGGCAAACTACTGCTGTATGCTACTTTAAGACATTATAATAAATTCTGTGTGAGTGGAAGCAAAACAATTAAAAAAATGAGGCACAGATCTAAACTTTGGCATAATACTGAACAATTCTTCTGATAACAGTCAAAACCAAGAACTGGACTGAAAGTTAGAGTCACTGCTCAGAAAAACACCACATAGACCACTTTAAAAGATTGCAAGAAAGCCGGACAGAGTTTCAAAGAATTACGAGCAGGTATAACTCTTTGGAAAATACTGATTGTAGCCTAACTAACGACCAATCAATGGCTCCAACGTCACTTCTGCAACTTTAAATCCGTTTGTAGCAAAGCAGCTCATTTCCAGCAGGTGCGTAATTGAAATTAAATCATTTTGCGCAGAAACTCTACGTGGTTTTGTAAATCACTCATTCTGACTCGTAACTAATTTAATCTACAGGGTTTTCTAAAATGAGAGTCTTTGTGGGAGGTCCACAAAAACAAATGTCTGGGAACCTTGAATAATCGCATCTGAGATCGTCTTTTCTCCCTGTGGAGCCACAAGGGGCTCATGTGCCTCTGTAGCTAAAAAAAAGGATTTGTAAGACCTTTAAAATGTGACATTTAGAGACATGGAAGTCTGCTGTGATCCAGAGTAAAGAAGGGTCATAAAGATGAGAGAAGGCTGATTGGAAGTGTGACTGGCGTCGTGGACAACATTCCTCTGGGGGGAGGACGACAAGCTGAGCACATCTCCATTAAAACAGTGACAAATTATGAGAGAGGGGGTGTTTGGATGTGAAGCAGGACACAGAAGGGATGGACGGAGGAGGAGTAGCAAGGAGGCGGACATGAAGGGAGCGAACAGAATCCCATAAAGCAGGAGCTGAGCAGCATCAACATAAACTCTCATTTCTGCAGAGATGCTGTAGAGTCTGGTTCCTCGCTGTCCTCCTGCAGCAGCATCGGTGCAGGTCTGCACATTTAGGAATCAATAGTACAGCTCAGCAGCATCAATAAGCCTCAGTGGCTTAAATACACTCCATCCCAAAGAAAGGCTCAATAAAAAGGCCACTCCAGGTGTGTCAATAAGCTGCCCCCCGTCTCACACACACACCCTTAAAATGGGCCCAGCGATGTGAGAACAGTGGATTTTCACACCTGCTGCTTCTTAGGAATAATCAGTTGTGTCTGAATGAGACAACCTGAAACAGTGAAAGCTGCAGTGTTTGGAGCAGGACGAGCTTTTCACTCTGCTAAACACAGTGAGGTGGATGCAACACGTCCATCAAATCACAGCCAGCAAGCTTTTCACTCAATAATAACAACAGAATTCAGTAAAACCAGCTGAGGTCAGCTGGGAATCCGCACAGCCAAACGGAGCCTCTTACCTGCCACAGGTGTGCGCTGAGCACAAATCTCACAAATCAAAGGTAAAAAGGAAAGGATATGGATTGCAGACCATTTTCAGGCACCAGCTCCGAGGCCTGGTGCTTTGTTTCAGGTAGAAGAAGACCACCGGGGCCAGCGTGGGGTAGGGCAGGCTCTCTCCGCCGTGCGTGGAGCCTTCATCCCCGCCTGTAGACGTCCCATCAGGCGCTGGGGACGCCGGTTCCAGCACCAGCTCGCCGTGCTCCACGCTTCCTGTCCCGAGCCCGGACAGGTCGTTAAGCCGGATGAAGGTCCTCGGTAAAGAGGAGCGACCCTCCGAGTCCCTGGCGTCGGGGTTTCCTCCATCCTCGGCCATCATTCAGCTCCTGCAAACGATCATGCAGCGAAATTACAGACAGCTGACAAAGCAGCGGAATGCTGAACCGCAACATAATCCCCAAAAGTCTACAAAATATTTCACTTTTCTTTCAAAGACCTTTCAACTTTACAGAAAAAGCAATGCCAACATTGTCTGCATGATTTCAGTCTAAACATCTAAAGTGTGGAAAAGAGTTTTTCTTTAGATAATATGCGCAGAAAAATCCCCCCAAAGAGAATTATCTGTAAATGATAAATAATAATCAATACCTTCAATAGACCCCGTTCAACATAATGCTCTGTGCAGAAAAACCCTAAAAACGCGGGGCTGCATTCCTTCCAGAAGCAAAGAACAAAAAGGGATTTTAACGATCCGCGCTGAATTTATGCAAACTTTCTCTCCCCTGCTGCCAAAACCTGCATATGTGAATATGTTCTGTTGGAAATAAAAGCGTTTGCATGCGGGGTTTGTTACCTGGAATGGACTCGGTGGATGTGCCCAAAGCGCACGCAGTCATCGCATGATCCGTTTCCTTAGAAGTCCTTACTGGTGAGGAGAGGTGAAAAACAGGGGGGAGATAAAAATAAGAATAAGAAGGGAGAGAGGGGGGAGTCTAGCGGAGCGTACAGTTTCCAGGTGGCGCGCCCTCAGCACGCGCGCGGCGCTCAGGCCCCGGTTCTGCCGGTGTCCACAGCTTCTGTAGGAGCTTTTAGTGACACTTCAGAAACATCTCCCGCGATAAGATGCACATTAACTTTAAATGTTTCCTCCTTGCAAACTTCTCTTTTAATCCTGTTTTTCCCACAATGGATCAAAAAGGAAAAAAGTGATGCTGATCGCTTCCCAAACTGCTCCTCCTGATCCGCAACAATCCACAGGCTCTGATTTTATTCTTTAAAGATCCACGTCGCTGCGCATCCGTCGCTGCGCAACAACAGCGCCAAAGATCGGTGTGAATATCTCAAACTGCGCTGTTGTCGCGCACATGAGGCTCGTGCTCTCACTTCTGTCTCCTACAGACTGCATCCGCCTGGTTCCGTCCATCAGCGGAGCTCTCACAGCTGGATGGGGGTCCTAACTTCTCACTCCCCGCCCAGAACGCGCGCGCTCTGCGCCAATCACAGCGCGGCCTGACTCAGAGCTCCCTCCTCAAGTGGTCGGGCTCGGGGTCGGGGGAGGAGGGGGGAGGGGGTGAAACAGCTGGAATCTTAATGTCATCTGATGACCAATAAGAAGCGAAGGAGTGACGGCATCCAAGCAGAACTGCTGTGTGATTGGTGCAGAGTTTATTATGGTGAAGTTTGAGGGGAGAAAGTTGCTGCACGTGCACTGTGGCTCGAGCTGCTTGTTAGTGGAAGTGATGGATCCCAGTGCTTTTAATGGTCCAGACTTTCTGAAGGCGTTTCACTGTGAAAACGTTTTGTTTTATACTCATATTAATTATAAAATATTGCCTTTTTTCTTTGATAAAATCAGTTATTGAAAATATTTTATGTCCCACTGATATCTTTTTTTGTATTTTAGATTATTTTTACATACTATGGTGCACAATGTGGAAAATCTGCAAAACATGACTTTTTTCTTTAATTCTGAGTAACTTAGATGGAAATTTATTATGTCCATTTTGTTTCCCTGCAGCTTCTCAGCAACAGCTGAAAAAACTCATTTTAGTCTCTTTTTTTGCATCCTGGTCCAACTTTACAACCTGAAATGTGATGCTAGTGTCAACACCTGCTTCATGGCAGATTGAGCAAAGAAACACAAGAGAAAATTATTGGAGGAAATTAGGAAAAGGAACGAAACACAGACACAATAAGACATAACATCAGGCTGACTTTTTTTCCTGGTGGGAGCTCAGAGAAGAGACAGGATGCAATATGGCACCGTAGTAAAAAAAAAAAAAAAGCAGTGGGGCTTTAAAAAGCCTATTTTGTTCTCAAGTTTTCCTACAGATTATTTTAAGTGCTTTTATGTTTAGTATAAATATGTTTAGTATCATTAAAGTGACAACACAGTCAATTTTTTGTATCACATATTATCAGCAGCCTGTTGCAAAGATCTCAATTCAAAATATTCCCAACATGTCAGTTTGCAGTGAACGGATGTTTCTGATCCAGAACACGGCATTTCACAGTATGTTGTGAATAAACCTTAAAATTGAAAGAAAGAGGTGTTAGCTCAGAGTGGCCAGCGTGTTAAAAAACAGAAGAAAAGGCAGCGTTGACCTGAAAAGGGCTCCTAAAGATGCTTCTCTTCAAAAGCCAACGAAGGCAAAGTGGGGGTAAAAAATGTGAAATGGGAGAAGAACTGGAGAGAAAACCAGGAACAATAGGTCTGATGGAGCGATGAGTCTTCCAGAGTCTGGACCTCAACATTTTAAATTCTTGTGTAAAGCTTTCTATTAAAGCTGTCCATCAGTCCGTGACTGGAAAAACTAGTTTACAGAGACTGAACAGTCAGAGTTTTAACTCGAAAAACTCTCTCTCTCTCTCTCACACACACACACACACACATACACACACACAACCAAAAAGCAAACAAAAAAGCCTGAAATAAATAAATAAATCTGCCATTTGTCCACATGGAAAACAAATGCTAATTTAAATACTACTGAGATTCTATTGTATACTTGTGTTGTGAGATCTGGAGCCTCTGCAGCCCTGGGGGTGTGTTCTGGTACACATACACACTGAATGCTAGCAGGCTAGCAGCCACTAGAGGAAGTTGTTTCCCCAGGCTGTCTATCGGTTTCATACACACTGCGAGTGTCCACAGCTGCCGAAGGAAGAGGCAGCCAGAGGCGGAGCAGGTAGCTATGGGGCTTTTCATTTATTTTTTGGTGATTCAGGGCTTTTAAAGCTCGGCTGCACAAACACACACATACTCTGAGTCACACAGGACATGATATTTACTATAGCAGAGCAGCAGTATGCTTTATTTTCATAAAAATAAATATGCTCATTGATCTGAGGCAGGCAGGAGCAAATCAATGTCAGGAATCAATTTCTTTAGCTGTATTTAGTGTGAAGAGGCAGATATTAATCCGTGGTCTTACTTTGAATCACATGTAAACGATTCATATCTGTACATGAATATAAAGAGTATTAAAAAAGCCTTTGTCAATAACTTCTCTTTGTTAACAGAGTAACGGCTCAAACGCATCCCAGCAGTTTGTATGTATAAAGCAGGAATGAGACACTGCTGGTGCAACACATATGAGAAAGTTCCAGATGCTGCAAACCTTAAAGTATGAAAACAACATGAATTAATAATAAGCAGTATAATCATGTTTTTATTATTAATTAAGTGGAATTAAGATTTGACAGTTTAGCTCTGAGTGTGTATGAGGATTTCCTAAAGCGAGTCTTTATGACAACATGATGAATGATGTTTGTTTATGAGGCCACTTTGAGCCAAGACCCCCATCAATCCGAGCGAGTGATCGCAGTCCTCTGGGGAAACTTCCTGTTGTGCATGCGACTCCACCGGCCTGCGCTGTTTGCACTGCTGCTCACCTTCACATGACTGAGATGACACATCTTCTGCTGCTGGGAAGTTTTTTTCACAGCTGCAGAAGAACGGCAACAGTTCAGTCATTCAAAAAGTATCAGGCTTGAGCAGCTTCATAAGCAACTCTAATAACTCCCGTCATGCCACGTACTGATTGCTGTCTAATATTTGGTACTTTTTTATCAAACTGAATTAGCCCAAAGACATAAACATAATGCCACACAACAGCAACAGGTTTTCACATCTGGTTGTCAGAGCAGAACATAACTGAGTTAGCATTTTGTGTTAGCTTTTCAATGTAATTTGAGAGATTATCAGCTGTAATTGAAGCTGGTCAAGAACACAAGTGAGCTGTTGGCGCTAATTTATGCTTCATTATATCCCCGAATGCAGAGTGACGAGAATATAACGCTTTCATCACGACTGCCGCCGCAAATGGAATTTGATTCTCCGCGTACCTGTTTAGGTCCCCACGGGACAACCTGCATACAGTTTCAGCATTTTTGGATTTATGCTGTCCCCACCAGGTGGCGCTTTATCCATGAAAAATCTGATTTTTGGTTATATCTCTGGAATTATTTGTCTCATTGACCTCAAATCAAGTACAAAAAAAAGGTCATGACCTCAGGATGCATCCTGTCCTGATGTCATACCGGCTGGTTCAAAGTTTCAACACCAGGTGGAGCTTTGTGACTGAACATGTGCGTCTTTATATTATTATACTGTGTCTATTGTGTCGTTGTATAAGTATATAAGTAGGTAGATCTGCTTCAAGGGGTAAATGCCACTGCCAGCCTTACTCCCATGTGTTCTTCAGACATGGGTATTACATAATGTGTCCACTAGAGGGCAGTGCAGCTTCCAATACAGGGTTTAAAAGAAGTGTACAACAATCTCATGAGAAGTTTTTCTTCGTCTAATTAATATGCTGAAAACAAACTTTTATCTTAGCTTAGCTTGTTTAACAGTCATAAAACAGTTGAAATACTTACTGAAGACTTCCGGTCTGGCGAGTTCGTAGATGGCAGCATAAAGCGCACACTCCAGACTGTTTGATTCTTAAACCCAACTTAGCTAACTCGAAACCTGCTAGATATCGTTTAATAAGTATTGGGAACAATATTCAAAACAAAATGCCCAAAAAATCCAAGAGAAACGTTATTAGGGAATGCAGGGAGGTTGAAGAAGATGCTCACTCGCAAGCTAGCAGCAATATGGAAGACGAGCCGCAACATGATGCTAATGAGAAAGAAGGCCCCGCTGACATGGACCAGATACTGAAAGAAATTCGTGACTTCAGAAAAGACACTAATGGACAATTAAACACAATAAAAGTGGAAATGAATGGCATTGGCAAAAGTCTAGAGGAAGCAGAGGAATGCATAGACGCCGTGGAGACTCGAATTCAGGCATCGGAGGAGCTGCTAATGGAGCTAGCCAAACTTCAGATGCGATTTGAATCAAAACTACTGGATCTAGAGGGACGTTCGCGGCGTGAGAATGTCAGGATATATGGGGTCAACGAGGGAGAAGAGGATTCATTCCCAACTGTCATCAACTTTGTGGAGACTCTATTTGAAAAAGCGCTGGGGCTTCCTTCCCCCCCTGCGCTGGGTACACAAAAGAGAGCACACCGTTCTATCGCCGAAAAGCCCCCTCCCGGAGCCCATCCGCGCTCGTTTGTGGTCAAGTTTGCTAGCTATCGTGCCAAAAGAGATGTGATCAAACGGGCATGGCAGGCAAAGGGACTTGATTTTAAAGGCAATATGATACATCTAGACAACGATTACGCACCAGAAATACAGCGCAGAAGAAGAGAATATGCAGCCGCGAAGACGACGCTTAAGGAAAATAATATATGCTTCCAGTCACCGTTCCGGCCAGGCTGAGGGTTTTACGCCGATGGTACAGTGACGTACAACACAGAGCACGAGGCAACGGTAGATATGCTGACACGGGGATTATCGGTAAATGAAGGACCGGGCTACTCCCTTGGATCAAATGAAGCAACATATTTGGTAAAATAGCGTTTACCCAAGAAAAAAGAACCAAAGGGAATACGATTCAAAAGCAGAGTTTCAAGGAGCATCTTCAGGCTTTTAAGCACCAGGGTGGCTGTGGGTAAAAAGTAAACAGCTTGCAACAGGACGTTGATTCGAAGGTAAATTTAAGACTATTAAACCTTTAAAGGTAGTGAAGAACTCTAGTTCTATTTAATAATATGACAATTTTTCCTTAAGGGCATTTAAAAATAAATAAATGTCGGGTTATTAATACACAAAGTGAAGTGGACTCTAAAAGACCAATATTCTTTCAGCCTCCAAGTTGACAGAAGAGCCCTTCCCTCACCAAACACAACTAATATAGGGGTCATGTTTTTGGAAGTCAACATGAAAGTTTGTTTTTGTTCTACACTCTTTGTTCTTATATGTGTTCATGGTTATGTTGTCAGGGGTGTACCTTTGTTCTGGATATGTAAAGAGAAACCGTTTATATAATGCAGAGTGTTAAGTCAACTAGAGTAGTATCTTATAATGTAAATGGGCTGGGGAATCCCATTATGAGGAGCAAAATTATGTCTAAATTAAAAGACATAAGGAATACAAGTGGCACTTTTACAGGAAACCCACATATCACAGTCAGAACATGAAAAGCTTAAGAAATGGAAATGTAACCAGTTTTCATCCTCTTGTACTGAGGGTACAAAAAGGGGTGTAGTAATTTTAATCTCAAGCAAGCTTAATTTTGAATGTATTCAAGAGAACAGGGATAAGGAGGGGAGGTTCATGTTAGTTAAGGGGTATTTGGAGGGTATTCTGACAACCTTTCTTAACGTATATGCTCCCCCAGCGTCGGAGTTGAAATTCTATAAACATATTTTTGAACTGATTGCAGTAGAAGCACAAGGCATTCTGATAATGGCGGGTGATTTAAACATTCAGCTTAATCCATCCTTAGAATCATCAAATCCACATAACTGGCAGCTACACAAAACAACAAAAAATATTAAATTAATGCTAAAGGATTTGGGGCTCCTAGATGTTTGGAGAGAGATAAACGCAACAAAAACAGACTATACATTTTTCTCTCACCCACATTCATTGTATTCTAGATTGGACTTTTTTTGTGTTTCAAAAAGACTTCAACAGAGTTGTTAATTGTGAGATAGGAGTGAGGGACTTGTCGGATCACACCCCAGTGTACTTAGAAATGGTATTGGGAAACTAAAGCAGAGACACATTTTGGAGACTAAATACGAGTATTCTACATCCCTTCAGAGAGCAAATTAGAGAGGATATAACAAATTATTTAACTCAAAACGATAACAAAGAAGTCTCCCGAACTATCTTATGGGATGCAATAAAAGCAGTCGGGAACGCAACGAGGGAAGCTAATAGGCTATAGTTCCAATTTAAAGAAGAAAAGAAATGAACAATTGAAGACACTCCAGTCAGAATTACAAACTCTGGAAGATGCGCATAAAATTGATGCAAATAAGAACCTGAAGACTGAAATACAAAAGAAGAATGAAATTAACAACATTTACTCCAGTGAAATAAAAAAAACATGGTATTTCTACAGCAAAGGTATTATGAGGCAGGAGGCAAATCAGCTAAACTACTGGCCTATAAGCTAAAAAAAACAACAATTAGATAACACTATTTACAAAATAAAAGACCCCTAAACAAATAACATACTCTATAAATTAGAAGATATTCAACAAGCCTTTTTAACATTATACAAAGAACTATATACACAATCAAAAACACATGAGAAGGATATGTTGAATTTTTTAAAATAAAATAAACTTACCTAAAGTGAGTGAGAACCAAAATACAAGTCTAATTAATGAAATATCTGAACTCGAAATTAAAAAAGCCATTTCAAACTTAAAACCAAACAAAGCATCGTGGCCGGACGGATTCCCGTCAGAGTGGTATAAGGAAATAAAAGACCTCTTGATTCCTTTAATGAAAACGGTGTTCAATTATATTCTAAAAACTGGAATAATTCCCCCATCCTGGAATGAGGCATCTATTTCCTTAAGTTATTTGATGTAAATTTTAAGCCCTTGTACCTTAAGATAAATGAGGATATCAAACGATGGAATTTATTACCAATCTTTAGTTTTGAATCACGTATTGATACTGTCAAGATGAATATTTTGCCGATGCTTTACTTGTTACAAACACTTCCAGTTGATATAACGGATAAACAATTTAACGAATGGGACAAACTAATTTCCAGGTTTATTTGGCAGGGAAAAAGATCAAGGTTAAAGTATAAAACTCTACAGTTAGCAAAGGATAAAGGGGGGTTGGCCCTGCCATGCATGAAAGATTATTATGTCTCTGCTCAACTAAGGGCTCTAGTGTGTTGGTGTAACGAAGATTACCAAGCAAGGTGGAAAGAAATAGAATTAAGGACTTCCAGGGATTGTCCAATTCAGGCAAGACTAGGGGACAAAATACTTATTAAAAAACAAATTGAACAAGGTAATCAATGGATTAACTTACTGTTAAAGATATGGTTACAATATCTAAACAAGAATGAATAGCACAAAGAGGTTAAGATTCTTAGGTGGTGTGCTCATGATCTTGATCTTACTCCTAGTAAGCTGGATGGAAAATTTAAAAGTTGGGCAGGACAAGGTTTAACTGCATATTGTACTCTCTATGATAAATGGACACTGAGAGATTTTCAATCAATAAACGGACAATATCGGTTAAGTAATATTGACTTTTTCAGGTTTCTTCAAATTCGGCATTATTTACAGAAATCCATACCTAAGAGCAAAGATACTTCTGAAATCCCTTTATTGAACATTTTTATCTTAGCATACTATGTAGACCCTGGTTCCAAACTAATATCAAGACTATACAAAGGAATTCAGGAAATTAAATTTTTTAACTCAATTTATATTAAACAAAAATGGGACAGGTAAACAAATGTGTTAATTTCTAATGATACTTGGTTTCAATTGTGTGCATTTCAGTGGAAAATCTCTAGTTCTAATATATGGAGATGTTTTGGCTGGAAGAGTCTCAGCAAATATTTTATTACTCCTGTACAAAGTCAACATTATTCAGGCTCCTCCAGCTGCTGTAGAAACTGTGGGGCTCAAGGAGTAAAACATCTCCACCTGTTTTGGTCATGCCCTCTGATCAATAACTTTTGGATTATAATTCACTCTGAGCTGTAAATGATTCTGGAAATCCCTTTTAAATGGGATGAATGGGCTGCTTTCTTGTAGCCTTGTTGTGCTCCTCTGCCTGGTTGGCCGGATCCTGACGTCACTTCCTGGTGAGCGTATTCTGCGTTGTTGTGATTCTGTGACTGCTCTAGAAGCTACTGC
>JBAMHX010000017.1:25959386-25979130 GCA_037177515.1 Pseudomugil tenellus | reverse complement strand
TCCTTTCCTTTCCTTTCCTTTCCTTTCCTTTCCTTTCCTTTCCTTTCCTTTCCTTTCCTTTCCTTTCCTTTCTTTTCTCCACATGTTTCTTTCTATTGCAGTTGTTACTTTTTAATCCCTGCTCTCCATCATGTTTGCTTTTTCTTATCAGTTACTTTCTTTTCTTCTTTTTTCCTATCATTTTCTGCATTAACAGCAAGCAACATGCATTACGTTTATGGAAACAAGACGCAGATTACTGTCTACATTTATTATCTCCTCTAATTTTTCTTTTTTTTTTGCCTCTTTTGTTTGCTGCCTTTACTTTTATGCTCTATTTTTATCATCAGTGTATAATTATTGTTCTGATGCTCGCTCTGCCAGGGTGCTGGTCTTATCTGCTGTATCTCTAATTGAAGGTTTTACATTATCATTTACACACTTGAGATGGTGAGCAGAGCCTGCATGGCAGCTGTAAACACTAATAGTTTATGACTGGAATGAGCTACTACCTTTCAGAGGAGATCATGTATTCTCTGTAAGAAACAAGTCAACACCAGCATTAAAGTTCAGTCTTCACTGTAAACCTGACTGCTGCACTCAGACTCCTCTCCTAGAACTGTCACTGCAGATTGTTTATACTGGCAGTAATAACCTGTAATTACTAGAGGTGGAGACACCATTATTTTCAGACGTGGATGAGTCGGAATCAGCGCAGCACAGCGGTTAACAAATAAAAAAAAAAACACATAACAGACATACTGAACTTGTTATATGACCACAACTCTCTGTGATAAATGTTAACAATGTCCACTAGCTATGATGTCCGCTAGCAAAGATGTCCGCTAAACGTGATATCCTCTACCCATGACGTCCACTAGCAATGATGTCCTCTAGCCATGATGTCCAATAGCCATGACGTCCACTAGCAATGATGTCCTCTAGCCATGATGTCCAATAGCCATAATGTTCTCTAGCCAGGATGTCCGCTAGCTGTAATGTCCTTTAGCCGTGACATCCACTAGCCCTGATGTGCTCTAGTCATGATGTCCAAAAACCATAACATTTTCTAGCCATGATATCTGCTAGCCATGATTCCTCTACCCATGATGTCTGCTAGCTGTAACATTCTCTAGTCATGATTTCCTCTACCCATAATGTCCTCTAGCCATGATACCCACTAGCTATGATGTCCTCTTGTCATGATGTCCGCTAGCCGTAACATCCTCTAGCCAAGATGTCTGCTAGCATTAATGTCCTGTAGCCATGATGTCCGCTAGCCGCAACATCCTCTAGCCATGATGTCTGCTAGCATTAATGTCCTGTAGCCATGATGTCTGCTAGCCATGATGTCCTCTAGCCATGATGTCTGCTACCCATATTGTCCTCTAGCCATGATACCCACTAGCTATGATGTCCTCTTGTCATGATGTCCGCTAGCCGTAACATCCTCTAGCCAAGATGTCCTCTAGCCATGATGTCTGCTAGCCATGATGTCCGCTAGCCGTAACATCCTCTAGCCATGATGTTCACTAGCCATGATGTCCGCCAGCCGTAACATCCTCTAGCCAAGATGTCCTCTAGCCATGATGTCCGCTAGCCATGATGTCCGCTAGCCATGATGCTCGCTGGCCGTAACATCCTCTAGCCAAGATGTCCGCTAGCCAGGAAATCTGCTAGCCATGATATATACCATAAGAAGTGCTTTTTCAGAATGAGCACTACAAAAACTAGATTCAATTTTACCCAAAAGGCTTTTTCAGAAACATCTGTACGTTGCTTAGCAACAACCTTTTCTAAAATCTTAGCCATAAATGTTTGAAATAGGTTTGTACAGGTGAGCTCGCGTTCCATTAAACCTTTCCTCCCTCCTACTAAAGACGCTTCTGAGTGAACGTCAGCTCCGGTCATCGAGGGGTTCCTGTCCTGCAGGTTTGAAATGTTTCCCTGCTGCAACTCTGACTTTTTTGTCATCAATAATCTTTCCATGAAAAGGATCCAGATTTAGGTTCAGTCTGCCAACAATGAATGGTACTCAATTCAATTTCCTAACAAAACATAACTATGTGTGTGTGTGTGTGAGTGTGTGTGTGTGTGTGTGTGTTGGTGTGTGTGTGTGTGTGTCACAGTGTCTTTGAAGTCTCTTTGTCAGCGTGTGTCTCGACTCTTTGAAGTCTGTGTGAATTTTGCTGAGCTGTCTTCTGAACACGGTGTGTATCAGCGTGTGTGTTTAGAGGTAAAATGCTGATGTGATTCCTCACAGGGTTTTCAGACGCTCAGCAAACCGCCTGCTAGCTTGTAAGAAGACATTTCATGATGTTTTTAAGCTATTTATTTATTTCCTCTTTTATATTTGCTCATTAGAGAAGCGACGAGCTTAAAATAACTAATCATAACTTGTTCAAAAAGAGAAATCTGATTGGTCAGGAGGCAGTGCTTTCACCTGCGTTGATCTCTGTAGCAGTTTGTGTTTCCAGCATCAGTTGCCATGGTGATAAACTTTGGTTAAAGGAAAAGAGACTTCATTATGCTGAACTTGTCGGATAAGCGGCTGATCTTGATGCTGATCGGCAGGCTTCGTGTCGTGTTTGAGCTCTGCTGAAATGATGGATAACAACTTAGAGGAGGATTAAAACATTTCCCTCAGATGAATCTGATCTGAATCAGTTTGTCAGAAATGTTTATTACTTGGACCTCCTGGTGGAGGAGAAAGCTGTTAAAATCTTCCTCCTTCTTGGTCTCCTTCCACCTGGCCAAGGCGAGCTCCATGGTGGTGCTTTTTGTCTCTAAGCGGTTGCTGTAGTTTCAAGATGGCAGACTATCATGTTGCTTCTGTACTCGCTTACCTTTCTATAAATAATCTGATTTCCAATATGTTGAAACAATAATTGGACAAGAGATCACCCTACAGGAGAAATATATTTTCATTTATTTAGAAAAGGACATGGACAGAGACTTAATCTTCTTGATACAATTAATCCTGATACTGGGGAAATTTCATATACATAAGGAAAAATGGAGGGATGGGAAACCATATTTCAATTAATTTATTTTAGATTTGCAAATATATTTTGAGTTAATCAAAGAATGTAGGAATAAAAAGGCAATAAGAACATGTGATGTGCTTGAAAGATTAAATCTATGCAATCCAATATGTAAACCTTAACTGGTAGGCTTGCTTGCCCCTGTTTTTTTATTTGTTTATTTTTTTATTTAGTTTGGAATATTTTTTGTTCCTTTATAGTTTTTTAAAAGTATTCCTATGATGTCTTTTACCCTTTGTCATGGTTCTGCTCGAGTTTGTGATGATGCCTTTAAATGTTGTTAAAAAAAACTCAAGGAAAATATATGTATAAAAACTGGTCTTTTGTGAACATGTTGACATACAGACAGCTTGTTTTTGTCTCTCAGGTCTGGCGGTGCTGCAGAGGATCCTGGACACGGCAGCAGAGCGCAGCTGGCAGGTCACGTCCGTTAACTTGGACACTCTGACAGAGGCGGCCTTCATCAAGTTGCTGGCTGACCTCGACTACAAGAAGGACTTCCAGATCATCATTGACTGTGAACTGGAACGCCTTAACTCCATCCTCAACCTGGTAAAAGACTCTGACTTACCTCTGATGGGAAAAGTATGTTTTTATTTGGCACAAACTTAGTTTCTCTCCTTATCAAGAAGCAGATGTTGTCAAACAAAACAAAATGTGAAATAAAGTCATGGCACGCCACACTATTCCACGCTGTGTCACACACAACACATTAAGCCACATCAAATCCTGTCACTTCACGCCATCCCATGAGTTCTCACTCCACATAACACCACTCAATCACACCTCGTCACACGATGTCATACGCCACGTCACACTAAGTCACACCCCGTCACACCACCTCACTCCCCATAAAACCATGTCATATCACACCACTCTCCCTCACGTCATACGCCACTTCACTCTACATCATTCTCCATCACATCCCGTCAATTAACGTCCAACCACATAACACCACGTCACTCCCTGTCACACCGTGTCATACGCCACATCACACCATGTCACACCCTGTTGCACGATGTCATACGCCACATCACACCACATCATTCTTTGTCACACCGTGTCATACGCCACATCACACCACACTACTCCCTGTCAGACCATGTCATACGCCACATCACACTACATCACTCTCCATCACATCCCGTCACATAACGTCCAACCACATCACACCACGTCACTCCCTGTCGCACCATGTCATACGCCACATCACACCACGTCATTCTTTGTCACACCGTGTCATAGGCCACATCACTCCACATCACTCCTTGTCACACCGTGTCATACGCCACATCACACCACATCATTCTTTGTCACCCCGTGTCATACGCCACATCACACCACGTCACTCCCTGTCACACCATGTCATACGCCACATCACATTACGTCACTCCCTGTCACACCATGTCATAGGCCACATCACACCACGTCACTCCTTGTCACACCGTGTCATACGCCACATCACACCACGTCACTCCCTGTCACACCGTGTCATAGGCCACATCACACCACATCACTCCTTGTCACACCGTGTCATACGCCACATCACACCAAGTCACTCCCTGTCACACCGTGTCATAGGCCACATCACACCACATCACTCCTTTTCACACCGTGTCATACGCCACATCACACCACGTCATTCTTTGTCACACCGTGTCATACGCCACATCACACCACGTCACTCCCTGTCACATAATGCCATACGCCACATCACACCACGTCACTCCCTGTCACACAATGTCACACCATGTCATACGCAACATCATGTCACTCCCTGTCAAATCATGGCATACGCCACAACACACCACGTCACTCCCTTTCACAACATGTCATACGCCACATCACACCACGTCACTCCCTGTCACACCATGTCATACGCCACATCACACCACACTACTCCCTGTCACACCATGTCATACGCCGCATCACACCACATCACTCCCTGTCACACCATGTCATACGCCGCATCACACCACATCACTCCCTGTCACACCATGTCATACGCCACATCACACCACATCATTCTCCATCACATACATTCACATAACGTCACACTACGTCATTTGACAATAAACAATGTCTCATCATGACATATCAAGTCGCAAATTGAATTACAAGTCGTGTTTATCTGAAGGAACGGATGCGTCTAAATGTGGTTAGATAATATGGTTGGACAAGTAAATAAATATTATTCTTCCTCCTGTCATGTGCAGCATGAAAATAAAAACCTCAGAAGATTTTTGTCCCAACTTTCCTGTTTCACCTCCTCATGGAGGCAGACTGCTTTACCTGCAGATGGTTGAACTGAAAGCAGCTTTTCACACAATAAATCCGCCGAGTATGACAGATACTATAATGATCTCATGTATTGATTTTTAATTAAGTGCTGACGATGAGCATGAAATAATGATCCATATTCAAACTCGTCCCCTGCCATCTAATTAGTTTCCTTCTTTTAAGTTTGCTATTAGTGAATCTGATGACTCAAAGATAAATACTCCTGTCAGCGTGTCGATCACAGCACTGATCAGTGGACAGTGATTACAACACCAGTACGATAAACTAGTACAGAACACAGAATAAAGACCTTGTGCATTAAATGGGATGAGCTTCTTTTTAAGAAGCTGAAACGCAGCAAACTGCAGCATTGCTGTGAGCAACGTCGAACGTGCAACAGCACGCTTCCTGTTCTTTATTTCTGCCTTGTTGTCTCTCCATCCTCTCTGCTCCCCTCGGGAAGCTTCCGTTATCTGCCAGCTGTTGAGAGCCCATTAGAGGTAGTTGCAGCCTGACAGAGCTGTCTGAACAAACATCCCAACAGAAGCACAAAGCGGTGTATGTGTGTGTGTGCTTTTAGACCCTTCCGGTCACTTCAGACCTAAACAAGAACATTTCACCTGCTCCCTGCGGTACATGCTTCACGACTGATCTTCAGGTTTTAGCTTTTTGCTCCAGAGGACATTATACCAGTAGGACCAGGTGGCTGAGATGCATTATGGGTAATGGATGTGTTGTGGGCTGTGTCCGAATGTGCACCCTATGCCCTAACCCCTAATTCACTACACAGTGCTGCACTACATAGCACACTATATAGTTCCCTCAATTTCATTGTGATTCGGACATGAAGTTTACTACTTTTTCTCTGTCGTGCATCACGTGACTACCAGCTGTAACGATGGCAACCACAACGGACTTGATGGTGACGTTGCAAATCCAATTTGATTGCGAGTGAAAATGTATTATTTACTTATATTGCAGTTTATTCTTGCTTTGTATAATATTGATTCAGCGGAAAAGGGATAAAAATGATGCTTTATAGTTTTTTTGTCAAAGGTTTTGTATGTTCCTATCATTTCCGCCATTGTAAGCTCCGGCCCGCAATGCATTGTGGTCTATATTGACTTGTCTATTGAACATCGATGCTTACTACTTTTCAAGATGCATTGTGGGTAATTTTGAGTGCACTACTTTCGGACACTACTAGTACATTTGGACACCCCTACAAAAGGACGTGAAACCTATATAGGGCACCATGTAGGACACTATGTAGGACACTATATAGGACACCATATAGGGCACTATGTAGGACACTATGTAGGACACTATGTAGGGCACCATATAGGGCACTATGTAGGACACTATGTAGGGCACTATGTAGGACACTATGTAGGGCACTATGTAGGAAACTATGTAGGACACCATGTAGGGCACTATGTAGGGAACTATGTAGGACACTATGTAGGGCACTATGTAGAACACTATATAGGGCACAGTGTAGAACACTATATAGGACACCATGTAGGGCATCATGTAGGGCACTATGTAGTACACCGTGTAGGGCACTATGTAGGACACTATATAGGACACCATGTAGGGCACTATGTAGTACACCGTGTAGGGCACTATGTAGGACACCATGTAGGGCACTATGTAGTACACCGTGTAGGGCACTATGTAGGACACTATATAGGACACCATGTAGGGCACTATGTAGTACACCGTGTAGGGCACCATGTAGGGCACTATGTAGGACACTATATCGGACACCATGTAGGGCACTATGTAGGACACTATGTAGGACACCATGTAGGGCACCATGTAGGGCACTATGTAGGACACTATATCGGACACCATGTAGGGCACTATGTAGGACACTATGTTGTACACCGTGTAGGGCACCATGTAGGGCACTATGTAGGACACTATATAGGACACCATGTAGGGCACCATGTAGGGCACTATGTAGGATACTATATCGGACACCATGTAGGGCACTATGTAGGACACTATGTAGGACACTATGTAGGACACTATGTAGGACAGTATGTATGGCACTATGTAGGACACTATGTAGGGCACTATGTAGGACACTATGTAGGGCACCATGTAGGGCATTATGTAGGGTACCATGTAGGGCACTATGAAGGGCACTGTGTAGGGCACTATGTAGGCAACTATATAGGACACAATGTAGGGCACTATGTAGGGTACTATGTAGGGCACTATGCAGGGTACTATGTAGGGCACTATGTAGGGCACTGTGTAGGGCACTATGTAGGGTACTATGTAGGGTACTATGTAGGGCACTATGTAGGGCACTATGTAGGGTACTATGTAGGGTACTATGTAGGGCACTATGTAGGGTACTATGTAGGGCACTATGTAGGGCACTATGTAGGGCACTGTGTAGGGCACTATGTAGGGTACTATGTAGGGCACTATGTAGGACACCATGTAGGACACTATGTAGGGTACTATATAGGACACCATGTAGGACACTATGTAGGACACTATGTAGGGCATAGGGTGCACATTCGGACACAGTCAGACTTTCGAACGGGAGGAAATAAAACACTGGATAGTTTTTAAAGCTGGATACTTTATGCCAAACCTGGATGTTCATAGCCAGTTTTCTGAGGAGACAATCAGCCGTGATGAGACTTTAAAATGTTTTTTTATATCCCTGAATGTCGGGAATGTTACAGTTTCACTCCGACGATCGATTTATCATGTTCAGGTTGGCCACCAGGGGGCGCGCACACCTGCAAAATGTTTAAGCTATATCTCTGAAATTATTCATACCATTGTCCTCAAATCATGAGCAAATATTAGGTCATGACCTGAAGATGTGTCACATGATGACGTTATACCTGAATGTTTCTATTTTTGTCCATATATTCCAGAATTGGGGGGGTTTGGGGAAATACGGCTAACTGTCACTTCCGTAGGCAGAAGTTTCATTTTTCTGATCTGTCTGTTGTCAGATCTGGATATTTTCTGTTTGTAGTTTCTCATCTCTGTTGTCTTTGACGTCTCTGTTGTCTTTGACATCCCTGTTGTCTCTGCCTGACGTCTCTATTGTCTCTGCATGACGTCTCTGTTGTCTCTGACGTCTTTGTCCCTTCTTCACCCCAACATTTGTGCGTCCTCGCTGCTGTGTTTGGATCCTGACGCTCCAACATCAGAGCGAACCTACTGAACACACGTGTTGTAAATCTTTGTTTTGTTAGGAAGAAGCAGAGAGACGGAAACAGATTAGATTTGGTAGGAAAAAGCTGCTCGGTGTGAATTCTGACCAGAAACCAGCTGGCTGACGCCGACCAGAGTATCAGGTGTTGTTCTGATCTGTTAAATGAAGCTGTTGGCTTGAACCGTTCAGCTCTGATTCGCTCCACATCATCAGGTGGTGTACAACTCTGTTTCTGTAAGTCTCAGGTGGCGCTCCGGCATAGCGGCACGAGGATGATGTGGGGTGACGGGTTGATGAATCGTGTTTTTACACTGTAAACATGGCTGCAGCTCGTCTAATACAATAAACTGCTTCAGTTTTACTGAATTTTCTTGTAAATTCTTTTTGATTTACTCACAAGCTGCTGGAAAATGACAGATTTTTAAGGTTTATTTGACATACTTGTTAAAACTGGATAAAAGTTCAGCTGCAGTGAGATGAAGGGAAGTGTTTTCTTTGTAACTTTACAGTTTGAGTTGCTGGAATGTTTTACAGTGTGGCTAAAACTTGATGCAAGTCAAACTGCAGTTATGTGCGGATGGAGAGAGAGGAAGAGGAGGGAATTTTCAAGCAGCTTCCTCCTCCAAAATAATCAGAGGCGTCGAGCAGCTGCGTTAGTCAACGTGATGCTCATTAAAATGTGGACCTGAGAAAAAGACGGCAGCCAACACCTGCTCCTTTCTCCTCCACCCTCTTCTTTAAAACACCAATCTTCTTCCTCTTGGTTCTCCTCTCAGCCCCTCTTTCTCCTTTTCTCCTCCTTCCTTCCCTTTCCAACTCTTTTTGACGAACGATGAGCAATTAATTCTTCAAAGAGGAGCTGAATCTTCCAATTAGCAGCTGTTTGAGACGACACACACACACACAGATGAGTGTGAGGGATGTTTTTATCAGCAACATCGGGAAAATGTAATTAACGTATCATTTATTTTGACTCTCGTCCCCAGATTGCCGCTCAGAAGAGAAACTTGAAGAACTACCATTACATCCTGGCCAATCTGGTGAGTAAAAGTTCAGCACTGAGAGAATATTTTATATTTCATACACAGTTTCTGACACATTTTTGCATCATTTTATGGTGGAAACATCATTCAAAACCCTATAGTTCATCATGTGATACTGGTTTCCTGCCCCATGCTGAACACCAGAGAAAAGAAGATTACACAAATTTTATCTCATAACATGAAATAAATACCAACAAACAGGTCAAATAAAGATTTCAGATTTTAAAAACTCTTTAGCTCAGTTGTTCTTAGGTTGGACTTTAAATGGCCAAGTTATGTGAGGAATAAACTGCTTCACACAATAGAGGGGCTAGCCTGCATAACCTAGCTTTAGCCTGAGTAAACTAACCTTAGCCTGAGCTGCCTAGCTTTAGCCTGAGTTGCCTCACTTAAACCTGAGTTGCCTAACCTTAGCCTGAGTTACCTAGCTTTAGCCTTCATAACCTAGCTTTAGCCTGAGTTACCTAGCTTTAGACTGATGTTGCCTTGCTTTAGCCTGAGCTGCCTCAATTAAACCAGAGTTGCCCAGCTTTATCCTGAGCTACCTAGCTTTAGCATGAGCAGCCTAGCTTTAACCTAAGCTGCCTAGCTTTAGCCTGAGCTGCCTAGCTTTAGCTTGAGCTGCCTAGCTTTAACCTGAGCAGCCTAGCTTTAACTTCAGCTGCCTAGCTTTAACCTGACCTGCCTAAATTTAACCTGAGCTGGCTAGCTTTAACCTGAGTTACCTAGCTTTAACCTAAGCTTGCTAGCTTTAACCTTAGCTGCCTAGCTTTAACCTGAGCTGGCTAGCTTTAACCTGAGTTGCCTAGCTTTAACCTGAGCTGGCTAGCTTTAGCCTGAGTTGCCTAGCTTTAACCTAAGCTTGCTAGCTTTAACCATAGCTGCCTAGCTTTAACCTGAGTTGCCTAGCTTTATCCTAAGCTTGCTAGCTTTAACCTTAGCTGCCTAGCTTTAACCTGAACTGGCTAGCTTTAACCATAGCTGCCTAGCTTTAACCTGAGTTGCCTAGCTTTAACCTAAGCTTGCTAGCTTTAACCTTAGCTGCCTAGCTTTAACCTGACTTGTGTAATTTGGGTATTTTAGCTTTGCCCTCATCCAGCGCCTTTCTTTTCTTCCTCTATCTCACACCCCCTTTTTGTTACCTGCCCCTTGATATTCCATAAGCCCCACCCTCATATTTTATGAGCCAATCAATGTATGTACAGCCTAAACATCTCCCAGTGAAACACATTAGATGTCAGATTTAATTTTTTTGTGCTACACAGATGCATCAGTTGCACCCTTTATATTTGTTCAGTTTCTTAGCGTCGTGATGCTGCAGGGCAACACCTTGCGTAGAGCTAGTTCACGTTTCTGGCATTGTAAATATCAGTGAGTTCAGGTCTGATGTGTGTGTGTGTGTGTGTGTGTGTGTGTGTGTGTCAGGGCTTCATGGACCTGAATGTCACAGACTTTCAGAAACTTGGGCCAAACGTGACGGGTTTCCAGCTGATCAACCAGTCCGATCCAGCTGTGATGAAGATCAACCAGGAGTGGATGGACTTTGACAGCAAAGACCTCAAACTGACTCGCAAGAAGCTGAAGGTATGCACACGCACACACACACACTACCACTCTGTCAGATGTATCTCTGCCGGAGCCTTGGAGTAAATGATGGAGAAACAGATCCAGAAAGAAACAAGCGTCTTCTTTAACACTTAACAACAAAGATTCGTGTTGAGAAGTTTCCAGGTCGGACATCAGTCTGTTATAAAGACAATAATCTGTAAATCAAGTAATGAGGAAATGTGTACGTTAGATAGAGGAGCTGGTGTCAGAGAAGGTTCCTGCTACCAATCGGGCGACGCATCATCTGAAACATGACTCAGCATTTCATGAACCTTCTTATGTGTTATTTCTATGCAGGAACAGTTCTCCATGCTCCTCCATGGTTCCTACATGGTTCCTATATGGTTTCTACATCGTTCCTTCATGGTTCTGTAGTGGGGAAAAGTGTTTCTGGACTGACCCAGTCAGCAATGTACTAGAACAAGAATGTTCTGGAATAAACAAGGACCATCTGTTTTCAATCAGACCAGCAGTTTGCACAAGATCTTGGAAAAGTTAAAGGGAATGTTACCAAGATATGGGCAAGATGAATTGTTCTCTGTGTGTGTATTGCAAGGGACGACGTCAGGAAATGTGGGCTGATTGTATTAATACTGGGTATCTGTCGGGAGGAGTTAGTCCCGTCCTGGTTACTGGGCTGTCCTCTCCGGTTGTTCTACTTGCATTTTCTTTAATAAACTTTACTTTTGAGCAATAATTCCGCATCTGAAACTTTGTCTGGCTGATATGGGGCATCAGTAACTCTGTCCGTGGAGCCGGGGATTTCCTGGAGTCCGCAACAGCGTGGTGAGTCTGACTCAGCCTCTGTCGGGCAGCTGGGGCAGAGATTCTCTTAAGGAAATCTGATATAGACAGCACCTTCTGATAAATTAGGCTAGATTAAATTTAACAATAATTAAAGCCTCGACAAAAGTTCCTTCATGGTTCCTTAATGGTTCCTACATGGTTCCTTCATAGATCCTACATAGGTACTACATGGTTCCAACATCGTTCCTTCATGGTTCCTACATGGTTTCTCCATGGATCCTAGATAGTTCCTTCATGGTTCTTACATGGTTCCAACATCGTTCCTTCATGGTTCCTACATGGTTTCTCCATGGTTCCTTCATGGCTCATCCAGCGTTCGCTTGAAATGTTCCTGCTCTTAGTTGCATTTTCTGTCCAGATGATCCCAAACTGTTCCAGTAATATCAAAGTTCAGAATCTGGATCCATCCCTCCATGATACCAGGTTCTGGTACGGATCCGTCCCTCCATCAGACCCATTTCCACGGATTTTCAGCCCAGTTCCTGGGTCATGTGACCATCAGGCTTTTCTGGCTTCTTAACAGCTTTGTTTCCACGGAGACCATTTCTGATGAGGCTTTAGTCAATAGTAGATGGATCAGCTGAAAGTCCAGATACGGTTCTGGTCTTTGCTGGATTTCTCAGGTTAAACTGAACAAATGAGAACATCCATCCATCCATTTTCTACCGCTTATTCCCGAACGGGGTCGCGGGGGGGCTGGAGCCAATCCCAGCAGCTAACGGGCGAGAGGCAGGGTACACCTTGGACAGGTCGCCAGTCCATCACAGGGCCGCACACACAGACAAACAACCACACATACGCACACTCACACCTAAGGTCAATTTATAGTCTCCAACCAGCCTATCCCCAAGCTGCATGTCTTTGGACTGTGGGAGGAAGCCGGAGGACCCAGTGAGAACCCACGCTAACACAGAGACAACATGCAAACTCCACACAGATAGGCCACCGCCAGAGCCGGGGATCAAACCGGCAACCTGCTTGCTGTGAGGCTACAGCGCTAACCACCTCGCCACCGTGCAGCCCCAAATGACAACAGACGATCCATATTTGTGACTAATAGCCGAAGGATCCAATTTAAACCGAGTCTAGTTCAAAAAACACGTTTAATTCAGTTGATCTGAACCTGGTCCGGTACCATGACTGGACCGGAAATCGGATTCTAAAAAAAGAATAAGTTGAAAAGATCTTCAGAAAAGTGGAAAAGTTTTGCAAGCTGTCCCATAGACCTTTAGAAAAGCAGAAATGAAGAAGGGGAACGTAAAAACAACAAGATACTGATAAATGGCGGGAACGACATGAAACGCAGCTCGGCCGGTTTGTTGGGTTTCACCCTCGTCTCCTCTCTGACCCGGCAGTACACCGGAGCTCTGACCTACGATGGCCTCAACGTCATGGCCAGGGCCTTCCAGAACCTGCGGCGGCAGCGGATCGACATCTCTCGCCGTGGCAACGCAGGGGAGTGTCTGGCCAACCCGCCGGCTCCCTGGGGCCAAGGCATCGACATCCAGAGAGCCCTGCAGCAGGTAAGCGAACACAGCGGCAGTTACAAGACGTTGCAGTCGTCGTTTTTTTGTGTGTTTTATTAACAGACGTTGCGGTTTGTACTTCAGGGCTTCCGTAATTTCTTCTTCTCTCTCACAATAAACTGGACATGATGTGCAGGTGCGTCTGGAGGGGCTGACGGGTCACGTGCAGTTCGACGAGCGAGGCCATCGAACCAACTACACCCTGAGTGTGATGGAGCTGAGCCTCCTCGGACCCAGGAAGGTGCCCCGCTTCTTCCTCTATGTTAAATGCGAACTTTTTCTCTGCATCAGCTGCTTTCAGTAATCACCTGCTTCTCCTCCCATCAACGATGTTATAATCAGGCCGACTCTCAGCAGCAGCGGAGCCGCGGCTAGGCTTTTTTTGTACATCTCACAGCAGATCGGGCAGAAAACATTTAACCGTAAAGTGTTTATGGAGCGAAAGGCAGCCAAGCAGAAACAGAAAATAACTGGGTTGGATATTTATGTTATCTTTTTGTCTCCCTGTTCTGGCTGCTGTTACAACCCCAGAACCTTTTAAGGACACGAGTTAGCGCTCGTTGTGTGGAGACAGGAAATGAAAGCCTGGAAGAAAGCAGCCGATTCAGAAAGAAGAAGTTGATCATGATCAGATGTCTTGCAGTTCTGGATGATCAGACTCAGCTGTAACAGTTCAGTTTTAGACAAATTATATGTTTTTTTGTTTGTTTTTTTATATATCAATTGGCTTTTGCCAACTGTTATTGGCAAAAATGTCTTTTAAAGCAGAGCTAAAGGCCTTTACACCGTGAGACTGATGCGAAAAAGCAGCACAAAATTAGATGGAATATTTCCGTATATTCACACCAGTTATGAAGCAAAACTGCAAATAAATGATGAAAATTCTAAACAAAGTCACAGTGGCAAAAGTGGCAAAAACAAAGATGGATTCCAGCTGAACGATAAAAAGGAGTTCTAGAAAATCTAAACCATGGCTGTGCCTGAATGTGCACCCTACGGCCTACATAGTGCCCCAAATAGGGCTCATTTTGAAGGGGTGTCCGAAGAAGTGACTTTAAGTAAAAAGTAGGGCACTCAAAATTACCCACAATGCATCTTGAAAAGTAGTAAGCATCGATGGTCACTAGACGGGTCAATATAGACCACAATGCATTGCGGGCCGGAGCTTACAATGGCTGAAATGATACGAACATCAAAAACGTTTAACACAAAAACTATAAAGTATCATTTTATTATCTCTTTTCTACTGAATAATTATGATACAAAGCAAGAATAAAATGCAATATAAGTAAATAAGACATTTTCACTCGAAATTAGATTGGATTTTTAAACATAACTTTGAAGTCCGTTGTGATTGCCATAGTTACAGCAAGTAGTCACGTGACGCGCGACAGAGAAAAAGTAGTGAGCTTCGTGTCTGAATTGCGAGCAGATTAAGGGAACTATATAGTGCACTATGTAGTGAATGAGGGGTTAGGGCATAGGGTGGACATTCGGACACAGCCCATGTGCTCTCAGGACAGACTTGAGGACATCTCTGGGACAATGTGTTGATGTGTTCCCGCAGCTAGCTGCTAGCACGAAGTAGCAGAGAAAAATTACACAATGAGACGCTTAAATATGGTCATACCAGCATAAAAAAAGGAACGCTTGCGTAGTTTTTGACGAGCTCTGGTCAAAATGTCGTCTCTGATTGTTTGTTTTTGCATCTGTCAGATGAATGGATGTGAATGTTCCTCTTGCCTTTACATTGATTTACTAAAAAATAATGCAAACATTTTGGACAAAGTTTTTCGTACTTGGTGTATAGAAGCTTTATTCTTTTTGTCCAAATTATTCAGAAGTCATTTCTATCTAATATCCAATATAAAGTCAATGCAAACATTCACATCAGTTCAGTTTATTAATTTATTGGCAAGGCAAAGTACATTTAAGTAAATTTATATCCGGTTAATCTTTTCCAGCTCGCAAATTAGAGATCAGACGACAAGCTTACGTAAAGTTGAGGGAGGAGTCAACACGCAGAGGAGTGAGAAAGAACTGTGCCTTGTACGCACAAGTTTACTTCACTTCATTTACTCGCTACTGTAAACTTTTAATGCTGCTTTTCGCTTAAAGTTGCACAAACACTAACCGAGTAAGACTCGAGAAGCTGAGGCGGGAAATTTTGACTGTTTCTGTGTCGGCTCGGATGTTCGTATCTCACAATCTGTTTGAATCTCAATGGCAGAAATTTGGTCAAATCACAGCTCATATCTCAAGGTATCACTGTACTTTTTCCAGTATTTAGAGATAATATTTAAATAATAATGATAATAATGTGAATAAAAAGAAGAAATTATTGTTTTAAGATGGTTTCTTCTCAGTAACTTTTTTTGGCAGGATTGTTGTCCCGTATTAATCAGCTCTTGTTCTTCATTTATGGTTATATTTTCTATAATCTTCATCTTTCCCGAGAGTTTATCTAACTTCCATCTCTCTTTATTGGCTCATTTAAATCTTTAACGCGTGTTTTTTCAGACCAAATCTGCTGTATTTCCAGATCGGCTACTGGAACGAGAAGACGGGCTACGTGAACACAGCTGTCTACCGGCCCATTCAGGAGGAATTCTTTGGTCTGTTAAACAGAACCTACATAGTCACCACCATACTGGTAAGACTGGGAAGTAGCTCATCTCCCAACATGTCATGTTAGCAATGGACAAACTGACAAATTTTATGGCATATATATTATATGACTGGTATCCAACACACAGCTGTTCATGATGCACATCTTCAGGTCCGTTTGTCCCGAGTATGCAGATAGTGGAGCAGTCACATTCCAGTAACAAATACCACTGTAACTGGTGTTGGCTTTATGTAATGTTCATCAGCGTGTGATGTGTTGGCGTCTGCTAAGCATCATCCATATCTTTACAGGAATGTCAGTTTAACTTGTACAACCTAAAGAAACTTTTCAGAAGCTTCGTTTCATCACGTAATAACCATAAAGGATGCTCTGCAGGCTCCGCCCCTTTTCACCATTGCTGAAGTCTGCGTGATGCATTCACGTGCAGCGTAGATGTCAGACAGCAGAGTGCTTCAGGGCAGATTTGATTAAAAAGTTGATGTCCATGTAAAACTAATGAATTCTCAGTGTTTCGTTAAGAAAACGCCATGTTCACGCGGTTAACGTTCATCCTCTCCGCATGTTTTCTCATCTGCTTTTCACGTTGGCTGAGAAGTGAAAAACTATTTAACATTTAGCGAAACACGTTTTCATATTTTAATGATGCGCTTTTATTTCATAGAAACCATGTTTACATGTTTAAAGACAAAAATACGTCCCCGATCCAGATACTAGGGCCGACCGATTAATCGGTGGGCCGATTAAATCGGTTGGTTTTATTAAATGTCTATAATCCGGTGGAATCCCACTGATTATACGCCGATTTATGCTTCATATGCCGTAGTGGTGCAGAGTGGTGTAATTACAAAGTTTGTCCACTAGCTGTTGCTCAATTCAACCGAACGGTCTTCTTTACCAGCTAACTTTCTACTTTAAATAGGCGCGTACAGCACTGATCTGAGTGGAGTTTGCAAGATAAGCTTTTTTATGTTGTGAAATAAATGATTCGGCATGTCTGTAGCGTCAGTTCAACTGTTTATCATTATCATGAGGAGCGACGCGCTGCTTTGTTGTGTCAGTCAGCACTGAGGGCATTGCTAAAGTTGTTTTTTTGTTGGTGTAAGCATTAAGGATCCAAAACACAAGTTAGTTTAATTTGAAAACTATATAATAAGAAATCGGCTGATTAATTGGCTATCAGAATTTTCTTCTGCCAAATATCGGCATCGACCTCAAAAAATCCATATCGGTTGGTCCCTACCAGATACTCTTTCTCGGAGGTAGAATTCATTAAATTTGGCTTTCATCGTCTGTGACAGTGATAATGTGCAAAAAACCCTAAATGTCTTAAATAAAATCTCAGCCAGTTAAGCAGAGCAGCGACGTAACACCACCCGTCTCCACCTGTCTCCACCCGACTGCCCCTTACAGGAAGCTCCCTACATGATGCTGAAGAAGAACCATGAGCAGTTGGTGGGAAACGATAGATACGAAGGCTACTGTGCCGAACTCGCCTCCGAGATCGCCAAACACGTCGGCTTCACGTACCGGCTGGAGCTGGTGGGCGACGGCAAATATGGCGCCAGAGAACCCGAAACCAAGATGTGGAACGGCATGGTGGGAGAACTGGTGTACGGGGTGAGTGGGACATGACTTCTGTAAATATTGAACCTTTCTGTAGAACCTCGTATTAGCACTTCTGTTTGCGAGTTCTGATTGCGTCTTGCAGGGCCTACTGGGACGGCCATGTTGCAAATATGGCTTCCAGAAACATGTTTGCTTTGAGTGCCAAACTAAACACTGTTCAAACCACGAGCAGTTTTGTGGGACGTCACTATGCACCCCAGAGCTTCTGATTATTTCTCCACACAAACAAGATGTCATATGAGAGAAGAGACGCTCCTGATAACAAAGACGTCTGTCTCATCATTATGGGACAGAAACTCTGGGAGATGTAGGCAGAATCATAAATCATGTTTTAGTTTGATTCCAGCTCTCAAAACATTTACTGCTATCTCTCCTCATGTCATTTGGCTTTTGTTTAAAATAAATCTTGAAGGTCCTGCTAGTCTCCATGGAGATGAAGGGCCTACTAGTCTCCATGGAGATGAAGGTCCTGCTAGTCTCCATACTGACATTTTCTATAAAAGCATGTGGTTCTGCCCCAGCCTGCAGACGTTTCGTTTAACTGGTTTTTAATTCTGCAGAATTGTGCAAAGATTTCTGCCAGCAAAGTGACAGGGTGCAGTTATTTATGGAGGCAGCATGAGAGGAGATGAAATGGTGGTGTATTATGTGTTTAGGAGGAATGTCTGAACATATGTTTCTACTTAAAATGTGCCGTAAGGTCAAGTCCAGGAAAAGTGCAGGAACTGGTGCTTCTGATCAGCAGCGACAGCTTACAGCTGTTTTCATTCTGACTCAGTGAACCTGTCTGTTGGCCTTAAACACAGCGCCTCTCTCCATCCTCCTGCAGAAGGCCGACATGGCGGTCGCCCCGCTGACCATCACGCTGGTGCGAGAGCAGGTGATCGACTTCACCAAACCGTTCATGTCACTGGGAATCTCCATCATGATCAAGAAACCCACCAAGTCCAAGCCGGGGGTCTTCTCCTTCCTGGACCCGCTGGCCTACGAGATCTGGATGTGCATCGTGTTCGCCTACATCGGAGTCAGCGTGGTGCTCTTCCTGGTGAGAGTGCACGCGGTTAATGGGCGCGGTGTTACACAACCTTAATTTAGACTGAAGGATGGAAAAAAAAATGTAAAATCAGAAATCTGATTTGGTTTGAAAAAAATCTGAGATTTTACTTTAAGCCATATCGCCCAGCCCTAAGCTGTATAACTTAAAGTTTAACCTTTCTGCAGCTCGTCTTCATCATGTCTAAATGCTGCCGTGTGATTGGTTCAGTATTTGAGCTAACAGGAAGTTAAACGTGTGATTGAAGCATCATGTAGTAAATATCGTGTATTTTTCTAGATATAAACAGTGATTTTATCGTAGTTTTAAAGTAAAATGATGATGAAGTAGCCTGGACTCTCTGTGAGAAGATAAATGTGTTGTTTTCTTCTTGTGTTTAGTATTTATTGGAGACGTGGACATGTCCCTCTGCGTCTCAGAGACTCTCAAAAGATCCACCTGTGTAGACTCTGCTTCTTCCTCCTCTTCCTCTTTCATGTTTGTTTGCTGTGAGAAGCTGAGCAGAGTCAGAGGAGAGCCGCCTGATCTGCATGTGGAAGCAGGACTTTGTCCCCCTGCATCACCATAAACTGGGACAAGCTGTGTGCTGCACGAGATTTCGTTCCTCCTAAATGCTCTCTCGTGTGTTCGAGGGTTTTTTAAAAGAATCAGCTTCATAGACACACATTGACAGATCAGACCTGTAGCTCCATCAAGCTGTTAATAGGTAGTTCAACAGATGGATATGGAATTAAATGAATGAAAAATACTTTAATAATCCTGAAGGTTAATTCAAATTCTGTAGTCATTTGGTCCAGCTGGTTGGAGTTTTTCAGGCACTGGAACAAGGAAGGATGTTTTCCACATCACTGGTATTCTGTTCTGACTCAGACTGGTCAAGTCAAGTCAATTCAATTTTATTTATATAGCCCAGTATCACAACAAGTTGTCTCAGAGGGCTTCACATGCAGGTAAA
>JBAMHX010000017.1:25906054-25918866 GCA_037177515.1 Pseudomugil tenellus | reverse complement strand
CAGTCATAACGCTCGCACCTGATTGGCTACAGTCATAACGCTCGCACCTGATTGGCTACAGTCATAACGCTCGCACCTGATTGGCTACAGTCATAACGCTCGCACCCGATTGGCTACAGGTCATAACGCTCGCACCCGATTGGCTACAGGTCATAATGCTCGCACCTGATTGGCTACAGGTCATAACGCCAGAAGGGTCTAAAACTCCCTAAATATGTTGTTAAAACTCACACAGCAGGTTGCTTCCTGGACCTTTACGATGCTGCTTGTCAAACATCACTCTGGAATTACTTTTACCACCAATCTGCTCATCAAATGATAAAAAGTCTCCGTATGTTGTTTACATATTTGGATTTATTTACACGTTATGCATAGTCTCTGTAAACATTCTCCAGATTATAAAGTGCTTTCCTACATTCTGCTTCATCGTGACCAACATCATCCTCCCGCAAGGTTGACAGGAATAAAACACGATCCTGGAGGACGCCACCAGCTTAAAACAGCTTTTGTTTTATCTCGTTGCAAAAAGTCCACTGAGCTGCTATGAATCATCACATTTCGTTACTGTTCTTACTGGTTTTGGTGGTGGCCGTCTGAGAGGGTGGTGGGATCTGAACGGTGAACCTCTGACCTGTCAGAGACACCGGAGTTCCGACTTTAGTGGCGACCGACTGCATAGACGGCGTTCCTGAGGACACAAACCAGGACATTTAGGCTCATTTGGGGTTTTTTTGTGGACCTGTAGTGTCTGAATCACGGGGACTCACCCAGCGTGGGCGTGCTGGGTCTGCTGGAGACGGCGCCAACGCTCAGCCGGGGCACCGATATCCTGCCGGCCGACGACACCTGCAGGCGGAAACCAGAGTTAAACAGAAGAAGAGATGCTGATGAAACACACGGAGCTGGACGAGTCCTCACCTTCTTCTGGATGGACTTCAGTCTGTAATTGGGGGCGGTGAGACAGTAGCGGTCCGGAGGAAGTCGGGGGCCGGTGTAGGGTTTGATGAGTGGGAGGGGAGTCTGGTTCTTCTGCCGTGCCACCTCCAACAGGAACTGAGGAGCGAGACGCAGCGATGTGTCAGGACAGGAAATCATTTAGAAATGTGAGACATCCGTCCACAACATAATGTCTCCAGAGAGACGAAGCTCACGTCTCGCGGCGGCGGCGACGTGAACGACTGGTCCATGCGGCACTGGATGGCCAGTCGGATGTCGTCAGCATCCACGCTGGACTTCTTGGCGTGCGTGGCGTAGATTTTGGCATCTTCAATGATGGTTGTCACATATCCTGCAGATGGAAAAAAGGAAACTTTGTTTCTTTGTATTAATACGTTTATCATCAACTGTTTACACATTAACAAGAAACCCGCAAAATGGTGACGTCATGGGATGTTCATACAATTCAAGCATGTCTGAAAGTGAATATTACGCCTGAAGCCTTCGTGTAGTTTCAGTCGAGGACACATGAAATGAAAGCAAAATATAAAGGAAATGGAAAGACGTGTTCCAGTCAGACGCAGGGACTCACTGTAGGTAAACTCCAGCATCTGGTTGATGACTCGTGGCTCGTACTCAGTGATTCCCATGTCCTTCAGGATCTGGATCATCACCTGTGAAGAGAAAATAAACATCCGCAGCTTTATATGTGGACATGTCACAACAAAACTGTATAAAATCATCAAAAAAATTAAAAACTAAGTGGGAAAATATAGAAACATGAATGGAAAATGAAGCTGTGATAATAAACATCCTGCAATGCATCACAACGTATGTAAACTTACAAACATTAACACCCAGCATGTTTTCCACACTGTGTAATCGGTACAAATCATAAATACAGCTTCTATTTAATAAATATCACCTTATTTTCGGACGCATTTCTCTCCATACTTTCATATGTGACAATCCAGAATCCAATTAAAACCCAATTCAAACTGTTAAATCCTAAATAACGACGTGTGAAACAGAGGCGCTAAAGCGCCGGGAAAAGAAGAAAATGAGACTTTCCAAATAATAAAAGCAAAGTCCCAAAGCCATCAGTTAAATCTTAAGACAAGTCTTCGATCAAACCATTTATACAAATATTTCTATTTACATCTCTATAAGCAGTGAGCAACAAGCTAATAAACAGGCTAACATGCTAGCTGTCAATAAAGCTCATCTTAACGGTAGAATAGCTAAATGCTAAGCTAACAGACTTAGGCGAATGTGCAACACAGATTCAACTACTTTTAATGTACACTGACGTTCTTAAACATGAATTAAAACCGCTAATTCACGCTGCAGTTATCATTAAAATAACGTTAACACGTTAGATTAAAGAAGCGTACCTGAGCATCTTTAGGGATGGTTTTCGGGGCAGACATTTTAATTCTCCCCCGGACCGCCTGCTCGGCTTCTTCTTCTACGGTTTCAGATGACAACCACAACAACAGCAGCACCTAGTGAACAATGTGTTGCCCCCTGTGGGTAGAAAGAAGTAAGTACAATAGAAAATAACCATTTCAGTACAATAATAAAGATATAACGATGTAAATAATAGAAAACATTATGAAGAACTACAATGTTATGGAAATCTAATCAACTTTTTCATCAATCACCATTATCTAGTTGCTTTACATTACTATCATTTGTTGAGTTAGTTTTACTTTTTAAATTAAATCGTGCAAATTAAATTATCATTATTAGTACTAAATATCTATCCATAAATTATCTGTAGAGCTTATCCCAATTAAGGGTTCCGGTTAACTGGATTCTGTCCCAGTATTTACTGGGTGAGAGGTGGGGTACATCTGGACAGGCTACCGGTACATCACAGAGCCAAATGATAAATGAATAGTTATTCATGGCTAAATATTATTAAGTCTTATTATGTTCTGTCATTTATTCATATTTAAGATGTTTAAGTTTTTTTCATTCTAATAAATATACTATGTGTATGTTCTTTTAATGTCCTTCATATGTGTAGACTGTTCATTTTATCACTTTTGAATCACTAATATTAACTTTTATAGTCAAATTGAACTATATTCTATTGCAATTTACCCTAAAAGTATAACAATGGCTGTGCTTTGTGATGAATATTTACAGAAACAAACATAATTTATCGAAATAATATTGAATACAAGATGTCATGTGTCAGGAGACATCCTGCTGCCAAATCATGGAGTTCAGTTTTTTTTTATGTCAGTATCAAAAACAAACAACTTCATGACTAAAATATTCAGGTGAAAATCTTCTGATTAAGCAGTAAAACAAGCAAAGTGTGTTTATTTAATTAATTTGGTTTATTTTTCAGCCAAAGGAAGCAGGTGTAGTATTTAAATCAACATGCTGGAGTGTTTGCAGAGCTTTGTGAACAGACCGCCTGCAGGTAGCGCTGCAGGATGACAAACTCAACTCATGCTTCTCACAAACAGCTGTGCCGTTTCCACACTCAGCTGACAGAATAGGTTTATTTCAAAGTGCTTAAAACAAATGTAAAAACATTCAATCACACAAAAACTATCAAAGACCTCAAGTTGGGAACTGTGGTTCCCATCTTGGGGTCCCTGGGCCCCCAAATCGTCCCCGAAGCTTTGCTTGTTTAGAGTCAGTTTGATTTCAGTGAAGAACATGTCAACAGAGACAAGTTGAGGTGTTTCCTCTTCAGTTTTTATTATCTGGGAACCAAAGTTTTTAGAGCCTAAAAGTACTTTGCAGAGTTATTCCAGAAAACGTTTCCGTCTTAACTACATTAACTTTGCTTTATTTAGATATTGCAAGCAGATAATAAAAGCATAAAGCAACACAGGGCGGTCGGTTAGTCCATGAAGAGGGTTCGCAGGGAACCTAAAACCATTTCAGGTTTCCTTTAGATCCAGGCTTAGTGGTTAACACACATAAAAGTGTGTAAATGGATGTGATGTGATAAGATGAATCCTTTGCAGAGGTTGTAAAAGCACCGCATGTAACGCTTTATCGCTTCATACACATGTAAAGCAGGTCAGTAAAGTTTCCAGATGACCGATGAGACAGATTTCATCTAAACAGAAACTAATAGTGGGAATAAATTAAACTTTTTATATTAGTTTAATGAAATATGTTCTGAGCATATCAGCAATAACAAAACGTCTACATTCCATGTTTATACTGGAAAATAATAATTGTTGGGTCTATTACATATGACTCATCAAACAGGTGGAAGTTTGTGAAACACATTTTTCCAATATGTGTTTTTTTTCTTGTTGCATATATGAACTACAAACAACTGGAACCAAAGGCACTCTGCAGCTCATGTTTTTCAGGTTGAAGACACAAGACTCGTTTCTGCCGTGTTATTTACGTAAATGTCACACACATTTGTTTCAAATGCAGCCGTCCTCGTGCTACCATGCATGTTCTGGAATGTGAAGAACATGTCATTTACACGCCATTCACCTGAAAATCTGATGTAATCTACATGTTCTGTAGATGTAGCTCATGTGAAACTGTTCCAAAACCACATGTGTTTTTGCTGTAAGCCCCAGGATGTACTTGCTGCTAACCACGCTTTCTCACAACATTTATATGTCCTCAGTGGAACAAAACATCAACACAAGATTGGCACAAAACACAATGGCGGAGAGTTTTGAAGAGCGACTCTTGACAACTACCAGCATTTATTCTTCCCAACTGCAGAGTAACAAAAACTGATGCTTCGTTATGACCAAAATCCATAAAACGGCAAATGAGCAGCTCCGGGCAGCAGTGAGAGACGGCTGGAGCTAGCTGTCACATTGACAAGCTAATCAACAATTTAAATGAAGTTTAAAAAGATTTCAGTGACCAGAAACCATTTTTCACATCCTGAATTCTGATCACGGTGAATGTAGCTAAACAATTGGAGCTCTGAACTGTCATCTACACATTCTGTTAGAGTAGACAGATAGCACATTAATCTCTCTGTTCTGTCTTCTTTTGGTTAAAATGCAACCTGTTTATCCATCTTAGAGATTTGATCATTGTTTGAGTAATGAAACTCAGTTTTTTAAAAATTATTTTTTAAGTTTTTTCTTAAGTAGTATTATGTTTCAAAACAGTAGTAGATTATTATTATTGCTAATGTAGCCAGAAGGGGGAAACTGGCTTCGGCATAATTTTACACAATAGATTATGGGAACCGGGGTCCGCCAAGAAATTGGTGGATTAGCAAAAGTAGGTGAACGTTGCCGAATATGCAAGCATACACTGCAAGTATATCCCAGTCATATCGGTCCTGCTGTTCAAAAGTGCAATTACCTTAAAAAAGTAATAACTTCTTATCAGGCAAATAACTTCTTATTTATTTTCTTGTTCAATATTTATTTATTTCTTTCTCTGCACTACTGGACCAGTGTTTTTATCATTTATTTTTATTTCAGGTGTTTTTCATTAATGTTGTTTGTATTGTTCATCAAGCATCATTTCTTTTTGCAGCACATGATGTTATTTGCTTAATGATAAGTGATATAATCAATTTATTGACATGATTTATCTGTATTTACTATTTTCTGTTTTAGTGAGCATAAAATAGCATAAAGCTCAGAAAAATTCATGTTTTTTTTGTTTAAAGAACATTTCACAATGATGAAAACAGTTGTACATTTTGTTAAATTCATTAGAAGAGGGGCCTCATATATGTTGTTCCCATGTTTAACTTTAATTTTCTGAATGGACTTGAGAGTTTTATGGTCATCTCTAAGCTTCCCTTCCCCCTGAGAAACAAACAGATATTTGTTCTATTTTCTTGAAATGTATTGGATATGTAAGCATGGATTGGCAGGAAGCTCATTTATTAGCATATTAGCACAATTTAGCTTCCTTGCCCCAACCAAACCAACCTGAAGCAGGTTTTCCCACCACGAAGCTTAAACGTGGTTTTTAAAGAAATCATTCATCAGCTCGTCTTTGTATTTACACATGGTGTTTATGGATACACACCGTGTCATAAAGCCATGAGAACCGCAACACCACGCTAACTGTACGCTGCTGTATGTGCAGGATGGCGAGTGTGTTTGTAAAATGATTAACCTTTACAGCCAGTCAGCCTCCTTCAGCTCAGTTTCTGCTGCTCATGCAAACACAAAGCTAAGCTGATTCTTTCTAACATACTTACTAAAAAGTAAACATTAATATTTTAAAAGGAAACGTAAAGCAGTAAATGAAGTATCACCAACCGGTTCTGATGATGCTGTTAACACGGCTTCTCTGATTGGTTCGCAGTGGATCTGTAGAATATGAACAAAATCCACCTCAGTTTAAAAAATAAAACTAAAAAAATCGCTGGATGGAAATTTTTTAAATTTCAAGATGACTGCATCATGAGGACAGTAAAATATTTGTTCAATGGTGTGAAAGCCACTGGTGGGCGGATCAATCCGTTGATAATATTGATACCATAGTTGGTGTCAATATTGATCAACACTTATGTAATAGATATTATTAGATATTTGATATTATTGTCATTAGAGCTCAGGCTGTCTGTCTAAAGGCCTATTTGTGATCTACTCTAATGGTTCCCAACCTGGGGTCTGAGATACCCCAATGGACCCCCAAAGAGCACAAGGGGTCCCGAAGTGTTTGACCATTGACAGCCTTTCTATTAGTAAGGACATATGCTGCACGTGCTTCTCAATACTTCCATATGTCTTTTATTTGCCATGGTTGTTAAGCCAGTTCCTCCCGTCAGTAATAGTGCTGAGTTCAGAGTTCTGACACTGGTAGTTATCGGCAACACACCATTATCATGTTATTTACAACTGTCAAAAACACCCGAAGAAGAAAACCACATACGTTTTTATTGTTCTTTCTCTGCTTGTGTGTCCGCTATACAAGTTCTAAAAGAACTATTTATTCATTTACTTTGAATTTTATTAATAAATACTTTATGTATAATTTATTTATAATAAAATTTATCATTATAAAATTGATAATAAAAAATAAAATATTGAACATCATGTTCTGAGAATAAAACACATGTTAATTTTAACAAATGAGTCAATTAGAATTTAGAAAAATATTTTGCTGTAAATGTGTGTCAGTGGTCATCAGAGGGTTAAAATCTACTGCAACTGCATGTAAAATTCCTCAGCAGGAAAAAGAAACTAGCTGTAGATAAGACTGCCAGTAAACCATAAACATGTTGTAACACCATGCTGTGAAGCATGTCACACAGAAGTGGGACTGAAGTTCAAGAACACCCTCATTATTCCGCATCTCCACGCACGACGTGACTGAGCTGATTTATTCTGTTAGATAACCACACACGGCCTGAAACAGCATCCCTGATGTGTTTCAGCCAATATGGCTACACATGTTCTACTCCAGATGTGGAGACATCAGTCTGTTCGCACATCCACGCTGCCAACACTCAACCAAAGAGAAAATCCTTAGCGAGCGTGTCGCTACGACTGCCCTACGTTCCCGTAACGTAATGCTGAACTTCATCGTAGAGCTAAGGAAAAACGGCATCAAAAATGCATTGTACAAAAACATTGCTGGAAATTCTATGAAAATTTGAAATAATGAACTAAAATTATGAAGAAAAAAAACTGTGCTTGTTTACGGCAAAAATATTGTTTTTTCTTCTATTTTTTAAAAGACGATATTGTTCTTATTTATTCTGTTCAACAGTAAAGCTTTAAAACCAGTAAAATATTATATTCTGTAGTTTAAACCCGATGTTTAAAATGTTTAAAAGTGTTTTAAATCCGGGGTAACATCTCAAGCGGCCCGAACAAAAAATAATGGCCTGTAAATATGAAATGTCATTTAATAATTTCAGTTAATTTTATTAAATATCTGAGATCTCTTAAAAATTAACTGAAGCTTCAGCAAAATGTTGCTTCTTTTATTTATTTTTTATGTATTTATTTAATTCAATATCTTGTTTTTTTAGGCGTGTAAATATATTAATATGTTTTAAGAAAGATTTATATAAAATATTAATTTAAAATGTATTTCATAAAAATTTAGCCTAAAGTTACATCACAAATATTTATGTAATCAGTTATTTTTACCATTTTCTTAACTTCCACATCATAATCCTACAAAACATTTAATCTCAGTTATCTGTTTAAAAAAATCCATTATTTCATAATAAAATAGCACAATTTTTCAAAATGTAGAAATGATTTTACAGAGAAGCTTTTTTGTCATGCTGCGTTCTCTATGTCATCTTCATGCTTTTCCAATATCTGGGCCAGATTGGACCTTCTGTGGCCCCTGGGCCTTATGTTTGACACACCTGGTTGAAATGATTCGTGTTTCATAAAACCTGCAAGACGCTTCATTCAGTTTATTAATCAGCTATTTATTTCTTAATAAATGTTTTATTAAAGGATGTTTATATTTATGACAAATCATTAAAAAAAACTTGTGTTTGTTCAGATTACTGCACCAGATAAATAACAGGTATGTGTGTTACTGTTTGACTTGTAGTAACTTGGTTATCTGAGCTGTTGCACATGAACATCAGGATGTTTTAATGGCAGCTGAGTCCATGTCGGCACAGGGAGGGGTCTTAGCCTCAGGGAGGGGGGCTTTGGCCAAAGGTCATGACCTCCAGACGACCAGGGACAACTCGCACCTACGATGACAAAAATGCTAATTGTCCTACAGCATGCTAATGGCCAGCTCTTCCTGATGCTGCCTCCCGCCATTGTTTACCCACACTGCACCTGTGATGCAGCGCGAGTTTTAACACCATGGTGACGGGAAGCAGACTCAGGGAGAGAGACAGAGAATGGAAGAGACAGAGAATGGAAGGCGAGAGAAAAGAATTAAACACAAGATGCTTTTTTGCTTCAGATTCATTTGTTAACCTGCAGTAAAGCTTCTCCACAAATATCAGACTCCACATGTGGGTCAAATGCTCGGCTGTGATTGGTTATCATGTTAGTCACTGTGTCTGGCTGAATTCTAGAAAAGGAGACTGAGGACTTGTCCTTCAGCTGATCCGATCCGGATCAGAAAGGAAAGGTTTATTCCCTTACGTCATGATGTCCCTTTCAAACGTCTTCGTACTTCTTGGTCTCCTTTTTGTTGCCGTAGTTAATTCAGCTCATCCCCTGGTGGGTCGTACTGGGTTCTGAGTTCACCTCCATGTTCTGGCACCGCTCGGTTGTGGGTATAGACCGTTATGGAGTTTTCTACAACCATTTAAAAACACCAGAAGAAAAAGGAAACCATGAAGTTTTTTGTTGTTGCTGCTTTTGGTGGTTTCTGCATTGTCTTCCTCCTGTTCCACTTCTTCCTATCTGGTTTCTTTATTTTCACTGGTTGTGTGTCAGCTATGCAACACTACCACTGTGACTTTTTTCTGTGTCAAGTGGCAGAAAGATAGTTAGCTTCATCAGCAAAAGGCTAATCGTTATTCATCTTTCTAGTTTATCTTTAGCTTTAATGTTAAAATACTAAAAACTGAGTTGTGTGTCGACCCAAAACACACTCACTGCAAACAAAATATGACATATCATCTTAACTTAAAACTAGTGCTAGCATAGAGGTAGATTAGCACTGCTATGTAGATTCATGTTAACATTTGTAGTTGTACGTGCACAGTAACTATTAGCATAAAATGCCCGGGCACAGCAACAAATATTGGTCATAACACTGTGTATATTTATCAGCAGCTCAGATATAAATACACGTGATCAGGGTCGCAATGAGGACAAAAACATTATGAGATGGAATGACCTTCTCCTATATGCCATGACAGCCTTTTACTTTTTCAGTGGTTAACTATTGACTGAGTTTAACTGCCTGCAGGCCAGAGAGGAACCAAAGCACACAGACACGACATGAAAAGGATGGTCAAAAAAATTAAAGTTACAACGTTTTTCCATCTTCTATTGTCCAGTTCTGGTGAATCTGGGTGATTTGTAGCCTCAGTTTCCCATTCTTAGTTGCAGGAGTGGAACCCGGTGCATCTGCTTCCAGGATGGACGTGTTTTGGATTTAAGACTTTTAACTTTTGTTGAATGCTCCTTTTATACCAAACCCTCACACCCTCACTGGTCACTGTTCGCACTTATAACAGGAAAATGACCTAAGGCAAACCAAAGCTGGCTGTGGAATTTAAAACATGGTCTAACTTTGCTTTTGGATCTGCGCAGAGCTCACTGGACTTCCTGTTAACTTTCTATCATTTCCAACCAATCTGTCCGTTGTCCTCTAATCTCATCAACCATGCTGTGTTCAAAGTAACTTAAATCCTCTTTCTTCCTCATAATGTTCTGTATGAACTTCAGCAGCTCATCATCAGCTTGTCTACATGTCTAACTGTGTTGCGCGTTTAATTTGTACATTTGTTGTAAGAGTACTTGTCATTTTGCTTTTAAAAGATGAATAAAACAATATCATTTAGTGTTTAAGGAATTACTGAATGTTACTAAAGATGGGCGCAGCTCTATGTGCTGTGGTTCTATATGCGTAGGTGGAAATAAAAGAAGAAGAAGCATATCTGTGTTTCTTCAGTTGTTGCCAAAGATGAACTTGGACAGAAATCAGGACTTCACAATGTGGTGTCGAAACTGCCGACACTATCACCAGGACGAAGGTTAATGAGGGGGAAAGGTAAGACGGGCAGGTAAGCCCGCCTCTGCAGATAAAAGCCGCTGCAGCGTGGAAACATATTTATGTAAGAAGCATTACGACTCAGTTAATGTGTAATTTACTCCTTAAACATGTTTACTCTCATATTTAATCTTATTTAAACATAAAACAGGTTTAGATTCATGAAGTGAAAATATGTCGTAAAAACTGGATTTCAAAGTAAAAACACCAATTTCTAAGAAAATAAATATAATTTACATTCCACAAAAAGAAAAATAAGTGTTAATATGCATGTTTTCTGGAAGAAAATATATAATTTTGAAAATCCCAGTAAAAAAGGGAGTTTGATCATTTTATGTCTCATTTAAATATATTTTTACTTATTAATAATAACTAATTAATAATCCCACATGAACCTTTTTATGCGCATCAGATAAATTTCTATTATGATGCTTTGTTTAATACTAATGATAGTTTACTGTTTTATTTAAAACTATTTGTAACACAAGATGTGATTGTATTTCTAAAATATAAATATTCTATAATTAACTTAGATGGTACAATGTGTGCAAGTAAATGATAAAATATTTGTATTTATAAATACACCATTCTCAGTATGTGTAGTTTGCATGAATGTTTAGGGTCTAAAATCATAAAACTAATTGAATAAAGATACAAAAATGTTTTAAGACTGTTCATCTTAAAGCATTCAGTTTTTATAGCTTATAATTTAAAAAATATGCTCAATTTAAAGATTTTAAATTATAGTCATATTTTATTTTCTGTGGCAACATTTTTATGCTTATTTTATCAATTCTTGTCATGTGAATTTTTTTCTTCTCGTTTTTCAGGCTTTTTGCCTGAATTTAATCTGCTGTGGTGGGAAAACATGATGGCGAAGAAAAGCAAAGTTTAGAGAAAGCTTAGCTGCTTTATGGGTTACTCATTTTATTAATATGGAAATGATGATTAAAACTGGTATTTTCACCACCTTCTACTTTTGTGTAAACATGCTAATTTAAATGTAAAATACTTTGAAATTGCAACCAGAAAAACACGCAAACGACTTTATTCAAACATGTTTTCAGCAGAACAGAGAAGTTCTGTCTGAGCTTCATTTTGTTCTTGGTGCATTTTTTTAATTTATTGCTTTATAAACAGTTTTTATGGTTTCTGGTCAAGAAATTCCACAGCAAAGAATAAACCACATTGTCCTGCTTCTTCCTTTTTCCCACAGTCGCTGATAATCAAGCAAATAGAGCAGAAATGCATTGTGGGATTCATTGTGCAAATTCAATTTTTATGAGCAAAAATTGGACTTTCTGACGAGGAAAGGTGATCAGAGTGTTTACAAATTTACAAGCAGTTTGTTTTAGAACATTCTTATAATTTTGTTTAAACCTTTAAATGAAACTAAATGAAAAATAAAAATCCCAGAAAAACCTGATATATAATATGAATGGATGAAAAGAGAAAATTATTAAAATTTTTCACTGATGAGAAAATAATGATACAAAAACATCAACATGGAAACAAGAACAATAGTTAATATAGTTATTAATGACCTATTAATTAAATAAATTATTATAATTATTTATATAAATAAAATATATATAAACACTTATTATTGAAATATGATAATATAATAAATAAAAATTTGATATGTAAAAAAAACATACCAATTAAAGAGAAAATAATTAGTCAATAAATGTGATGGACTGGTGACCCTGCCTCTCACCCTAATAAGGGGTTATGGAAATGAATGGATGGATAATTAGGCAATTACTAAAATTATTAACCACAAGTAAACATGAATTTAATCTTTACAAGAAACAGAGACAAACAAACACGAAGAAAAAAAATAAAAACACAAAGATCATTTAAAGAAAATTTCTGGTTTAGTGAGAAATCTCATATAAGAACAAAATCTAAAGAACAAAAATGAACCATATGTTAATCTATACAGAAATAATTATATTAGGGATTAAAACAAAGGAAAGTCATTTAAAAAAATGTATCTATTATTTATATTCCATCATCATTAAAAAAGACACGATAAGTAAAAAAAAAGTTTATAAACAAAACTAAATAAATTACAATAAAAATAAATGCAATATTCAGATAGATTTATAATAACAAATAAAGATTAATAATAAAATTAATAAAATAAAAAAATATTATGAATTAAATACATAAAGAACAAATAAATGCTCCACTAACCTGTGTTCTCACGTAGAAGCCAGATTTATATATATATA
>JBAMHX010000017.1:25743842-25755509 GCA_037177515.1 Pseudomugil tenellus | reverse complement strand
CACGTTTCATACAGACGCTTCAACAGCTGCTTATGTATCTCAGCACATCTGGGGAACATCTGGACCTTCATCAGGACCGTTGGATCTGTTCCTGAAGACTCAGCTACTAACCTGCTGCTACGTCACCTGGATCCTCTAAAAATGGGACATTTATGTAATGACATCTGATTGGTCAGGAGGTGTTTTTATACTCGCTGATCTCTTATCCAGAACCTGATCCGGAGCAGGTTGGCTGTTCAGCATGTGTTGCTATGGTGATACAGCTGGATCAAAAGTAATCCAGCTTCGTAGTACAGAAAATCCAGAAGTAATTCCTGAAGTTATCTGGATAAAGGAAAAAGCTTCGTAGTTCAGACCTCCTGTCTGACACATGTACAATCCAAAAAACGACTGATTGTCAGAGATTTGCTGGTAACAGCAACAGAAATGTTTAATTCAGGGGGAAAAAACTTGGGTTTGTTTGTTTTGCTGTTAAGCTCAATATGTGAGTTTTAAACATAAAAAAGTGCCAAATTTTTCCTGATGCTCATATCTTTGGTTCTGGATACAACGCGGTTTTTTAACATGTGAAAGTTTGACTGTATGACAGACTTTAGATAAATTAAAACCAGCTGCAACGTGAAGGCCTTCTGAAATGTGAACTTTTATTCTTCTGTCTGTTTGGTGGCCTGAAAATGACCCAAAACTCATGAAAGTTTGTGTCAGTGTGACTAAGTACCCTCTGAGAATAATGAAATGAATTAACTCCTGCCCTAAACATTGACTGACAGATCAATTTTGGCACATTAAAACATGCCAGGACATACAAAAATGTGATTTTTGACCTTTTCTTTACAGCACAAGATCCTCCAACAGATTCTATTATATAATAATCAGAGTGACGTGGAATTAAAATCCCTGAAAACCTCTTCAGAGTTGGATGTTTGCCAGTTTATCACAAGATGGTTGATAAATTCTGCATAAAAGAGAAATCACGGACTAGTTTAACGTTTTGTTTGTTTTTTTTAATGAAACAGTTAAATTTTTTTGTGCATGGACATGAAATATATTTGCAATTAAAAACAGTTTTTTAAAATATCACAATTTGTGACTTAACGCTTGACAGAAAATAAAAACCTGAAAAACAACAAAAATATTGATTAGTTTAATCTGTACTGTGATTTGTATTCGTAGCTAGTTAGGACGCGTCTGCTACTGTCAGAATCTGTCTCACAGGAAACCTTTGGGTCATGAAAATGTGCTCAGTAAAAAAGTACGTACAGAGGTTTACAGGCTGGATTTAATCTTCACACCAAAATCTCTGCTAGCCCGTCTTTTAAAAAGATCATCAAACAGCTTCAGCGCTCTGATCAAAACCAGAAAACAGGGTTATTTCTCAAAAGGAGTTGTCCCGTGTGGACAATAAATCATCTCCCCGTGTCGTCTTCTGCGCATCGCTGCCCTCCTCGCCACCAGAGGCGCTGCAGGACTCCACCACCTCCGTCGCGTTGCATAACCCGTTGCTCTGTTTAACATTTGTGTCTCTTTTCAAGGCAGTCTCCTCCACAGGCTGGTCGCTCATGGTGCCGTTGCCGTGGGGATGGTCGTTGAGCATGGGGTCGTCGTTGGCAGAGGGGTTTGTGACGATGCCCATGAAGAGAGGGGCCAGAGAGGCGTCATCCACCAGGGCGAAGAGGAAAGGAGAGGTGACAGAGAACAGGGAGATGGAGCGCATGGTGGCCACAACGGTTGTGGCGGAGGCTTCTACACCTTCCTCGCTGAGTTCTACGGTGCTAGCATGGCGGACACTCGATACCCTGAGGGGCAGGTCAGAAATCCCAGACAGGTCAGGACCAGAAAACAGAGAGCCAAGTCCTGACAGTAAGAGACAACCAGAAGGAAAGAAAAAGGTCACTGATGGTCATTTATGTTCTGGTAATGCTGGATAGTATCGGACCTGAGAGTTTCAACCTGGTTCTACCGCCTGTTGTGACTGAGGTATCACTTATTTCTTAGAGAAAACCAACCATTAATCACATGTTTTGCAGTGTTTGTTTCTAAAATTATCTGACAAAGTGTGCAACAAATAAAATTAGAGAAGCTTCTTTCTCAGCCCTATCCTGTCACTGAAGGTGTCCCACAAGGATCAATCCTCGGTGCCATCCTTTTTCTCCATCTAAGTAACATAAGAAACTCTGGAAAGGATTCATCCATCCATCTCTACGCTGATGATGCAGTCCTTTACTCTGTCTGCTTCTCCAAAAGTACAGTTTATCACTAAATTCAATAAATCATCTCCACGACTAAATTCATGTGGTTTTGTAAAAAAAAGAAGTGCCTTCAAATACCCTTCCCTCCTTAAGCTGCTGACCCCGTAAACCCCCCCGTGATGAGCGGAGAATGGATATTTCTGTTGCCCATCTACACACTTTTGGGTCAGATTTGAAGGAAGAATGAAAAAGTCTAAAAAAGTAGGACATCCAGGATCAGATACTAGCATCCTTTCCACACAACAGACTCCAAACCAACCCATCCCATACTGACCCAGACCCCTTGGATGAAATGGGGGCTTCATTTCAAACCCACAGCTAAACATGAATGTCTCTTTGGTCAGTTCCTCCCTGATTTAAACCAACTCAGAACTTTATTCTGTTGAATCTCCCGAACACTAGATTGTCTTTAGGCTTATTATTATTCCTGTCTGCTGCAGGCAGAGACCGGACTGACTCCTCAGTCTAAAAATTCTCACCCATTCTGGTCAGTGCCTCCTCCAGCTCCTGTCGGTACTGCAGCTTCACCTTGGGTAAGTTGATCTGAATTGCTTTTTCTTGAGGTAGACGTCTGTAGAGGTCAGAGATGTTTAATTTGGGAAGCACTGATGACACGTTTCCTCTGGGCAGGACGATCAAGAAGCTGGTGTTTCCCTTAAAGGCTAAACTGGCCACCTGGACAAAAGAGTCAATGTCTGTTATGCTGTTTGTGTCTTTCTAACCAAACAAAGTGAATGTGGGTGAAATGTGAGATAATGCTTGTTCTGGGCAAATGAATAATTAAAACCATAGCCAAACTGATTTTTTTTGCTTTTCTTGAAAGGCTCTTCAGAACCAGCTCATGGTGTGTCCATGGATTCAGTGTTACCTGTGCCTGCAGCTCCGGATCATCCATCAGGCGCAGAGGGTACTGAGTAGATTTCATCATGTCCACCGAAACAGAGTTTGTGTTGTCAAGGTAAAACATTCCCTTTGAGGTCACCTGAGGGTCGAATCGTGTCTTCCATTCACCTATCAAATGCAGCGAGGAGACAGAAGGAATTCTTTGCAGTTTGAAGGAAAAAGCTCTTAAGATTCAGATCTTATTAAGACAGTAACACAGCGGCTGAATACATGCAAATGCTCTATTTTTACCAAATGTGACCATAAAACCAGTCGTATGGGTAAAAATGATCTTCAACAGTGTTGTTGCTAAAAATATCATGGTGCAACTTACGACTGGTTTTGTGGTCCATGGTCCCATATATCCTTTTAAAAACTGCATGTTGCTAGGCCACGTCATTTTTTTACCTCTAAAGTACACAGCATTCACCAGCATCAGCACCACATTGTGAGGAATACTTTCCAGGAAGTTGGTGATCTGGCCATTGGTGACATTCTCCACCCATTGGTTGACCTCCTCCAGAGAGAACAATGGAACTGGTCGGGATTTGTACCTGAGCAGAGGAAAGAATCTTTATTACAACACTTGCAGCAGAAGGACTTCTGGGTAATTTCTGACTTGTTGTCTACCTGAAAAACATTCTAACTGAATGTCTAACAGCCAGATTGCTGGTTACATATTTAAAATTACATATTTAAAAACACATCTTTAGAGAGTTATTAGCTATAAGTACCAAGATTTGCTTGTTGAACAGAATTTGTCCAACAACTAATTAAAACCTGGCATCTAAATTCAGGTTGAAACTGGATTTTTATTTCAGAAAAAGGTCTTGTTTCTCTATTAAGCCCCGTTTCCACCATTATGTTGGGCCAGAACAGGAAAAACTGGAAAAAGTACCAGGATATCCTACTTTTTTAGGACCTGTTTGTGTTCCAAACTTACTTGACAAAAAGGGTGAAACTTAACACATTTTAATCCTATGACTAGAAAGAACCATCAGTTCCAGTGTAGCAGCTCCACTTTTGAATATAGGGTGGATTTATCGTTGCTTAAAGCTGCATGACAAGATAGAAGGTTTTGGATGTCCACCACTGTCCTGCTTTCTTTTGGTTTGCGTTCTTTATTATACTTTAAGGAAGGCGTTGCACTGCTAAGACGTCATGCTATTTCACTGATGACACATCTTTCCATATCCAGGTGAGACTCCGCCTACCAGGTATGGTTGCTGTGGAAACGCAACAGGGATCAGGGTTTACTGACCCAAACCTCACTTAAAAAGTCGGACCCCTTGTTGGATACGTCTCAGAACTCTCTGGTGTCGACCAACCTCTTGGTTGCATGGATGTGCTTTTGAGGTGGATCTCCTTTAAACTCGCTGCATCACAGAACTTTGAGGTTCATAGCGAGTTTCAGCTTTCCACCTCATCACTGATTTCCAATCCAAGCTCTTCTTGGATTGGTTCCTACTGTCCCTCGCGTGTGCACCGAGCTCAGGATAGAGCATGAAGTTTTCCCTGTTAGCTCTGGAATAAACTACAAATTACTTGGAATTGTCTGAGTGCCTTCAAATGGTGGGTTGTTACCATACCGTCGTCTTCTGCTTATCCGGGGTCGGGTCACGGGGGCAGCAGCCTAAGGAGGGAAGGCCAGACTTCCCTCTCCCTAACCACATCTGCCAGCTCATCAGGAGGGACACCGAGGCGTTCCCAGGCCAGGCGGGAGAGATCATCTCTCCAGCTTGTCCTGGGTCTCCCCCGTGTCATGTCTCTGCCTACTGCTGCAGTACTTTTCCTCTGCCAGCCACTCCCCCCTCACCAGCCAAACTCTGCTCACCTGCAGCTCATTACCACCAGTCCTGCATATAACCACTCCAGTACTCTCAGTTCTTTGCCAGATTGTTCTTGTGCAGCATGCGAGACTTTCCAACATTCTTCTGCCTGATTACCCGGTGCCAACCCTGCCTGTTCCTGACCTGATCTCCTTGCATGATCCCTGGAAACCTGACCTGCCTCCTGTTCCTGACTTTGAGCTCTGCTTCAGCGATTGTGTTGGGACTGCTTTACCGCTAACGACTCGCCTGGCCTGGATTATTCTTCTGTCTGCCCCCATTGGTGTTTTTGGATCCAAGGACTGTTTACCTGGCTTCGATCCTCCTGCCTGTCACTGACATCTGCCCCCTCGTCACAGAAGTTTAATAGCTGCTCAGAAAATAAAGGTCATTACCAACTGCTTCTGAGTCTGAATGTTTTGCATTTGGGTCTGGACTACAGTTGTTACACCCCGGGGCCTCCTCCCGATGGGACATGCCCAGAACACCTCACCAGGGAGGTGTCCAGGAGGCATCCTAACCAGATGCCCGAGCCACCACATCTGGCTCCTCTAAATGTGGAGGAGCTGCAGCTCTACTGAGTCCCTTCCGGATGACCGAGCTTCTCACCCTATCTCTAACAAAGAGCCTGGCCCCCCTGTGGAGGAAACTCATTTCAGCAGTGATCTCGTTAGTTCGGTCACTACCCAGAGTTCATGACCATAGATGGGGGTAGGAGCAAAGATCGACCGGTAAATCGAGAGCGTTGCCTTCTGGCTCAACTTGTTCTTCAACACGACAGACCGGCGCAGAGTCCGCATTACTGCAGACGCTCCGATCCGTCGGTCGATCTCACGCTCCATCCTTCCATCACTCGTGAACAAGACCCCGAGATACTTAAACTCCTCCACTTGAGGCAGGACTTCGCCTCCAACCCGTAAAGGGCACTCCACCCTTTTCCGGCTGAGGACCATAGTCTCGGATTTGAAGGTGCTGATTCTCGTCATGGTGGGATGTTGGGAACATAACATCCAACCAAAGTTGGTCAAATTGGCCTGAGTCTCTCGTTGTGCACCATTTAACAGCATTAGAGTTGATCTTTGCAGAGATTATGTTTGACATGGTCTATGATGTGATGAAGGTTTGGTGCTACAACTGCATCATTTCTCTTCATACACTGCAAAAACTATAAGATTAAACATCTCAAATCAAAGACGCATACGCTTATTTATTTAAAAGTAAGATAATGATTCTTAATTTGTAGGTTTTTTAAAAGAATTTTTTACTTGTTTTAGGAATTCTTGACAGGTTAATGTTCCTGCCAACAGAACAAGCCAACGGAACAAGAAATTTTATCTAATTTCAAGGAAAATTAACCTAATTTTGTAGGTTTCTTCTTGTTTTTTAAAGACAGTTTTTGTTTTGTAAGGCCTGAAAGTTTTCTTCCACCAGTTGCACATAAATTGCCATTTACACATCTAATGAAAACTCTGTTGAGGTCCATATTTGTAATATCAGGGCTTCTGGGGAGTCACACCAGGACAGTCCAGCAGACCCAGTTCCATTCTGTGAAGATTCCTTTCCATTGGTTTATCTTCAAACTGGACTTGACTCAAGTGGACCAAACCTCCAGGACAAGTTCACGTAGTTAAAACAATTGTTTCTATGGATCGATACGCCCACAGAAACACCGTTTTACAGGTATAAACCGCAGATCCTGCAGACGTGTCGCGGGTCTCTCTTTTTTTTCCCTTCCTTCATTTCTTTCTAATTCTTGTGGACATGACGAGTATTTTACTGATCAGACGTCTTTACTGGGAGATCCAGCAACAGTATTTCCAAACCTTGTGCTTACTGGGAGGAAACTTGTCTCCATCATAGCATCCAGAGAACCAGAAAGAGATGGTTCTGCTGCTGGTTCTGTCATTCAGGATGAAGAACACAGCTGGAACCCCTGTTTTGCAGGTTTTTGCACGGTTACTGCTGCACAGTGGCAGGTGTTGACATGTTTAGTAAGAACATAGCAAATAGCCGTTGAGGAGCTATTTCGTAGGAATTATTTGTGTTGGAGCAGGAAGACATAGAAAACATGCAGCATTGATGTACTCATTACTTTTACTCCAGTAATCTGAGAGTTTTAGGCCAAATAGATTCAGTAGTATATCTAAAGAAAAGCACTACTTCAGCTTTGTGTAGACGATACCTGGCCAGCGAGTCCTCCACAAACGATAACTTCACTTCAAACCCTGAGGAGATAAGCAGAAAGATTGTGTTGGATTCATGCCTCTGTGCTCATAAATCCTCATCAGTTGAACACAAATCAAACCTGGTTTCAGGTACATGCGCGCCGCCACCTCCAGCGACATGTTGCTTAAGTGAGGAACGAGGCTTCCCAGCGTGTGATGGTAACATGGCAGATTGGTGGCGTGAAGAGTCTGTAGAAGAAACTTTTCCGTCGCGTTACGAGCACCTGAAGGAATCAGATCAACATTAGCATCAAGCTGAGTCGAACCGGTTTGGGTCTTCAGTGCTGGTTTCACTCAGTCTTTGTGTTCATACAGACTCTGTAAGGCTAACTGCTAGCTTAGCGCCTAAAGCCCCTTTTCCACCAACAGGCTCGGCTCAGGATATGGAGGAGTGTTGTTCAGTAAATCCTGGTTTCTGTTGGGATTTTATGACCCACATGAAGTGTGAGTGGTGCGATGTCCGTCTTCAAATATGAAGAAGAAATAATACAGCAACAAAGGAGGAGATTAGTGGAAATTTACCAGTTTTCTCTTCTTTCATGTTGCTTTAAGCTGCAAAAATCCTCAATATATGTGACCACAGTGATTCTCCATCTTTATGTTGATTGAAAAGAGAAACAGAAAGTAGTGATTCTTCCAACCAGTTAATGGATTGCAGTGTGTTTAAAGCCTCATTGATGATGGGTTGGTGCACCATTCTTTGTTTCCACTGGGAAAGGTACCAGAATGTCCCATCCAACCAACTTCTACTCTTACTATATGTAATCTACACATTTCCACATGTGGTTCATCTGTGTTTTTCATCAAATGGTTTTTTGTTGTGGACCAGAACTACTGATCTGACCCTAAAGGGTGGAGCTTGACCTGTTGCTGTCCATTCATTGGTCAAAAGAGTTCTCACTTCCTGGGTAACTTGGCAATAATAACAAAGTGGGAACGGCGATGCGCCACTAAAGGACCATTTCTGCTCTTTTACATCCATATATAAGAACGTCTATGTCAAACAGGTTTATTTGACTCTGTCCTAATACTGCCGTGCGTCTTTGGCGTGGTTGTTAAGTCAGCTCATCCTCAGTGCTGGGGCAGTGCTGAGTTTAGGGTTCACTTCTGCGTTTTGATACAGGTTGGTAACGCAGGGCTATAAAGTAGTTTGCAACTGTCCAAAAACATCAGAAGAAGTAAAACAGGAGGAAGTCAACTACTTCTGCATTTTCTTCTTCCAGTTCTTCTTCTCTGCCTTGTTCCTATAGATGGTCACATGTCAGATGTTCAACATGGCCCCTGTGGTTTCTGGTTGTGTTGTTTGCTGAATCAAGAGACAAGTACGCAACACATTAAGAACGTAAACAAAAGTATCCATCGTCTTCTGTATAAAAAGACGCCATGCTGCATGTAGCTGACGGGTCCGACTTACACCCCGCCCACCAGGTAAGGGTACGGTTGCTGTGGAAACGCAGCAGAGATCCAGATTTGTTTGTGGAAACTGAGCTAAAAACGATCTCCATGTTTCTGAAAGCTTGTGCTGTTTGCAGGAGTGAATCCGTTTGCTTCTGTAGGTGAAACATGTTCCATATTCTGCCAACAGCCAGAACCTGTTTCTTCTCTCGGACGCCACGGGAACAAAATGACGCCATTTTGGGGACATCGTACAGCTTGTTCGTCACACATCAGCCAAACAGAACTGCCCTCCTGTGAGGTGTTGTGTGATTGGTCTGACACTTTAGGGGGGCGTGGTTAACACAGAACCGAATGAAGTTGCTGCTTTTGCATTTTTGCTGATGCAGATTTAGCGACTAGTTTTAATGAAACAGCTAATGAGGTGATGAGAAAGAGCCACAATGCTTCTAAAATGCTGCCGTTGTTAAAGACGGACACGCCCCCACCGTAATCCCACCCTGTCGCAGAATAAGCTGCTCTGGGAGGATGAATGGTTGCAGATACACAGGAACTGTTTCTTGTTCCTGCAGCCTCGAGAAAGGAAAAAAGCTTCCTGCGTCTCGTAGAGGATTTAACAAGCTTTAAGCTGCATAAAATGATCTACTGACTATGTCCTTACAGGATAACTCAGCAGCAGTCCCCCATATTTGGTCCAGTCTGAAATGTCACCTATTATGGATTCTCCAGAGTGTCTTAGCAGATGTGTGGGACATGAGTCTGGAAAATAGTCCAGTGGAATGCTGCGAGGAAGAATCTGTTTCATCATCGCTGTGTGGATGAACACGAAACAGCAGGAGACAAAAATCCTGCCTGAAATGAAAAGAAATGATTCTGACAAACCTAAGGTGAGATGAGCAAGGGCAAAAGCCAAGCTGAGAGGAGAGACGATGACGTTGGGCTGCTGTGGGCTGACAGGAAGCTTTTCCAGGAACTGTAGACCCAGCCGCTCGATGGCGCCACCTATCAGCCGATGCGCTTCCGGTCCAAACACACCCCCACAGCTGCTCTCCTTCGCTTCCTCTGATGTACTGGACCCGCCAGAAGCTGTGGCATTGGACTCGTCCTGCAGGTTTAAAAGTGGAACATCAGGTGAACCGTTTTCCCTTTTGTGCCAGAAAACGTACTGAGATTCTTCTTACTGTCAGTCCCACGTAGCAGAGACAAAGCAAGAGAAGAAGAAGACACAGCTTCATTTCCAAATCACCTGAAAACATCAACTCTCAGATTAAACGGCATTAATCTCTTCCGTCAGCGTCGCTTTGGACAACCCAAGCTTTCCGCCACTAAAAGTTTTTCTAAATATTTAATCAACCCACAGTCCTCCAGCTCTTCTTCTGCTGGTAAAAAACAGGATTGTATCTGTGTCTCTGCTCAGTAGAAGTGTGGAGTCAATATGTCTGTTTGTTTACTAGGAGACTAAAGGTTACAGTCTCAGAAGCTTTTTGGCTCAATTACAATAAGCTGCAGTCACAACGCAGAAAAGCACCAATTAAAGCTCAACTTAATGCTCATATTCACAACCTGCACTAACATGTTCAGTTTAAAACACTTTTTATGACCTGTTACTCTGGTTATTTTTGTATTGCTGCTAAATCCTGGCTGCAAATTTGCTCCCAGTCACAGACTGGAAGGGTTTCGGTGAAACAAGACGACCCGAACTCACCTGACCTGTTGATTGGGAGAGTGGATGCGTAAAATAAGAGCAAAGACAGATATGTAACCAACCTTCTGAAGGCTGGACAGCATAGTGCCTGAACCCAACAACTGCCACCCCCTTGTTGGTGGATTAATCATCAACTCTGGCCCATCAGTCATTTCACAGTAGTGTAAGACCACCAAACTGGAACCAGGACTGATCAAATCAATAAGTCATTTTTAAAGTAAACTAAATCTTTCACTGATGCAGGTCTATATTCCACAGTCAGAAATATAAATAAGGAATTATGAGCTGTGTAGAGGCTATATTTGTACATGAGCTAAATTTTATTTAATGATTTCTGAGACAAAAAAACTTATAAAAGCTAAACTTGATGTTAACAACTTTATGTTACTTTATGTTAGTTTATGTAACTAAATGTTAACAGCCAAGCTAACTTTAGTAAACAGTCTATTTAAAACACAATTAACTCATTAATAAAGTCATAATTATGATTTAGATTAAAACAAGAAGCTTAATTCAGAAATGGATACAAATTCATCACCAAACAAAAAAACACTTTCATAAATGTTAAAAAAAAGTATTAATAAAATTCTAAATTATATAGAAAGTTGATTCTGAAGCAAAAAAATTATGGTAAACGTGAAACTTAATTTAAAAACAAATGATTTAAACATGACAACAAAGCTAATCTGAGCTTAATAATAAAACCAAACTTAACGATAAACTTTCATAAAGTTTTGAATGAAGCTGCAAACACCACTTAATTTTAATGAACAACGTTAAAATAAACTTTACAAGCTAAACTTGGCCAAAAATAACTGTGCAGTACAAAATAGATCCACACCCTTAAAAGTGTTTAAATAATAGCTTGCTAGTTTACAAAAAGCACAAAAATTATGACAAAGTTTAGCTTGATGCTGAAGCTAAACTCTACAACAAGCAAATAGTGTTCTTATAGACAACAACACAATATTTTATTGCATTTTATGTATTAAAATGTCTAGTTTATTTATATTAAGAATAGCTAATTAAAGAAACTAAAACTAAACTTGACATTTAACTAATTAGACTTGATTATAAAGCTTTAGAGTAAACCTACCTAAACAGTGTGCTAACTGCATAGCTAAGTTAAGCTAACTCTCACCAGTTTGCAGCACTAAAATCAATATTTTAAGTCTTGAAATGAATTTCAGTCTTGATTATATAAATATATAGATTATATAAATAAGGATAAATAAGCACAAAAAAGGCAACCAACCAACTTTATAAAACTTTAACTGGAGTCAGACCTTAAACTGGAGTCAGACCTTAAACTGGAGTCAGACCTTTAACTGGAGTCAGACCTTTAACTGGAGTCAGACCTTAAACTGGAGTCAGACCTTAAA
>JBAMHX010000017.1:25672992-25691338 GCA_037177515.1 Pseudomugil tenellus | reverse complement strand
CCCCCCCCCCCCCCCCCCCCCCCCCCCCCCCCCCCCCCCCCCCCCCCCCCCCCCCCCCCCCCCCCCCCCCAAACCAAAATTCACCTGCTCAACCTTTTCAGAAAGGTTGTGATTTATAAAAGGAAAATGCGTGAACCTGTGCATAAGCAATGTTTCTTAAATCAGGCTTTCACTTTGGTATACCAACTAGTTCCATTTTTTGCTAAGTACAATTGTAGTAGAGATTGTATGCAAAGTTTTATGAATGTGACCTCTGTTCCTTAAGGGTTACATTAGGGGTTATAAGAATGGCAAGAGGTTCCAACAGTTGGAAAGGCTCTTAAGTTCATGGAAAAAGTTATTATGGTTTAATTAGAAATGTCAGACAAGTTTTAAATGTATCATTCCACCTGATGGAAAGAATATGAGGGCTTACCTAGCTGAGAATTGTTGATCGGTGTTTCATCTGTAAAAAAGGTAGTAAAAGTCAGTTCACACTTTTTTAATGAAACGTGTGCTAACATGCAGTTCTAATAGCAAGGCATGCTTTATGGTACACGAGACAACATTAATTTTGTGACTGTGGTGGTTAGAAACTAGTTCTACCAGTGATATGAATCGGATAGAGGTGGGAATTTCTCAGGAATATCACAATTACAGTGGTAATTGTAATGTTTAACAAAAATTTACTATCACAGTCAATGACGAAAAAAACTGGCTACTGGTTAATGCAGAATAACTTCTGTTGCAACCATACCTGAGTAAAATATGGAGCTGTGTCATATAGCTCTCCTGGGTGGATCTGATTTGTATCAGACTTTATATGAAATTTTTCTGACTGAGAGACTTCTCTCCCAGTCATCATCGCTTATTTTCTTCAAGCATCTATGTTTTGTTTTGATTATCCAAAACACCATGTTAAAGCCCACCTCCTGTATTTGCTTCACTTGTTGTCCATACTCAGTGCTTGAAAGCCAGTGATCTGCAGGTTTTGACACTGTGATTTGGGTTTCTTAACAGGTTTTTCAACATCCTCTGACAATTTAACATTGGTATGAATACCAGGGTGACTGCATGAAGTCAAAAATCTACCTCCATATCTATTTGCACAGGGGTCCAACAGAGCTGTGTACCAGTCTCAGGGTTTTTTTTAAACATCATCATATGAGTCACCCAGGTTTCTACCTAAATTTGAGGACAATAGTGGGGTGCAAGTAGTCTATATGCTAGATGGTAACCGATTCAATACCAGGAGGGTCCAAGTGACCACAGAGTGAAAATCCTTGACTTGCAGTATCCTGATTACTGTGTTGTTGTTGGTCATACACCAGAGGATCTTCAGGTGGTTCATGATGGAACAATGAGGGCGTACTGCATAATAGAGTTGACCATCAAAATCAGAGTTTCCGTAACAGTGGAGTTTTGTCACTCCACCAACAACACTTAATGTCACGCTGCTGATAAAGAACTGTCTGTTGTACCATTCTTCAAATATCAGGGAAGCAAACTCTGTAAAGACAACATTATTGACAATGGGTTTCAAAACAAAGTTTAACAAGTTCTACTGCCTTTTAAAGGCTCTGGCAATTCAAGACAAGAACCTACATGTTAACGCTATCACCATTTGTTTCACTGCCCCTTTCTACAGCTGTGACCTGGGCGACATACAGTTGCCAGCTGAGTCTCTGAAACAGTTTAATAACGGCTACCTTCAGTTTACCTTGGGAATAACCTGGCCTGACAGAAATCCTCATATTGAAATCATCAGGAGATCTGACTCATTAAGCATTGAGTCCACAATCACCCATTTCCAGCTACGATTGCTGAGACATGTTTTCAGAATGCTCCTCAACCATCTGCCGCCAACAGTTTTCCATGGTCAGTTCCATTATAGCTAATGCTCTGTCAGAGGGCAGAAAAAGCAATAAAAAGACCTGATCAAAACAGCAATTAGGAAGGGCAAAAATCAAGCCTTTGGGTTTGAAAAGCATGACTGTTGACCTGTCAGCTGTGCCTATGCAGGATCCATTTACACCAAGAGGAGAGGATAACCAGGTGAAGCAAAGAAAACAATGAACATACAGGAGAGACAACACAGTGATGATTGCCTTTAACACCACCACATAACACTGCTTTATCTGAAATGGGACCTGTGGATACAGCCACCAAAAACATGGTTTCAGTGTCCAACAACAAGCAAGCAAACCTGCAAGGTTTTAGATGTTTCCTGCTGCAAGAATATTGGACTAATGGTCAACATGATAGAGTGGAATTTGACAACACATTTTTTGAGGAGAGCAATTTAATTTAAATGAGATGCTAGAGCAGGGAAATATATAGAATCTGCAGGACTGTGGACCTCAAAAACCATAGATGGACATCCCTGACTCAAAGCAAACTTAAACTTGTGCTTGTAGATGGACATGAGTTCAGTTTACCCTTAAACAATGTTTATCAACTTCACCATTTACTGATATGCGGGGATAATTCTGTATGAGGTCATAGTGAGTTGGTGTGCTCCCTGAGGCAGACAGCATTCAAACCACACCAACTTTGGAAAACACCAAAGTCCAACATCCAAAGTTCAAAACTCCAACACTTGGATGGGAGTGGCTGGCTATTGCACACCTTCATCTGCCTTCCTTCTGACTGGCTGCCACACGGACGAATCACTGCTGGAGTTGCTAGCGGCAGGAAATAAAAACACATGGCAGGTCTACTAATATTGGCATCCGTTTTGTCTTGTATGCCCTTTTTTTTGCCTTGTCTGTTGCGGCTACTTTTGTTAACATTGCTTCTCTCCACAACTTACACCCAGATCCTCATCAACCCCTGTAAACATGACCACATGACTGCTGTCCTGTACTCTACACTGCGTCCCAGGTCAGTTCAAAATCCTCCTGTTTGTTTGTTCCTTCCAAGACCTTGCACCTCTTTACTAATCCCTCACCAATTAAACGACACGTACTGGGGGTCCCATGGTCCAAGGACAGGGCCAAAACTCTGGAGCTGGAGTTATTCTCCATCCTGCACCATCATGCATCATGCAGGCCAGGATGAAAACCTGGGCTGCATGATGCATGATTATCACTAAAAATAAGGTACTGCTGCAGCCTCACAGCGAAAAGGTTGCTGGTTCGAACCCTGGCTCACGCAGTGGCCTTTCTGTGCAAAGTTTGCATGAGTCCCCCCCCCCCACTCCCCCCCCGCCGTATTTTAACATGGCTTCTCTTCAGGTACTCCAGCTTCCTCCCACCATCCAAAAACATCCCTGTTAGGTTGATTGGTCCTTCTAAATTGTCCCTTGGAGTGAATGTGAGTGTGACTGGTTGTTTGTCTGCTTGTTTGTCTCTCTGTGTTGCCCTGTGATGGACTGGAGATCTGTCCAGCCTGATGACTGCTGGGATAGCCTCCCGCGACCCTGACTAGAATGAAGCGGTTAAGAAAATGGATAAATGGAATGATAAATCTGTATTCCTGCTTTATTTCAATTGGAAGGTGAAGCTGGTTAATAGGATGCAGAATCAGAAGAGAGGACCATTTAACTTTACCACTGCGAGTGATGATAGGCCCAGCAGTCAGAACAGCATTTCCAGATGATTCCTTTCCTTCTGAAACATCTCGCCTTTTCCTGCTGCCACAGATCTATGAAAAAACATGCAGAAATGTGCCGGATAAATAAACAAATACTGTGGATTTAATTCACACAGAAAAGGGATCTTCTGTACTATTAGGTGGTTAATACCACCCATGAATGTGTGGATATGATTTCTAGTGACATGAGCCAAAACAAATTTCTCATTGTGAGATAAATGAATATTTAGAGCATCATTTCTAACGTTACTGATAAATGTATCATGTCACTTGCCCCTATTGATGAGTTTGTTTGAAATATGTGGAAGTTAAGTGGGTCAATTTTGGAGTTTTTTAACTAAAGTCTAATCTGAGAAAATATATCCTGACAAAATATTTTAGTTTTTGTGATCAGTCCATATGTGACCAGTGTTATTTTTACTGGCAGGAGCATGGGGCAGTCATCTGCTCGACACAGCTTGGTGACGCAGTGCAGGAAGACAGTGGACATCCTCTGATTCTTGTGCTTTACAAAGCGGAATACTTCAAAGGCAAAACGCCCCATTTGGCTCTTCCCATTCTCAAAGACGGTGGTCTGGGGGTCTTTTTCACAGCTGGCTCAGGACAGAAACAGAAACATATGAAAGGTGAGCAAGAAAATAATATGAGGTAAACATGATTATAAATCTGTTTTTAAACTAGTTACCTAAAGAAGAGGTCATAACGGAGGTTGTCATTCGGGTTTCCAGATGGAGTTGTGTAGCAGTAGTCCATTAGAACGTTCCATCTATTTAACATTAAAACAACAATCATAAGATGGAGGACACTGATATTAATTAATATGTGTACTAATTTCACATTTTAATTAGTGTAAATTTGTCTAACTACACAAATATGCTTCATAACGGATTCATTTTGTGTGGTTACATATAAATACCGAGGCCAGATATTTACAGAGCATTCTTAGCGTCCATCACTGATCATACGTGTCTGCGATGTAAAAAAGGTAAAGCAGCTGAGTTGTACTGCTACCATTTCTCTGTTGCATTGTGGTACCTTAAAGCATGCTACCGCAGGCTGAACTTATTTATGTATTTTTGTCCATCTGTGCTACCAGTGTCTGTATTTTATAGTCACAATTACTAACTAACCTTAACTTAAGTCTGTTTCCTATTAAGGGTCCCGGGATCTTGAAGTTCCGTACCTTTTGTGAAGTGCCCTGAAGTGTCTGGAAATGGCGCTAAACAAATAAAGCTAAATTGACCTGGATTGAATTGAATTTCGGACATGGAGGTCTTGGGATTAGCGAATGTCTTTGTGTTCTAAACAAGGGATCTGATACACAGGATCAGTGGGATCAGTTAGTTTAGGAGTCTGCACAGATTATGTGGGTCTGTTTTTATGCCTAATTTTTTGTAATAAACCTTTTTAAAAATAAATTTACAGTTTTATATGACCATAGTTTAAAGATCATCAACTCCCATATTTGTGAAATAAAATTACTTAAATAAAGTATTTCTAATCTAAGTAAATATTTGTGGTGTATAGTGGTTCCGTATGAAAACCCCCAATTTGACTGTACGACCACAGTGAAATGGTAATAATCTTATGTAATTATCATATCTTATCTTTCCAAAAAGATTTTAACCATTTTAAGGCCTTTACATACTGTGTCAAATGGGAATAAATTATATAAAAATGTGAACAGTCCAGATGCAAAATAACACATCTTTGTTGATGCACACCAGGTGCGATTGTGAATAAATCATGAAGCGTCTTGGAAAACTTGCATTGTGAGACAAACAAACATGGATTCCACACAAAGTTACGATAATGTGCTGTTGCAGACAAAAGCAAAGAAAAAAGAGCACACAGGGTAAATCCAATTAAAAGAGAGAACTTGGAAAATGTTGCTGTTTAGTCCAGGATCTGAAGCTGTACCATTGCCACTACTTTAGGATGTTCATGGGACCTACCTACATACTTATGGCCTACTTTTTATGATTTGACCTAAAAGACAAAGACATCCTTAATATTGATCCCGATCGTATGTAATTGTTGCTAATGAGACGTTGCCTATGAAGCCTTATTTTCTCCAACACTTTGTATGGAGTCTAGTTTCCTGTTTTTAATTATTGATTCTCCAGAGCCTGCCGAATAGTAGAGAATGTGCTTGGTATTCTGATCCAACACTGCCAATTGCAGGAGAATTAAAGTGTGCCCAGATGTGGCTGACAGGATCATCAAGGCCACATGCATGTTGTCAAACTTCTTACAGGCCTCAGATGGAAACTAAAACCAGAGGTTTTGGAGTTGGCTGAGGGCAGTCTTGAAGAGAGCCTCTTTGCACCTGTCAGAAACCTGTGGGGAAATAGAGCATCTGCAGAGGCCCTGAGAGTCCGAGAAACTGTTGGACGGTATGTAAACACTCCTTCAGAACAAGTGCATTGGCAGTCTGCTTTTGTTGCTGTAAAGAACTTTGCACTATGTTTCAATGTGGGGAAAAATGCTCCGCAAATTAAATTTAATTGCATCTTTTTCAATCAATAATGTAGCCTTTCTGTGATTGTTATAGATAATTTTTATTTGATTAGTGCATAAATACTTTAATAAATCTTATAAATATTTTGAAAATTCAAATAATAAATAATTCAAACAAATTATTGACTAAATAATTAACTAAATATTAAGCTTGAAAATTGACCTGTTAAGGAAAAAACCTAAAGGGAAGTAAACCAAGTAAATTGATGTGAAAAACAAGTCCAAACTGTCCCTCGTGGAAAAGCTCCTTCATTTTTAACCACCTCTGGGAGAAGTTGCCTCATTGCAGGTGCCAGATTCAGGAGATAAAAGGTGACTTCATCTAGCTAGAGCTCTCTTTCCTTCTCTCTCTCTGCCTCTCTGGACTCCTTCCTCATCAGGTACTATTCCAGCATTCGATCACTGGAATCCTGCTTTTCTGCTGGCTTGGAGACTTCAAGGAGGTACTCCATCACATTCCCCTACTCTGCTGGCCCTGTTTTCTCCTTCTGCATTTCCTTGCCCTGTGATAGTACTGTTAAATTATAATTTATCAGTGCTTCATAGAAAACTGATTAAGTGAAGTGTATGGGATTATAATAAAATTATGCCCAAAAATTAAATGCATTTCTATTGAGATTGTAGCTGAATGTTTAAAGAGATTATTTAACCTATAAGCCTCCTTTGTCCAGTACTGATATCTAAAAAAGACATTTCCTCCATGTACTTCCATCTTTTTCCTCTGCCAGCCTCCAACCTCTTTTTTCTTATGCAGGTGTCCCAAACATTTCTCCACAGCTTCTTTACCTCCTGTTTATAAAGTATACAAAATGTAGTTATGATATATCCAACACACTAGCTGATGAGTTCAAATAGCTAAATGGCTAATATTGATAAATCTAGGCTAGAGCGGATTAACCATCAGGACAATACAAGATGGTCAACAAGATGGATGAACAGTTAAATCAATTTGTTCATTTTCCAGGTAGTTTTAATTTAGACAACACTGTAGTTGAATATGATTTAACATTAATTTAACGATAATATTCCCATAATTTATTTTTGTTAAACAAACAAACAAAAAAACGTAATTTGATAAAGTGTCAAATGACTTTAAACTATCGAGAGGGAAATGACTTGCATGCTGAAGGCTATACATTTATACAGTATAGGCTACAAACACTGTGACATTTGATCTACATACCATCTTTATTGTTCAGCTCTTTGGCAATTGTTCCCACATATTGGGAACAGTCATTTGTAACCTGCTTGCCAAACAAACAAGAATGCTGTGACACAAAAACGATAAGAGACTCGGTCATGGTTTTTCAAAGTTTGAATGAAGTAGCAGCAACAAAATGAAATTTGCATAGCTCACAACCAGCTCCGGTGACGCTATCGATGCACTTTGAGTGACTGTAGCTCAGGAGCAGTCACCTTTCCACCAGAAAGTTGGAAGATCGATTCCAGGCTTCCATGGACTTCATGCCAAAGTGTCATTGGACAACACACTGAACCCCAAGTTGCCTCCTGTTGTGCATATCAGTGTGTGAATGTGCTTTAAAGCACTTTAGGTGGTCACATGACTGGAAAAGTGCTGTATATATACTATTCCATGGTCGGTTGAGCTCAGCTGGATGCGAATATCAGAAAGAATCAACATCAAATAAAAAAAAAACATGCAAAATCACAGGACAGACTTACATTGCTAATGTAAATGTTGCCATTGACTTGAGATTGCTGTGCAACTTATTTACAAAAAAAAATGGAGGAGGTGCGTAAAAGCCTTTACCCTTCTTAAAATTGATAGTGAGCAATTTCTGTTTAAATGTTCTACCTCAGCACTTTACAAACCTTTAAGCTGTTTTTAAATGTTTGTTTTTCTTTCCATTTCAGCTGTCTTTTACTATCAAATAAAGGTGTTAGTTTCCAAGATAGACGTTTTTCCCATAAACATCCATCTAATTGGTTGTTCTTCTCCCTTCTCTATATTTTTAAATGAAAATGCAGTCAATAAAAGGAGAATAGCATATTAAAATGCAGAAACTTTAGCTGGCAGTGTAAAAGCAAACCTTTGGTTTGGAAAATGAGGAGTAAATACCTTTTATCCAAATTAGAAGCTTTAACAGCTGCAAATACCCGAGTCTTTAGGGTCAGTCCTGCCATTGGGATGGACAGCTGCTGGACGTATGATGAATCCTACACATGAAACAAAAATCATTCGTAAACTTTTACCTTTTCATTATATCTGCAATTTGCTCGGTTTCATCACATATCATCAAGTTCCACAATATTTGATCTGGTTTCTAGCTTCCCATTTCTTGATTTTGGTTCTTACAGAGAATTAATAATCATTTTTAATAGTTTGTCCTTCTAGAATGTCATAGCATTATTTTTGTAGATTGTAACAACTGAAAATGCCTGCCTTTGCAGCATCTTTTGTGAAAAGATGTTTTTTTTCCTTTCTAAGGCATGCGGAAAAATGTCTAGTATTTATCCAGGGTTTGCTCTTAAAAATTCTCTGTGGGTTGATGACTTTTGTTTGTCTTCCATCATAACATTGCAAACAGCGTACCATCACTGTCATGGTCAGCAACAGGAAACTATGAAATGGGTAAAGATGGAGAAGGTGATATTCAGCAAACTTTAGGCTCACACCAATTTCAGATACCGCACATTTCTCCCACACATGGCAGCTAATATAATAATAATAATAATCAATATTCTAATACATAATAATAATCAGTGTAAGTGACAGTCTATAACCCTGCGACTCAACCCAGCCAGGAAAAACAGAAGAAAATGGATGAGCAAATGGATATTTGTTGTGAGTTAAACTTGTAGCAAGTTATTTTTAATTGAATGCATAATCTTAAAATAGTGGTGATATCTGCCATGTTTTTTGTTTTTATATCAATGCTGCTGATAAGTGAAGGTAATAGAGGATAACAACCTACCAATCTACTAGAAGGCACATTAGGGCCCTTCTGACACATATGAATTGACTGATAATCTACTGATAATGTCCATTTAATTGGTTGATAACATTCAAAGCAGTGGTGCAGACTTTGTGGGAGTTCCATGTAAATCTGTTGGGTTACTCAACTCATCCAAATAAGACGAAAAATGGGGACTAAAGACCCCGATCATTCATCAGATGGTTTATGCATTGGGAGTGAGAACGTGATGGTATTTTATGTGCATGAGATTAGATTAGAGGATATCAATCATATTTCATTGTGAGGAGATTGCTCTTGAGGAGAGGAGGTTAAAACTAAAGAAAAAAGGGTTACACATTGCACTGCCCCCTCACAAAGATATGATATGTGGACTATGATTTGGTATGTTGTTGCTCCATGTTGCATTTTTCATTTATATGGGTTGCAGCAATGCAACCTGCTACTAGATCAGTTTCTATTTGTTGTTTCAAATTTGAGCTCCATGTGCCACGTTTTAACTTTAAGTACTTCCAAAAGGTGCCTTTAAAGCCATATCCTCTTTAAATGTCTGGTCACCTTTGTGACTTGTCACTCTAGAGCCCCGGGTAGGGTTGTCTTTGTCTAAACCATTTCCAAGTATCCTGGGTATGAAATACACCATCATATCAGTGAAGTAAACTTACATTGTAAAGTAGCAGATTCAAAGTGCTGATGAAAGTACCATTGCTTTCCTTTATTGAAATTGCTGCTGCTGACCTTCAATGGAATGAAAAAGACAGAAAAATTTCAGATTTTCTGAAAGAAATTCAGAACAAAACAGTGGTGAACAAAGAAAAACAGTTTTTTATCACTGACCCTGTCCCCAGCTTTAATCCTGTGGTCATGTTTTTAATCACATTTTGTTCCTGTGTTGTTTCTGGTCATGTTACACATGGAAAATTGACCCATTCCATCTTCTAGTCATAGCTTGTTTTAACTAAGCATTGAAGCATTATTTCTATAATTTATTTCAGCCTGAAGAGCCTTTCAATGAGAACAGTACCATTACTGGGTCCACTCTCAGGTTATCTCCACTATCGATCAGGAAATAACAAAGACTTTTCAAAATAAACTGCATTATAGATCTGCATAGAAGATTTTCTAATTAAAATACACTGACAAAGTCAGCCAACAGTGTGTCTGTCAGTGTCCTGATGATGACTTAAATCAGCTCGGTGTGGTCCCTTTAACACAAATAACATGTTCCATCCTCTGTAGCAGAATATTAGGGTCACATTAAGCCTGACATCTAACAGGATAAAAACTGACAGGAGTCCATTATCTGAGGCCATGAGAAGATCATTAGTAACTTTCACCAGTGTTGTCTATGTGGTATGATGAGCTCTAAATCCAGATTGAAATTCTTAAAACAGATTATTTCTGGTCAGATGGGCACATAGTTGAGTAGAAACTATTTTAGATATGAAGAGGAGGTTGAATATTAGTCTATAATTAGCAAACACTTTTTGATATAAAGTTGGTTTTTTTTAAGTAAAAGGTTTGATTACAGCAGTCTTAAAAGATTAAGGTACATATCCTGTTAATAGAGATATAATGATGAGATCCAGTATAGACGCTTTTGTCCAAAGCAACTTACATCTGAGACAAAGAACAGCCCAAGCAAGAAATCAAAAAGTAGAGGACATTATAGATAAGTGCAGTCAGACTGCTGTAAGTCTAGTTGGACAGAGGTGTTGCATGCAGTGCTAGTGGTACAGTTTTTTCCATTTCCTTTTTGTCATCAGTACTGAATTTTTTCAGAGATAGAATTTTATTTATCCTAGTCAGGATAACTTTTCTTTTTATCGGAAATAATTGGGGAAATGCCCCTTGAAGAGCTGAGTCTTTAGCCTGCTCTTGAAAGTAGATAAGAACTCTGCAGATCAAACAGAGTTTGGCAGTTCGTTCCACCACCAAGGAATAACAGAGAAGAAGAGTCTTGCTTGTGATTTAGTCCAAGGCAGTAGTAGGTGTTTTTCACTGGTTGAGCATAACTGGAGTGCTGCTCTGGATTAATGAGTCAAAGTAGACAGGAACCGTTTGAGTTAATGTTTGTAATCATCTGAATCTGGCTGGAATTCTGTCTAAAATACAAGTTAAAGGTTTAGATGAAGCTATTATTTTGGGTAATTCTGAGAGCTGTACAGGACGGAAATGGTCCAAACAACAATCAGGTTCTATAGATGTCTGTAAAGCTGCTGCAGATGAAACATCGTCAATGGTGGGAAGGGTATCATGGGTTTTCTCTTTAATAGGAATCATTTTGTTTAAGAAGAAACTAATGAAGTGATCACAGCTGAGAGTTAAAGGAATACAAGGCTCAGCAGCACTATGGCTCCTAGTCAGCCTGGCTGAACAGAAAACTGGGACTGTTAAGACTGCTTAATTAGGAGGGTTTCTGTCTTTCATTGATGCAAAGTAGTTGATAACCATATTGAAAAAGTTTCCTATGGCTTTCGTTTCTTCCACAACAACCGAGTCAAAGGATATTTTGGCTAAGTTTACATCATTTTCACCCTCCATGTCCAGGCTTAGCTTAATGGTTTTGCTAAGTGATTTGTATTTGAATCACATGGTCAAACCTCTCTAACTTGATTGGTTTGAAGCAGAGATGTGGCCAGCTTCCCTTGGGACAAGTTGAACTAATCACACTGGTTGGTGTTACATTAGCCTTATCTGATTGGCTGATCGTTCTTTGTTTCACTACAAGGGATGCCAACGGGCCCGAGCCTCCTCGTTGCTATACTATAAAGTATCACCAGTAAGGGGGCTCTGTTTCAATTTCGTGAGATGTGATTTTAAGAACCATAGATGACAATCCTCTTTGTTTCTACTCTAAAATTAAAAGTTCCAGAATAATTAAAAAATGTATAAATGATTAAATGCAGATAAGTGAATGTAAAATACTTTATCAATCCAGGAGGGAAATTCAGTAAATAAATAAAATAAATAGAGGAGGCTCAGCTTCCCTTGGCCTCTGGGAGAAAACTCCACTGGTCTTTGGTCACATTCATGGACATTACCACATCAGACAAGCTTTCGGCTTGGTCAAGGCCTTGTACTATTTAGACATTTTCCTTGTTCTTGGACTTCTTCATGCTGGTTTTGCCATTCATGTCATTAGCACTGAACTTTTAAAGACAATTTTTTTAATATTAAGAATTCAAAATAGATATGTAATCAACTTATCTGTCAAATACAGAAATTTTTGCCACAACCAGTTACCCCATCATTTCTCCATCAGCACTCCCCCCAAAATCTTCTTAAATTTAATTCAATAATTTCTTTAAATAGACAGCACACAATGATTTCAGTACCATATTGCTTTAAATATACCAGATTTAGCAAAATACGTAGTAAAATCAGTTGTGTTACGACTTACGAGGCCAGCTGAGTGTTGTTAACAAGGTATTCCAGGGGGTAGCTGCAACTGAACTTGTAGATCAGACCTGGCAGGTAGCTGATGATTGTAGGAGGGTCTGGTGTGTCAATAAACCCAGATATGTGTCCAATCTGAACCAATGAAAGGTTCCCATATGCATTCGGTCCTTGAGCTGTGGACACCTGCAATGAACAATGTTGGCATGAGAAACAACGCTTCTCATGGTCCTAGATGAGGCTTCAGGGTGACTTAGATGATCCCTGAGACATCAGTTCCTCACAGGTTTAAGAAGAATCAGTCCAGCAGTGTGAAAACCAAGTCCACATTTTACAGATTCATAAAAAATGCTTTTTGTAAGTCTAGATGTTTCTCATTGGACATACAAACTTTCTGTCAACCTTCCACCATTCCTTTTCTTACCACCAGGGAATTTCCACAGGACTCCAGCGTGGCCAAGCTGATACTAAATATCACAACAGTTGGGAATGTGTTGTTATTCACAAATCCTCGACAGTGTGCATCTCCATGGCGACCATTGAGAGCCAAGTCTGAGTCAGAGTAACCAGAGAAGAGAACTGGGCAAAAGTTGAGTTTGAGCGTGATGGTCTGAACTCCACAGTACACACTGATATCCCTCTCCGCTGAAAAACACACACAGGTACATCTCATGAGTCGAAAAAGTCATCCGCTTTTATGATTACATAGTTCATTTGTTGTGATAATATTTTTTATTTACTCTGTCTTGCATCAGGTATAAATGCAACACTTGTTTAGTCAGTCAGTTATACAAGCAAAGACAAGCACATTATTTTCAGTAACATGTTTCTAAATAAAAGACTGAATCCAAAATTAAATATATTAAATAAAAAGATTAAATCCAAAGTATTTAAAGAACAAATAATTTATGTCTCCTAGGATTTCAAAGACTTTAAACATCAGTTCTGGTGTTGAACTCATTTTACAATGAATTAACCTGCTGAGGTATGATGAAAGATTTTAGGTCTTTATGACTGCATTTAATACCAGTTATAAAGATGGGAAGATTGTATTCCAAGAAACTGATATTTCAACTTTCACATGGTTCCACATTTTGTACTAGTCAGAATACAAAATATGCCTAATTTCACCATATGAGGGTTTTGTGTTGGCAACAAATTTTCCATTCAGTACTTTAAAAAAACTTTATTTTTTGCATTTTAGTAACAAAAAAATAGTAACGGCAGTTTTACTCTTTTAGTGGACAACTACAAATCAAATAAATAAAAGCCTAATTTAGTGATTATGACTGATTTGTGGGACAGTACGAACTTTTTTTTATGATTTCATAAAAGCCTAATATTTATCCATTTTTAATTACAAAGCCACTGTTTAGGACTTTTTACCAAACTTGAAATGAACAGATTGCAGAACCACATTAAACACATAATAAACAATCAAACTGAGCAGCATCATATTTGGGTCAACTAACAGACTTGTTTATTTTACAGTCTCTCCTGTCAACATTTCAGTCCACACTAAGCCTACCAAGCTTGCTTTGTGTACGCTGTCATACACACACAGTCATGTGGTTTTAAGACACCTTTACAAATTGAATGATTGAATGCATTATTTCTTCTTGTAGATTCTACCTTTTAAATGATTTTTAATATGTCTTAATCTTTTTATTTCTTCAATGAAATTAATTCTTTTGTTTACTCTAGTGTATCTAGACATAGTTTAGTTTTTTAACTTTTAGTATTTTTTGTTTTCCAAGTTTTATATTGTCCTGGATTGCAGATTTGCTGGCTGTGTGGAATATATGTGCTATGTATATTAAATGGATTAGATTAATTGCGACAAATTCATCAACCACAGTGCACAAAAGGTTTGTACTTCAACCAACCAAACAAAATTTACCAACATTTAATTATTCAGACCCCTGATTTGACAGCATCAGCACATTTGTCAGCACATTTCATTTAACATTCAGGCCTTGTCCACACATTACAGCGTTTCTCACAAAATCTTTTTTGGATGACCTGCCATCCACACAAGAGCAGATTTGCACCATTAAAAGTTATTCTTTCAAAAACGTCAAAAACGTTTACAATAGTAAATAAACTGCAAATGTTGAATTTGTGTATCTGCATATGGACATATAAAATCGGGGTTTTATTTTCAAAACGTCACTGCCTGCAACAAAAAAGCGCTCTGAAGTCCAGGTGTGACCTGTGTTTATACAGAAATAGCACGAATGCCCTCTGAATGGGCTTAACAACACACTTGTATGGTTAGGTGTGGATGAATGTTCTTTCCTAAAGCAAGAACACTCAGTCTTACAAAACCCTGCGTGCATGTGTATAGCCTCAGTGGGTCTTGCAACAGTCCATGACCTCAGACTTATTGAATACAGAGTGTACAGCTCCGGTTGTCACATTTCAGAGTAATAGTTTCTGTCCTGAAGCACCTCACTGATAACATCGGTGCTAGAAAATCCCCAGATGCTGAATTTTTCTCTGTAGTTTTAAGCAGTAGGGTCAGTTTTATGCCACTGATCCATAGTACTCTCTGGTCAAAACACAAAATCACTCTGACACCCTGAATTATTTTCTGTCCCGGTATGTCTGTTGAGCTCTATCATCACAGTGTATTAAACACCTCTTTTTGCTCCTAAACATTTCTGTGACACAGAAACACAAATATACAGAGCCAATTGCGACACAATTTCCTTTACAATCCATGAATACATCATTCCAACTTGCTCATTTTGAAATAAAATCATGCCAGAAGTTTGAGTTTCTCACCAGGAAATCGGCTGTGAAAGTTGGCATCGCAGTTGTATCCATTAAATTGAGCTCCAGCTAAAAGAGTCTTACTGAACATTAAAAGAATCAATAGGATATTTTCCATTTCAGCACCTGAAATAGTACAAAAGAATAAAACAACTTCATGTATAACTTCAGGTACATTTAAAAACAGGACTATATATCCTCACATCAAAGAGAAGATTTTCCTGAAAAATACAACAAATCAGTCACATTACAAGTTAAATTGTCTTTAGCATATAAAATTCAGTCATCAGTTATCAGATATGCTTCTGGATAAAAATTGACATTAATTACAGTAGTGTATCTGTCACAATCCTGACTTGACTTGGATGAAATATTGTTAAAACATCTTGTCAAATAGTCACTATCCACCACAGACAGAAACTCAGTCGAAAGGAGATGGCTAAATTAAACGGATAATCACACCCACTCTGCTGCAAAAGGTGATTTTCCTCTCCCTGGCAGAAGCAGAACCACTCACCCTGGTTCCTGGAAGCCAAAACGTTAACGGTTCTCCATAAGCTCGGGACAGACGATGGAAAGATCTGCACCGCATCCCTACCCGACAAATGGAAACAGTACCTGGAGCAGGGGGGAAAAAGGGTCCCTACACATAACAGATTCATTATTTGAACATGTCAACAAAAAAACGGTTGTCCAGAGAGAACATGGGAAAGTCCATCAAATCTGAATGTGTTATACAAACCCTTTCACATCACAGAAACATGAGCAGGGTCTACAGTTTCCCACTCATATCCTTTCGGCCCAATCTGCCTCTGTCACCGCTCACAAATAGTTTGATGCCATACTAGGTCCATTGGTGCTGGTGATGGTTAGGGCGGGGGATGAGGTGTAATTAACTTTTCATCAGCTCCGAAACCCTGATCTGCTGACGGAGCAGTTCCTTTCTGCCAGCTCACCACACAGGCCCTCGGCTTGGGGAATCCACACCTCCCAAGCTTTGTCTATAGATCTTCTCTGTCAACACAGCAGCAGGCAAACTGCTGGTGGAGTTGCAAGCTGCTATCAACCCCCTACCTGATCTATAAAATTTAATTCTTGATCATAATTCCCCCCCATATAATGAGGAAAACAAATAAAAGACATCAAAGTTAACTGAGATTCAGGGGAGGAGTTTGTCCCAGTTATCCTGTCCGCCATATGGACAGCTGGCCTACGGACAGATACTGGATACTAGTTACTCTGTATGTACAGACATTTTGTCCAGTGATATGGAGGTCAGCCCAACCTCTTTCCTATCAGCCATCTCCTTGGAAAACATGAAACTAGATGTCAGAGTCTAAGTTCAACATTGGTTTATTAATCCGCCAAACAAAGTAGATCAAAAAGGCTTTTGGATTGGTTGAATGCATCCAAATGGTCGCATAGAGTAAAGATAACTACACTTAAAGGGTTCAGCTACTAGAAAACGTAGCAAGTGATGACAATTAGAGAATAAGACACAACAAAGTATCAACAGAGAGTAATGTAGACCCTGAAAAGTCAGTCAGATGAAAAGAACAAAGTCCTGCCAGTCACGAGACACTTCGCTGGTCTATAGACCCAAAGACGGAGATACAGGCTGATACTGATATTCAGATAAGATCCCACCTCTCACTGCATGATAGGTTTCACCCAGAGTCCAAGACCCCGAGTCTGGACACGAGGAGGAAGGAGAATAATAAATATCCAACCATTTTCTTAATCGCTTCATCCAATTCAGAGTCACGGGTAGCTGGAGCCTATTCCAGCAATCATTGGTAAAAAAGCAGGTTACATACTGGACAGTTTGCCAGTCCATCACTGCGCTAAATGATAAATATGAAGAATAATATTCAGTATAAACTAGTTACCTGGAATTCTACAGAATGTTGCTTTAACTAATAAATCAATTTAGGGGGTTATTATAGTTGGTCAATAAGACATAAGTCACATTTTTCAACAGAGTCAATTCAACATATCACCTTATTAGAAATTACACAGATCTTCATGGTGGAACCACTAGATGGCACCGACACTTCATGGTAGTTCTTTCCCGAGAAAGCTTTGCAGTGGGGGCAAATATTGTATTTTATAGAGGAGGTGTCTCATCTAGTAATTACACAAAATGACTCTGACATAGAAAACAACACATTAAGAACATGTTTGATCAAGGAATAAACATGACATAAAAAAACACACTGAAAAGCATAGCAGCCTTCTGTAGCACAAATGAGATGCTATTCTTTTTATTATTTCTGTTTTTTATGCAACATGTTTACTTAGAATTCTGATCACAGGATTATACAAACTGTTTAATAAACATATTAGATAAATATTCCTGTTGGGGATTTCGGATATTAAAATTTATGATCACTTCTGCATCTATTATCATCCAAATTATACTGGCTCTTTTCCCTCTTTAAGCCAATATGTAAATATAAAATATAATATGTGCAAAAACAGTAACTACCAGGCTAACGTCCTATGTACACAATGAGAATTTTACAGACTTGTGTTTTACCGCTATTCTTGTTCTTTATGTCATTATTATTTTCAGTTAATGAAAATGGGCATATGGAAAACGTCTGCTTTTGTCTGATTACATTAATTAAATTAGTAAGTGCTGTATATTGTAGGAAAACAGAAAACTGGTGTTACGTTTGCTCATGGTTCAGATTGTTCAAGTGTCGGTATCCTCAAAAACAGGTTTCAGGGAAGGTTTATTTGATGATTCTGACTTTAAGCTTGTTTATGCTTATTTTTTGTGAAATGAACCACACTGATAGGAATGAAATAAAAACAAAAATAAAATATAAAATTTAAAAAGTTTCAAATAAAAGTAAATAAAAGTGTTAGGGTTTTGGGTTAGGCTTTTCCTTTCCTGTTTTATTTTGTAGTTTTTCCTGTTTTGCCCTGTGTCTCTGTTTTTACTTTATATCAATTAGTTTCATTGGGGTTGATTTTGGTAATTGCTTTCACCTGTCCCTCGTTTGTTACCTATGTATTTAAGCCACTTAGTGTGTCTGTTTAGTTGCGGGATCATTAAATAAGTTAGTTAGTTAGTTAGTTAGTTAGTTAGTTAGTTAGTTAGTTAGTTAGTTAGTTAGTTAGTTAGTTAGTTAGTT
>JBAMHX010000017.1:25611652-25632188 GCA_037177515.1 Pseudomugil tenellus | reverse complement strand
CTGTTCCATTTGTTCATGGAGAATTTGATATGTATGTAAAATTGAAACGAAAAGATATGTAAGGCATGAACAAAAAAAGAAATGAAATTAAATGAAATGTACCACCTGGACCACCACCAAGCCTGAGCTCCTGTTGTTTCTGCACAGCAGTTTACATCAGAGACGGCGTCTCCCAAGGTGGTCTTCATCCATCTCTAGGACCTGATGCTGCTCACTGAGCTATGGGCCCACTCCTCTACAAGGAAATGAGATTTCATCTTTAATGTGTTAAGCCTCCGGAAATGTCGGAGGCTGGGGGCTGAAAGTCATTTCCAAAGGCAAGCGGAGTTAGTTGCTGCAGGCTTCATTTGGGGTATTTTATCAGTTGAAGTTTTTGGCGGAGGCAGGATGGAGGCCACAGAGGAAAAATGTGCAGTAAAACAGGAGATTGTTCACAGCAGACTCTTTTGGAGTGTGTTTCCTCCCTGGGTTCCTCACACAAGGCAGACGTTGACTGGCTGCTGGCGGAGGCTCAAATGGAGTGCGTGCAGAAGCTGCTCTGTATGCCTGTCAGGGATCTGTTGGCCCAGATCAGAGCAGGACGCCAGAGGAGGACAGGTGCAGCAGACAGCCTGAGAATGCAGACCAATGAGTTGATTTTAATTACACACACAAGGGTTGTGGAGCCACACTGTTTTTTTGGTTTTTTGTTAATGCTGAAGTGATTTCACTAATCCCTACATCCCGACGGAAGGCTGATGGACATCAATGCCAACACTTCCAGATGGGATACAGATTAAAATATAGTAACTACTGTCAGTAAAAGGATCTCCTAATTCTTCTGTTTGGATTCATCAACCTAAGTTTCTTCCTTGCTACTTACATTTATGCTTCATTATAAGAGTATAAATGTCAACAACCCTAAAACCAGCTGCAACTGCATTGTTCTGGTTTTAGTGGTCATCTTCCTGTTTCCTGCTCCAGCTGATATGTGAGCAGCAAGATACGTTTTCTCAGAGTAAGAAGTTGATTATTGAAAGTTGTGCAGCAGTTTTCCTGACTAGCTGTTTGAAGATGCGCAATCTCACATGTGAGTTAATTTCTGCAAATATGTAATTATATGTTGCAACACTGAATAAATGAAACTTTGAAGCTTGTACATGTACGGTCCCATCAAAACACAGATATTAATGTCCAAACTGCTAGCAATAAAATTAGGTACATCCTTCAGTGAATATGTTCAGTTTGGGCCCTTTTAGCCATTTTGTCTCACTGGCTTCATGTAGCCTGTTAGGGTTACAAGTCCTAAGATGTGAATGGGGGAGTAGGTGTATGAAACTTGCTCTCAGACTCCCATGCTGGTTACTGGGAATTTAACAAGACGCCTCGTGGCAAAGAACTTTGAATTTCTGAGAAAATAAATTGCTCTACATAAAGATGATGTTGGCTATAAGGAAGATTTCTAACAACCTAAAAGTGAGCTGCAGCATTGTGACCAAAACCATGCAGCAGTTTAACAGAACAGGTTCCACACAGAACGAGTCTTGTTGTGGTCAGCGCAGGAAATGGAGTGCACATGCTCAGCGTCTTATCAGAAACCGTCCGAGTGCTGCCATCAGTGATGCAGAGATAGAGAGGCTCAGACTAAACATTGCATGCTGCATTAAATTGGTCTGTGTAGCTGTTGTCCCAGAAGGAAGACGCTTCCAAGTTGCAGTTTAGTAAACAGTTTGCTAAAGGCAAGCAAACTGGTCCATAGGATAATGTTCCAATATGGCATGGCCTGCAAACTTTAACCCTGAAAGAATAAACACATGAAAAAGTAAGAAAAGTCATTTTTTTTTAATATGAGGTCTTTATTTGTCCCTTTGACCAAACATGTATCTAAAAGAAGGATAACACTTTTAGAGATACTTACTATTTATAACCATGTGATAATTTTTATTGTATAAACTTATGCTGGTGTCCATTAATTCAATTCAGCTTTATTTGTATAGCGCCATTTCACGCCATTTATTTGTATAAGAGAGATCACAGAGATCTGCCAATCCATAAAAATAGTCTATTTAAGGGAGCCAACAAGATTGCATCGAATCTTGACTTCGATCCAGTCTCCCATCCTGAGCTGCATGAGGCGACAGTGGGAAGGAAAAATCCCTCTTAAGAGGAAGGCAAAACCTCCAGCAGAACGACTCACTGGGGTCGGAGAGGACAGTAAAGACAGCAAAAGACAGAAAAATGATTGTGTTCGACAAAAGTTTTTACCATAAATTGTTGCAAAATGTCTGCAAAACTAAATGTATCATGTCATGCTGGGTTCTTCTGGTTTGATGTTGTTATGGAAGATGTGAAAATGATCCCAGTAGCAACCTATGAAACTCTGGTAAACCCTTTTCACAAAGTGGTTAAGACTGTGTTGGAAAATAATGAGTGCCACACAAAATATTGACAGTTTGTGCAAAGTTTGGGGTTTGGGGTGTAATCACTTTTGTTGCTAGCAATTTGGACATTATTATTATTATTTTATTTAGTAAGGTTTCACTGTTATACAAGCAGTCATTTAACTACTTTACATTGGATCAAAGTGTGTTTTTTGCAGTCTTCTACCACTGAAAGATGTATCTAAATATTTGCAGTAAGTGGTGTAGTCATTTTTGTAAGCTGTAGATCATTTACTGCTCTGCTGGACCGCATCCCTCCACACAGAGACCGCCATAAACAGCAGGTGATCTCAGCATTTATGATGCCTGACTTGTAGCGGCTTTTTCTCTTAATCGTCTTGTTAATTTTCATTGACATTGATTTATGAAAATAAAAGAAGCATGAAAAGACAAGCTGGATGATGGGAAGAAAGATGAAGATTTAACCGGCGAGCTCAGGAAATGCTGTGTGGACATCAGCTGTGGAAATATCAGGACAGAAGCTGCTTTGATTTTTGTTGTGGGAAGGAGGTCAGAGAAGGTCACTCGGCCCCTTCCTGCGCTCCATGTTGGCTCCTAAGATGTCCAAGTTTGCTTTGGACTGATATTAACTAGAAAAGCATTGTTGGTCAGACTGTAAGCACATGGTTGTATTAAAATGCCAACAGAGTGAGAAGGCTGTGAATAAAACCAGCATTTCACCAAACCACGCTTTATTCCCAGTACAACATGTTACCATTTCATTTTACATTAAGCCTGTAAACCTCTCAAACAGCTGTTTATAGATATGATAACCAGATTTTTTAACGAAAACTAACAAACGTCTCATCTGAGTGTTAAACCTGAGCTCAACTTGTTCTCCAGATGCTGAATGACGGAGATTTCATGAATATCTGGAGGACTTTTAATCTTTCCTGAGGTCTTTGTTGAGTCATCGTAGTGATTTAAACTTGGGACGTCACCATTACTTTATTCCACATCTGTTTGCAGTATTTAATGACACGATTAATTTTTAATAAAGTTCCTCAACACCACGACTTTCCAGTCGGATCATGAAAAACATCTGTGTGTTATTGCTCGTGTTTCTACCCGTTGTGTAAGTGCTGGTAGTGTTTCTGTTCCCTTTTCCATTTGTTTCGTCCGATAGAAATCCAGAATATGTTTTAGGAGATGCATGTTCTTTACAAAACCAGGCGTTTTAGTTGGAATTTACTTTGCATCCTTTGTGTTGACATCAAAATATGGAAATAAAACTGAAAGACCTATAATTAGTTTTAATGTGGTTTCAAACATTTATGTCGTTGGAAATAAATTAATTAGGAATACGCCTGATTCTTTCTCTGAAATAACCATACAAGAACAGCCAGTCTTGACATTTGAAGTGCTGTGTTGCAGCCTGAGATCACAGAGAACACCACCTCAGATATGTCATCAGTTTTATAAAAAAAAAACAACAACATTATTTTCCAAATTAAGTGACCTGCGTCTCTATATGTGTTTTGAATCCATCATAAAGAGCTTCATACTGCTATTGTTGCTATGAGCAACGGATGTTCTCAGCTGGAAGTGGTGAGCTATCAAATACACATGGCTGTGTAGAATTTCAGCAGTTCAACATGAAAATGTTCTCCCCTTTTAATTTCTGTATATATGTCGTAACCAGAACCAGATGCCTTTGGGATTTCCCAAATTCAGTCCTACAGATTTCATTACAGGCGATAAGATTCCGGCAGTTTGTGGTTGGATTAAAAAATGCAAAAGAAAAAAAAAAACAACCTACTGCTGAATGAAAATTTCTTTCAGGTCCCCAAATGGTGGTTGCTCCCAAGTCAAAGTCACATTTCTTTTATAAAGCACTTTTCATATATTAAAAATACAGCACAAAGGGCTTTACACATTTAAAATACATTTATATTTCTGTGGCATTTTTCCAAATCTGGCTCCGATAAGGACAAGTAAGCAGTTAAAACGATTGGAAAATATCTTGCAAATATTTGCTTTTAAACAAGTAGAGAAACACATTTGCAATATATTCTAGAAATGGTCCTGGATTCAGCAGAACATAGTGGAAACAGGAGTAATGTGTTCTATCCGATGACATTTATTTCTAGCGATGTCCGTTGAGGAACACCATTACGTCCCCTTGTGTTTTAGAAATCATGTTCAGGTAGTCATATCATTAATCGCATCTTTTCAACCTGCGCTCTCACCTGAAGAGTATTGGCCAATTCAGATCCATCTTCACCTTCATCCAGAAATCATCACGGCTGACCACAATCAACATCAACAAGGATATAAAAGGCCACCTCATCATTCATTCATGGAGAAAATGTTTTGCAACAGACTTTTCTCCCTGGCATGTGGATTTGCAGACTTTGAAACTTTGTGTCTTTGGCTTGTTGTATTTGTGGTACACTTTGTATATTAGATAACTTTGAGGTGTTTAGTTTAGTTTAGTATTTGGGTTTTGCACTTAGTGTAGTATTTAGAGTTCTTGTCTTTATATATTGTAGATATATATTTTTGTTTGTACATTTACTATGGTTTGAGAGTTTTGTATTGTATTTAGTATTCTTGTCTTTTTGTGTGTTGCTGTTGATAGTTTAGTTTATTGGAGCTGCTCTCCCTATTTTGTTTTCGTTTTGGTATTTAATTACCAGGCCATCCCAGTTTATGTTTGTTAGTTATATTGTTTTGTTTGTTTGAGCAGCTTTGCGAAATCCAACTCCACTTGTGTGTACGAATACCCTCTCTGAGACTAATAAATTAATTTCCACTACCTTTACATCCACGCAAGTCTTATGTGGTTACGACAAAAAGCCCTTTGCCAAACGGGGTCATAACAAACACCTTTAAAGGGTTCAGGCGTAGGATCTTTTTGCCATCACTCTGCTGCATCAAACTGCAACTGTTTTGTTTTTCTTTATTGTAATATCTAAGTCAATAAGACATTAAAACCAGAAATAAGTCAACCTCGAAAACGTAGAGCTTTAGAAAGTTTCAGACGGACCTGTGCTACCAGCGCAGATGTGACCAGAACCAAGATGTGTCTGGTGGTTGAAGCAGATTCTGCTCTGACCCAGTGAATAAACGGGGTTCTTCCTACTTTGTTTCACATGATGTTCTGGATTTGACCCAATGAGCGATGACTACGTCCTTTCTGATGAATGTTGGTAATTGCCATCCAGTGGAGCTGTGAAAGCCCTCCCAGCTGAACCCATTGATTTTTCTGATCGTAGCTGGCGGTGGAAAGGAGCCTCGGGCTCCTTGGCTCAACCCGTCAAAGCAAAGCCTGGCGCAGCATGACCAGCAGTCATGGGGAGTTGTACGGAGGGATGCTGGGAGGATTAGGGCCACCGAGATAACTGATTTGCTGATCATTATGTAAGCCACATCTGTCTTCTGTCCTCTCTGTGGCACTCCCTCCCACGCTGAATGCATCCAGGACCCAGCAGCAGTGTGGAGAGAAGAGGCTTTGAGTTCTGCTTACAGAGTGGAAGCCAGCAGGTCGGGGGAGGGAGGGGGAGTTGGGCACATTCCCAAAACCAGGAAGCGGATGATGATGATATATACAGCTCTGATGTTTCTAGCTGGAATAAATATTTAAAAAGATGAATAAACTAATCAGTGAAGTCGTGATGTACTAAAATGCTGCATTCAGTGTGTAGAGGATATTTGTATGCTACACTTATTCACAAGGCTGTGTGGGAACACTGGGAACAGTGGCCTTTCTCTGCATGTTTTCATGTTCATCCTGTGTATGCGTAGGCTCTCTCTGGGTACTCTAACTTCCAGCCGACTATAGACATGCATGTTTACTTAATTGCTTGGTTTAAATTCTGCCTAGAAATAATTGTGAGCATGAGCGGTTGTGTGTGTTGGCTGTGAGGTGGACTGGCAACTTGTCCAGGCTGTATCTCACTAAGGACTGTGCGCTATATGTGGTAGACGGACGACACGATATAAACGGAAGACATTTGCCCTCTACTGTTAGATAGTGGGTTATGTCATCACGCAGCCAAGCAGGAGGAGGAAGGTCAAACAAACAATGAGGTGACCGAGAGGTTCGGCTTTACAAGATGCGCTGAGTGATGGTAACGGTGAAAGAAACACAAAAAATTTGTTTTACCATTTTGAAAGTATGCAGAGAAGCTACGGTCGGCTCAAACAGCCAAACAATACTGGATGAACGTAAAGTTTTCCCACTACCCAACACCAAACCCCAATTACGCAGGTTTTTTGAAAGAGTACGGCTTCCGACCAAAACAACAAGCGATGTAGCGACATAGTGAGAGCCATCATCGCTATCTCAGATGGTCTATCTGTACCTAGCCTAATGTAGCCGATAATTTGTTTATTTATTTATTATTATTATGTTTTAAATAGTTATTTTCACTTTTCATTAACGTGGTTGTTGAATGTGTGCTTGTGTGTTTGTGTGTATGTGTGGTTAAATTCTACTGTAAAGCACTTTACTTGTTTTAAAAGTGCTTTATAAATAAAGTTTGATTGATTGACTTGTACAAAGATATTTTATTTCTATAAAGTGGGATTAAAGGCAAATATCTGATTCATGTTAGAAACCTCTAAGTATTTTTAGCAACACAAATGCCCAAATGTTCCAACTGAGAAAGTGTGTAGTTATTTGTTATTTTATTTATTTATTCTTTCTTTTTTCTTTTCCATGTTAGAGCATCTAATTTAAAACAAAACATTTCAAAATTACCATAATTGAAATACAACAGGTGCAATACATTCCATGTAAGAAAGAATTGGAGTAGGAAGAAGAATTTATCTTATTAACTCCTACCCCATCCTTATTTCAGAACAAACAAACAAACATGACAGCCTTATTAATAGTTGAAATATAGTTAAAATACTACACAACTACTACGGACTTGTGGTCAAGTTGCACCATGAAGGCATATTTCAGCCTCATGGTTCAATACATTACTGAGGAGCAGAAACTGTCCAGTTTGACATTTTTAATGAAAAGATGTCTAACTGTGTTTCTTTAAAAATACGTTGTTTAGGAACACATTTACACAACAGAAAAAATCCTGTTCTGTGTGTTTGAAGTAGTTTTATTTGATATACAGATAGATACAGATAAATATAGATATGGATAAATATATAAATAGATAAATAGATGGTCTGATTTCCCATTTTTTCTTTCTATCTGACCAGTAAGTGGTAAATAAACTGTCTGTGATGGTGGCTCGCTCTAGACTCACATTCACCTTTCTTAGTCCTAACTTTCTTTTTCCCCTCCGAAGCTCACAAACTCGTAATTAAGGGATGTTACCTTTTTTCTTCCATTTTATTATAAAGTATTTCTCTTTGTTTGAGTATAATTACCTTGTTCAGCATCTGATCCAGATTACTATCATAATGCTGCTTGATAAACTTGGATAAACCCTACTTGCATTTAATGGAGTGCTCGGCTTGTGTTTGCCAAGACTGGTTTAAGTATGGAGGAGCTTCAGTAAACACTGACTTGCTGTTTTCCTGTTAGGGCTGAAGCTCCTCAAACAACATTCAAGTCTCCGTATTGGCGTTTTGTATGCGTTTATTTTGCCTCTGTCTTGATACAGGTTTTCCAGAGCGAGCCATCGTCATGTCCTTTTTCCAGTCTCCTGATTGCAGCACAGCAATGGATAATGAGTCCTGTTGGAAGATGAGAGGTTTCTCTGTTAGAGAGATCTCGGTCTTTGCTCCAATCCTCATCCTCTTCAGCAGATAGAAGCTGCTGGAACAGGAGGAAAGCAGAGATTTTCAAGCGTCCAGATTCCCAGCTGGGTTTTTTTGTATCTGTCGGTTTTCAAAAGCATCGTTCTTATTGTCACAATCGGCCATTTGAGAGGTTTTCTTCTGTTTGCTTTGCATTCTCTGGAGTTCTCATCTCCGAAATCTTCCCGAAGCATTCTCTTAAGCTCCAAGGGTCTTTTTGCGGTTTCTGCTTGAAGCTGACAAACTCCAAAAATAGTTAATTATTAATCAGCAATTCTAAACTCAGTGTAAACAATCTTTGTATTCCAATAAAGCTGAGATTTCATCCGAGTGGAAAGCTGCTATAAGCTTTCTCTGGTAACTGATTCACACTCCCACCACTGTCACAATTTACATTACAAATGTTTCATTTCTCTTTGCATGTAAATTAACTAAGATAAACGGAAATGCTCGCCACAGATGCATTTAAATAGATTTAGACTTAGACCGAGTTTGTTGTTTTGTACACAGCAGGTGGAAAAAAATCCTCTTTGCAAAGGTTTCAGTTTACAGCATACAGGCGTAAACAAGCAGCAGTATGAGGTGCAACATTTTGAATACATTATAAATTTATATTAAATAAATCAAAATGCAGTAATCACCAGTAACAATGGGGGCTTTTTTTTCTTCTCTTTTGGAGTATTCGGCCATCTGATGGCCTTCAAAGCTGATGCAACCTTGTGGTCCTGCACGGAACATTGCAGAGCCTCTTTTTAAGACGACAGAAGGGTAAATAATCTGTGGTGGGGGTGTGAAGAGACACTAGATATTCCTAGCCTGAAACACAGTTCCTGCGTACAGTCCTGGAAAGAGGGGACCGGTTCATCCTCCCTGCTGTCCTCACTACTCTCCTCACATCCACTGCAGCCTCCACACACAGATGCAGTACAACGGCATACTCTCTGAAGTACTCCTGTAAAACCTAGTGAGGATGGGTGGGGGCATGTGGGCTCTCGTCATCCTCTGTAGGAAGTACATCTGTGATGCAGTGTTTATAGACCAGGTGAGGTTATCTGTGACGTGCACCTCCAGGAACTTTATGCTGATTTGCACCTTCACCGTCGTGTTGTTGATGAGCAGCGGGGCGTGGTTTAGCTGGTACTTCCTAAAGTCGACAATGATCTCTATTTTGTTGTCCACATTCAGGAGCAAGCTAGTGTTTAAGCACCAGCCCACCAGCTGCTCCACCTCTCTGTAGTCCAGGTTATTGTTGTTCCTGATGGGGCTCAACACCGATGTGGTTTGTAGAACATCTGGAGACTCAGTCGTATGTCATCATTGGGAATGGTAGACATAGGGTGATGACACCACAGGTTTTTTGACGCGAGTTATCGCGCGATTTGGGCGAAATCACGCGGGATTTGGATAGGACTAACAAAACAAAGCAGTCGTGAAAGCAGTTCTGTCCGACCTGTACTGCCTGTTGTTCGTCAGTGAGGAAATCACTGTTATCTGGAGGGGAATGCTGAAGCTCAGGGTCAGCTGTAGAGTGGAGAAGATTGCGTCCTCAGTGTAGGAATTTGGTCTGCAGACAAACTGGATGGGGTCGAGTGTGGGAGGGAGTCTTGAGATGATGTGCTCCTATATCAGCCTCTCAAAACACTCCATCATAATGAGAGTTAAAGCTGCATTTCCTATGCCGGTAGAACGGCTCCTGTCAGGATGGAATGTAGTGAGTCTCTCAGTGCGAACCACACTGTCCAGGATTGATGGGTTGAGTCATTTTCTATCAGAATTATGGCGTAGCAGTTTCTCGTCTCACGTATTGATGTTATTTCCAGCTGCAGGTGATCAGTTTTTTCTGTCTGGGGAGCAAATTTTGGAGAGAGAGATGAATGGAAACGGCTTTCTATCAGGTTTAGCTTTTAGCTTAGCTGTTAGCCCGCCACCGCAGCTATGCTTCCATCTCCGTTCATAAAACCTTCGCTTGCTCCTCTGTCAGCTGGAAGTCCTAGACCAATCTGCTCCTCGTGGTTCTTGCTGGTGTTGCACTCTGAGGCTACGTAAACACTCCAGAGTATCTGTCTACTAACCAAAGTCACGGGTTGATTGTAATTTCAGCAAGTCCTATCTATATGCTAACCTAAAGGCCTACTGGTTGTTCTCTTTTTTTGGCGTCCTATTCTGAAAATTTATTCCAAAATATCCGGAACTGTCCAGACGACCAGAGCACTGCCATTTTTGGAGAGTAACTAAGGAAGAAAAATTGGAAAATTGAAGGATATTTTAATAGAATATGACCCTTTTTGAAAACATGCTAACAAATAGTCTCTAAAAAACATGAACTGACATGCAGACATTATATCTTTTAAAATTCATGGTGCTGAAGTGAAACAAAACCAGGTTACTAAGGTTTTAGCTATTTTCTTTTTTACAACTGTCATTCTTGGCCTCCGATCAGGTAGCTACTCTGTCCCACTGTCTTTAATACCATGTCCAGCTCTTCTGTAGTCCAGTGGTTCTTTTGGGATGTTAGTTTATACAGAATACTGCATCAAAAGACAGGTACAGTAATTGTGTCTTGGAGAGGTGGAAGTGGATGAGCACTGATTTGACAGAACAGGAAAAGGAAGAACAGCAGAGAAGAAAGTCAGAGCTGCTGTCGACTCTCAGTGGGAGAACAGTAAAGAGAAAAGAAAGCATTGACCCAAGGTGGTCTGATCATCTGTCCAAAGTGGACAGGTCTGTTCTTACCACACACTGCTGGTAACAACTTCTACTTCAGACTGAGGCAGTCCCACAGATCTTCAGAAACAAGGACGTAGACTAGTTTTTCAGGGAATTAATAGATTCATAAATATAAATCTCCTGTAAGTTGAAAGGACATCCCAGCTGTCTCTCATCTACACCTGGAAGCGTCCACTAAACGTCATGACACACTGAAGGAAATGTGAATACAGAGATGAGAAAAATGATCTGAAAGACGCGACCTGATTGTCCTCGTTGTAATGTAATTACTTTGTCAAAAATAATCACACAGTGAGATTTAGATCTGAATGAAGCAGGTTTATGTTTAAATGTGTCATTAATTCCTTCTGAACTATCCTTTGGTTTCATTTGTGCTTAAAAGTCCCTTTTCTACTTGTACCTACTCGGCTCTACTCTACCCAGATTTTTTTTTCTAACAAATAATGTGGGAGGTGACCCTGGAGCAAGGTGTCTTTGATGTCCTGTTATGCCATTTGTATGCGACACAAACACAACAATGAAGAACCTTGACATGATTGTGGACCTGCTACTCGGTCTGCAAGACAAAGCTGTAAGTGTTAAAGAAACAAAGGAAAAGTCGAGTCGAGTTTGGAAACTATCAAATATGATGATATGGCAAAATATTACTTATCAAGGCAAGCTAATGGTAGCTTATGCTAGCTTGTTTGTTAACCACAGTGTACAAGTTTGTAATGACTGAAAGCTGTTGCTATGGTATAAAAGTATATTTGATTCGTACTTCCAGATAGTTCTTTTAAAATTACTGCTGCAAACTGCCAGGGAGAAGGGAAAGTAGCGTTTGTCTTCTGAAAAGTGAAGACGAGAACCTGTAGCGGCACCTGAGCAGATGGTGGTTGATGTCCAGTTTGGAGAGGAAGCTGGCAGAAATGTACAACATGCCCTGATGGATGCGTCTTACTGAGAAAATAATAAATATATTCTTATTTTACAACTTGGAATAAAACAGTTTCATCAGTATATTTTATCTGTGCAGTGTTTTTGTTTGTTTGTTTTTACTGCATTTCAGTTATTCAAGTAAACTTACTGACCGATGAGGAAATAGGTTGTTGTGAAGTCACGTCCCAGCATATGATGTTTAAATGATTTAGTTATTATCACATGTGTCATATTAATGCTGTTTAGGACAGGTTGCCTGTTCCAGCGTTCATGAATAAATAACTCAGCAGGACTGATTGTAGGTTGATATTTATATTCAGGTTATTAAACATATGGAAACTATTATATTACCTTACCATAACCCCCCGCCCTTACCTGGCTATGAACCTGGGGGACAAAGTCATCTGCATAACTTGGTTTTTCTTCTTAGTTCTTTATTGCGTTTGGCCGACATTATTTTCTGTTTGTTTGCTGGATCTTCCGTTTGCAAGCAAACTGAGCACCCTGCTTTCAAGTGGACTGCAGTCCATTTGTTTGGGGTGGTTTGTGTTTTTACAACAGCGGTGTGAACGTACCCTATGAAGCAGAATGTTTCCATGGTGTCTGACTTTCTGGTCATTACTGAGTGGAAGATCCTGCGGCTGCTCCGTTCGAGCAAACTGAACATAATCTGCTGCTGGCCAGATTAGCAGAGGACCACAGCAGCATGGAAATGAGGTTAGAAAGCCAGCGTTTCAGACACTCGCCATAATCTGCAAATCCCCCTATCAAGGTCACTAGGAGGGAAACTGGTGGAACAGTGATACGGTTTCACTGAAGAGCAAATTCCGCCACATTAGACTTTTTATAACTGGTTCATTGTCGCATTCTCAGATTTATCATAATGGGATTGTACTGACTCCTTGATAGTTTCCTCAGACAGAACTGGGTTTATGTTTGTGAAAAAAATGTCCTAGTTTTCCAAACCACTACGTGCTATCTGCCTGTGTTGTTTATTGGTCAAAAGCTAACATACATCACGATGTGCAGATTCTGATCAGAGCCAGTCATAAGAAAAAATCCACTTCTTTTCTATCTTTGAACTGCTTTATATCATTGTTTCATTTTTTCTCAGCTCAGTACGGAAAGAATGAACTGAATACACACACAGATGAAAGGCCTCCTCCTGGACATGAGGCCTGTTAGACACGTCTCATGAAACAAAGAAATCAATCATGCTCCACAAGTTTGTGGTTTTTTTCTCTATAGTCCTTAAATCTGGATGTTTCAACCTGTTGCAGTTCCAGCTGGATGCTGCTTCCTGCTGGGCTTCACACAGAAATGATGATAAATCTCTGATGAGAGGATGTTTAAGGTCTCTGATGTAGAAAGAGAGCATTGAATGAGGCCACTCATGGCACTAACATGCCATACGGCCCCCACCAACTGCTCACACCAACACCCACACATCCATACAATTGTGCAAACACACTAACCGACACCATACAATTGTCAACTCATTACATTACATTACATTAGTCATTTAGCAGACGCTTTTCTCCAAAGCGACTTGCATCTGAGAATAAGAACAACACAAGCACAACATCAAACAGTAGAAAACATCATAGATAAGTGCAGTCGGACTGCTGTAAGTCTAGTTGGACAGAAGTGTTGCCTGCAGTGCTAGAGGTAAAAATTTTTTTGTTTTCAATGTCATCAGTACTAAATTTTTTGCAAAAACTAGAAAAAATTCCAAAGTCAGTATAGGTTTTCTAATTATTTCAACTAGGTGTGGAATTGCTCCTTGAAGAGCCTGCTCTTGAAAGTAGATAAGGACTCTGCAGAGCGAGCACAGTTTGGCAGTTCGTTCCACCACCGAGGAACAACAGAGAAGAGTCTCGTCAGTGACTTAGCCCCAGGCAGTGATGGTAGTTCTAGGCATCTTTTACTGGCTGAGCGTAACTGTCGAGAGTTTAGTTCTGGATTAATGCGTCGAGGTAAACAGGAGCCGTTTGAGTTAATGTTTTATATGCCAGAAGCAAAGCTTTCAATTTGATGTGTTCTGCAACTGGGAGCCAGTGAAGTGTGATTAGCAACAGAGTGACATGAGCTTGTTTTGGTTGGTTGAAGACAAGACGTGCTGCTGCATTTTGAATCGTCTGCCTGACGATACAGCTGCATTGTGTGTTCGGTCAGGTCTGATCCTCCTGATATTGTAGAGAACAAATCGGCAAGTACGGGTAAACCTGACAACCCAGACCAGAGTTTGGGCAGCAGATGTAGGTACAAGTGTGATAGAGTCAAAGTTCACACTTATTGGCAGATGCAAGGAAGGACTGGCTGGACAGACTGAGTTCTGTTTTTGAAAGATTTAGCCGAAGGTGGCGAGCCTTCATCCATGTAGAGATTCATAAATTCTCATTGAGACGGATGTATCATCAGGTGGGAAGGAAAGAAAAGCTGAGTGTCATCTGCATAGCAGTGGAAGGAGAAGCCATGAGAGCTTATGACTGCACCAAGTCAGGATGTGTATAACGAAAAGAGAAGAGGGCCAAGTACTGAACCCTGAGGAACCCCTGTGTTCAACACGTGCAATTTGGACACTTCACCTTGCCAGGACACTTGCATATATAGACAAATACATTTGCGTGCAGTATCCAATATCATCTCCATGCACCAAGAGACCACGTGTCATACACGCTTATCACCGTGTCCTATTGCAAAGTTAAACCCAATCTTTTACCTTATTCCTAGTACCCCATCCCATCCTCCCCAGGCCTCCCACTTCCCATCACAACCCTTCCCACTCCATTTTAACTCTCCCAATGCTCCCCGACACTTGCCCACCCTAGCATAACCCCTCTAATACTCAGAGTTTCTGACTTTAAGTAACGGATAAGTAAGTATTTAAGGTTGCTGAGCGTGTTTCCTCTTTTTAAAAATAATTTCTTAAATTAAGAAACGTTGCTACTGTGATAAGAAGTTACAAGTCTGTTTGGTTCAGATTATACTTTTACTTATTATAGACCTGTATTGTTGATATTCTATAAATTTATTTCTGCTGATTCTTTATTGTGAAGTGAAACTGTCAATACAAATACATGTTGTGTTTACAATTCTATCCTCCAGGTACTTTATTCCACAGCGGCTCCATTGAATAAAGTTAAGCTTTTTTTGTTTGTTTGTTTGTTTTTGCAGGATCTTAGAATTGTTCCAGATGGGTGTACATTTACATGGAAAAAGTGGTGACTTAGTTATTTTAAGTAATTCCCACCAGGCCGTCAGAAAGGAGCTAACATTGATGCTTTTGAAACTATGGTGATATTTTGGCTTGTGAATGACAAGTTTGTGTTAGGTCCAGATTTTTAGAGAATACATATTCTACATCTAACGGAGGTTCATCTAACTGGTGGGATTTGCCCTATTTTAAGATATACTGCAACCTGTTATAAGCTATTGCATGGTGTGTTTTACCAAAGAAATTTAGAGAGTCTAGTGACTTAAACCACGAAAGGATGGATCATCATGGACAAGCATTAACAGATTATAGATTAAAAACCTCATTTTGATAGTGGCAACTCTACCCAAGAGGGAAATGAGTAGAAAGTTTCAGTGTGAGATTGTCCTCAATGGTTTTAAAAGCTGAACATAATTTGGCTGTGTTAGCTCTGAAAGCTTGGAGGAAATGCTTTTATCTAAGTATTTTATATTTTTGGCTATTATTTTATATGGATATGATCTGGAAATAGCTGAACTGTAGTGTAGGACATAAGTTAACATTTGGACTGTTAAGAATGTTCAGATTAAAAGATGTATAGATTAAAATTCTGGATAGATAAATCTACCTTCAGGATCTAATACTGTGTTGTTTAAGGTAAAACTTACTTTCATATTTAAAAGAAAGGCTACAGCTCTCTATCTGGAGTTATAACAGGCTGGAAACACTTGTGGAAACATCACTATGTCTACTGTTGTCTTAGTCATATGGATCTCTTGTTATAGAACAATGTAGGTCTTTCAGTCGATGAATGATTGTTGTCCTCTTTCCCTGGAACCAGCTCCATGTACATTCCACGTGGAAAAATGTTTTTTTTTTCATACCAAGGTTATGTAAAGGTGTATGCATATAAGAGACTGTTACATTTACTTTGAATGGTAACATTACTAACATGAAATAAACATGATAAAAAGAAGATGAAGGAAGAAAGACAGAAGGGATACAAGAAAAGAAAGAAAGGATAAAACACATTAAAAAAAGAGAAAACCATCGAATACCTTGTATTTGAGACAGACAGTGATGTTGGTATTCTTGTTAAGCTTAAACTAGATGTATATTTAACACCATTAGTGGAGAGAAGGGACAAAAAGTAATTGATGCTGCTGACCTGGGATTAGTAGAATCAAGGAGTAATGAACTGTTCCCTGTAGCTTCACATTCACAAGAAGATGGTCCAAACAGTTGACTGCAATGGATCTGTCCTCCATGAGCTTTTTCTGGATCTGGAAAAGAATCTTGTGTTGTTCCAAGTTAACCTTGGGAAACTGGAGTCTGATCCTCTCAGTTGTTTACTGTTTTGCCCGCTCTTTGTGTTTGAAGTGATGAAAGTTTGCCACAATGGTTTATAGTCAGCTGGAAGAAACTTGAATGGCTTTAACATCTTCATCAGGAAGTTTAAGTTGTGTTTTCATGAAGATCTTCACTGTGGCTTTTGAGGGTTCTTGGGCTTGCTCCGGGATGCCTGCAAGGCCTAAATTTTCCCTCATGTTACAGATCCAGATTCTTGGATGCTTGTGTTTTGCCATTTCCTCCGAAAGAGCCTGAACGGACTCTGAGGATGGTGTTTTCCGTGGCTAGTTACTGGATCTGCTGTTGCTCAATTCTAGTGTTTGGAATTCCTCGTGCAGAACCTTCACAAGAGCCAGACATGCATCAAGACTGGATAACTGCTGGTCAGAGGACAGAAAGATATCAGTCGTGTTGCCTCATGGGTAAGAAATTGCTCCAGGTGGGTTATCCTGGTGTGCTTTTTATGTTAAAGGATCTTTAGCTCATGGACTTCCCCATCTCACTCCGCTCATTTGGCTCATATAATCCTTCCGGTTGTCCAAATTTTTGATTTGCTCCAATGAGTTTGTAAAAAGTACACAGTTAATTCACAAGAAATGGTATTTAGAATGCTTTATTATTTTATTTTCATAAAACTCCTGAAAAGTTTGACAGATCAGTAGTGCATTATGTGAGATTTGCCAGAATTTTGTGATATATTGCAATACTACAACATCACTTACCTTCCTCTCGCCTCCCACTAATCCCTGTGTTGAGCTATTTAAATGGTTCTTGTTTGTTTTGTTTATTGCAAACAGCTGCTACATTATGCCAATAAACTGGATTTGCAGTGGGGGTCGAAAAATTGTGAAGCATCAAGGACGTTTACAGTGCAGTCATGAATTGTATGGGTAATTCAGAGAATATATATGTAAAGTCTACAAAATGTGATCCATAACACCATTATTTGTCACTATTTCATCATTACGATCACTACTATGTTGCCAAGAGACCTCTGCTTTGACAGATTAGTTATGATTAAGTCTCTATTTGTCAAACTTTCCACCAAATTGACAGTAATGACCAATCAGGAGCAGCCAAAGGCCAACATGAGTGGAAAGTTCTGTGTGTCTGAAAAGAAGAAAAATAATAGTTCTCTATGGCTGGAATAAAGCCAAGAAGATGCTTATGATGCACGGTTGTCTGGTGTTGTCAAACACTGGTTGAGTTGGTTTTGTGTGGATAGTAGTTAGATGGCTGCATAAATAAATGTAAATAGCAAAAATACAAAGTAAACATACAACTGGAGGAATGAGTGTAAATATTGAAATATTTTCTCATTTTTTCAATGCAATATGTTTCCCTCCTGATACAATATGCAAATAAGAAAAGATTTGGTCACTTTTGGTCTGTGTGTTTTTTTTTTCTGTTAGTAAAAAATCACGCTTTTTAGTTTTGGTTGGCTTTTTTGCTGCCATGTCTATTGATACATTAATTTTACTTCATTGTAGCTTCATAATGCAACGACTAAAGCTGTCCTGAAAAATTTCTGACTGTTGACATGGAAGACAGTAATGGCAGAAATTGTCTCGTACCCATAAGAGTGCTGGAGCCAGTTCTTGGCTGGATCCAGATTTATTTCCGTTCCTCTCTACGGCTTCCAGGTGGGTGAATTTGGAAATATTTGGTGTGAACAGGAGCATCTTAACGCCTTATCCATCATGGTGTCAACAGAAATAGTGTCTTTGGTTGCAGGTAATTTCAGTAGATATAGAGACACATCTGTCAGGCGACGCTCTGTCTTTTCTGAATCTGAGCAAACAGTGGCAGACGTGACCTTTGTCATCAGTTAAACAGAGCACTAAAAGGCTTCATTAAATTTAATGTTCTCATCGTTTAGCTTCTCTCCACCTGCTTCCTTCTCCTTCTTATTTATTTTGGTGCATTGCTTTAAGATATTTCATTCCTGCAGATAAACAGAGGAATGATGGTTTGAGATGACACATTCTGAACCGCGTCGCAGCTCTTCGGTTTGTGCTTCATGTTGCATATTAACAGAGTGGAAAAGCGCCCACAGTGGGATGACTTTGTGGCGATGTAGAGCCCTGGGCTTTGTGATGAGCAGAGGACGGCGGTGGTTTGCACGGTGATGGAGTGGAGAAACAAATAACTGAGACTGGCCTTGTTTCAGCTTAGTTTTGGAGTCCTTTGGTCTGCTGGATGTGCAGTCACTGAGTCTACATCCTGATAATGAGCTGCTGGGAGATACCAAAGGGAACATCGGGACATAAATGATAAAAATAAACATCAGAAACTTCTGGTCTTCCAGAAAATAGTCTGATAAGCACGAACAGGTTGATGTTTTCTTTCAGTTCAGCTTTGGTCTGATACAAAAACTTTTAATTAAACATCAATTCACCAACTCTAACCCACTGAAGTCCAGTTTAGTCAAGCTGCTTACAGCAATCATGCCTTTAAATATAATTATGTTACTTCATGTTTCATGCTTACCTGTAATTATATCCCCGAACCCGGAGTGTGGAGGATATTATGGTTTCATTCCGAACACCGCTGCTGTCGGATATCTTTCTCAGAAACACAAACAATTTTTAGAATTAGAGTTTGATAATCAGCATACCTGTTTAGGTCCCCAAGGGGATGGCCTGGCTCGAATTTCAATAGTTTGGGACCTGTGTACCTGTGAATAGTTTAGGCACAAAAAAACTGGATTTTTGCCTATATCTCTGGAACTATTGGATTTTGGATTTTGATACTCTGTATACCTGTTTAGGTCCCCAAAAGGACGATCTGTATCAAATTTCATTATTATTGGATTTATGGTTTCCCCACCAGGTGGCGCGTTATGCACAAAAAATCAGATTTTTGGCTATATCTATCTATACATTATAACTATTGGTCTCAACTTAACTTCAAATCAAGTGTAAATAAAAGGTCATGACCTCAGGATGCATCCTGTCCTGACGTCATACCGGGCTGGTTCAAAGTTTCAACACCAGGTGGTGCTTTGTGACTGAACATGTGTGGTTTTATATTATTGTATTGTGTCTATTTGAGGATTGGGGGCATTCGGGGATATACCTCTAGCTGCCGCTTCTGATGGCATATGCCTTGATTACATTTTTGATTTATAATCTCGTCTTGTTCCCTCTGCTGATGTTTGCTGCTTCCAGAACTTCCTATGTTACAGCGACCTGATGAAGCCTCTGACTGAACATACTGTTGTTTCCTGAATGTGTCGCGTCAAAGATGTGAAGAACTGTCCATCATGTTCAGCAGCTTTCTTCTCTGGACAACCAACTCCAGGAACTTCACAACCAAAACATTTGAAGGCTGACCTGTTGGGAGAGATGCACTGATCCACTTTGAGATCCCCACCAAGCCCCTTTTCAGATATTAGAACAGAATCCCAAAATGTAAACCGCAACACCAATACTACGGATGGCGCTCAATACGTGATGCTTTCTTTTGATAGTACAGAGAAGAAAAAAAGATAAGATGATCAGTAACTTATTAAAACTGTGTTTTTAATTTAGATTCTTAAGACATCTGAATTCCACATAATGTATCCAACAGGAACTTGGTCCATAAAAATTGTACCCAGCAACAATCCTCTGCAGGTTTGTGTGTCTTTGTTTCCATTGATGCTGGCTGGTGGCTTTGGTATTGTAGCTATTTCATTCTCAGCCTGGAACTATAAGACACACAATTACTGTCAGATATAAATGGGTGTGTTATGTATAATGGTGGTCATTGGTTTGAGACATATTTCCATCAAATCCAGTGGCAATGTGTTTCCATATGGTTTCTAGCCATTCAGCCTGACTATAGCTGTGTCCCAGTTCAGGGTCTGCACTCATCGAAGTGCAGATTTGTCAGCTACGTCATAGTGGCGCAGCAAGCGCTATCCAATAAGGAATTACATTCCTTTAGATCGTTGTCTTTCTTTTTAATGGGCATTATAGATTACTCATACCATGAAGGAAAGCAGAGGACAAAAAAATCCACTGTGAAACTTTCTTGGCTAGTTGATTTTCCTAACTTTTTTTTTATTTTTATTTTTTTTTAGTGGTCAGTGGTCGCAAATTCAGCTTTTGATACACATACACACACACACACACACACACACACACACACACACACACACACATATACATACATATATATACACTCACCGGCCACTTTATTAGGTACACCATGCTAGTAACGGGTTGGACCC
>JBAMHX010000017.1:25587432-25604061 GCA_037177515.1 Pseudomugil tenellus | reverse complement strand
CGAAACAGCAAGATGGTGACGGTAGGACCCGCCTATTGGCTTCAAACCCGCTCTTCAGAAACCTATGGGTCACGTGATGGTATGCGCAGTCCAGGAATTTATACAGTCACTGGTTTTTAGTGAGGGTGTCGATGGCGATGAACTCCGCAACTATAAAAGCACAGAGACTTATAACTAGAAGGAAAAATTAGAGGAATTATTTAAGGAATTATTGTGTAGAAAGGAAGGAAGATTTACTGTCTTGAAAGCTGAAATGGAGCCAAGTCAACGAACTAACAAACCTAAACACCTGGTGTGGGTAATGACGAGAGCGAATGGGATGGAAACCGCGGACTGTTCCTGCATGACTGTTTAAAAATGGTCATAATAAAAGATTTCTCATGAACTAACCCGCACTAATAATCAGGGTACATACGAGGCTCTTCATATTGCACTTCAATAGTGCAGGTGGAAGCAGGTGTCTGATCAGCTGCATCGTGGTATCTAGTTAGCCTTCTCCTCTAATTTGCTGCTGATCGAGCCCAGATATAATTCTGGATCCGGATGCAGCTCTGTCGGTTTATGATCAACAAAATAATAAGAGCAGATGAAGACCCTCTTGGTGGGTGTTTTAACTTCAGCGCTGTGAGCCATTGTTGTGAAATCGCCTCATCTCTCTGCATTATAGTATCCTAGAGTTTTGTATGTTTCCAACAACAGCACATGTCGTTCCTGAGTGAATATATAAAATCAGCGCTGCTAAAACAAACTGCTACTTGACAAAGACCGAAAGTAAAAAACCAAGCCTTCTGGGGGACCAGATGTCATGGCGACATCCTGTGTCGTAACATGAAAATGGTGCATATTTATTCAAAATTAGACTAAATTGGTGTTCTTGGTGCAGGTAATGGAGAACAGGGGAAGGCCTTTCCCCTGACAGATGCGGACAGAGTGGACCAGGCCTACCGGGAGAATGGCTTCAACATCTACGTCAGTGACAGGATCTCCCTGAACCGCTCAGTCCCTGACATCCGCAATCCAAAGTGAGTTTTGTGTTTAAATCCAACATATAGTAGATTAAGGATGAACCATGTTCCACCCAGATTGCATGAGATTGCTTTCAGTTGAATTTGATTTATTTGCATTTCATAACAAAGCCATCACAGGCATTTCACAGACAATTAGCATAACCAATTAAACTATTGATTGCATTTTCTTCTCAATCCTCCACTACAAAAACTGGCTTTAAAAAACAAGAAACAAAACTACAAAAATTAGGTTAATTTTGAAATTAGATAAAATTTCTTCTTCTGTTGGCAGATAATTGATCTTATTTCAAGGAACAATAACATGACAAGAAGTCCTAAAACAAGTAAAAAAAATCTTAAAACCTACTAAGTAAGAATAAATAACTTGCGTTTAAAAAAATAAGCATGTGTCTTTGATTTGAGATGTTTAATCTTACTTAGATTTTAGTTTTTGCAGTGTCCATCCTGAGCTCCACCACACAGTCTGCAAGAGTTCAAAGAAAAAAAAGAAAAGCACTCAAGGATCTGAAATAACCTTCCAGGGCCTGATTGTTGTTGTAAATTTATGATATTTTGGAGTCTTTTTAAATTTCATGACTATGACAACTCTGATTATCACCGACATTGATGCTCTCTTCACTTCCTGGCAATCTCTTGAACGTACTCTTTTAGATCTTGATATTTTTCTATATTTCTATATTTGAACCAGACTCATGTAGAACATTCATCTGCATTTTTCTTTTTACTCCATCATCATATCCAATGTCATATCCTAATCACCCCTGGGCATTCCCATTTTATGGATTGATCATGCAAATAATTCTTGTTGTGTCTCTCTCTGTTTTTGACCAGCTCCATCATATTTTCTGGAGCAATTCCAGATGATGAGATGTCTCTGAGTATTCTGTCATTTCATGTGGAGAACAGAATGTTTTCCCAAGAACTGTTGTTGATTTTCATCTTACTTCAATTGGCCACATAAGTTTAATTTTAACCAGACAAAAAGACCTTCTCTTTAAAATGCTCTTCAAGCAAAGCTGCTATTTAAAAAAACGGAAATGATCTGTGTATGAGCAGTTTCATCTGAAAAGGACCGCAGAGGGCCAAGGATTTCATTTAAGCCAAATACTGTGGCAGGTTATTTTTCACAGATTGGCACTTCATCCAGTGGAGGGAAAAAATGAAACACCTGCTGGAGTCTTTAGATGGATGGAAAACATGAATACTGTCAGATACCCCCATTGCCCTCCCCCCCGCCTCAAAAAATAAAAATAAAAAGCACACACACACACAAACATTTGACCCAACTGATGTCTACTTGAGCTCAACAATAATTCAGAGATTTGTTGGAAGGAGATTGAAGCAGAAAAGTGACTACATACATATTAATGCTGAATTTCCTTCTTTGGAACAGAGAAAAAAAACTGAAAAGTTCCTTATTGCGTAATGTTTTGTGTTAAGGCACAACAAACACTCGCTGTTTTCCAGAAATTAAAAGGGCCAAGCACAGATCTACACTGAAATCATGATTATGCCTGAACAGGAAATGAGCAGTACAATGACTAAGGTGGGTTCTCCCACAGAAGACAGGATCCTGGTTCCACGCTGAGCAAAAAGACATAGTAGCAGGGTGGGAGGGAGGCAGGTAAGGCAGATATGGAGGATCATAACCAGAAATATTAAGTAGTATACTGGAGATTCAGTTGAAGGATTTGGCTAAGTATCTGGGTGAGGCGCCATCAACAATTTGGAATAGTGGCAGAGCTACGATCCTGTGGGACTTCCAAATTCAGACTGATGAACTGGTGATGGCAAAGATTGTTGCATATTACACAAAAAGCTAAAGCTTTGTTCTTTTTCTCGTGGACAAGAAATCTTTTTTTTTTTTTTTTTTGGTCTGGTATGTACATGCTCCACAATACGATTCCCAGCGAAGAGGTGGAGATTAATGTTGGGGTGATGTCTGTGTTAGGAATAAATCCAAGGAACCGTATTCAGAGCAGTTTTTTTTTTTTTTGTTATGAACGTGTCTTGTCCAGCATTAAGGCAGAATGAATGAGGATCCGTCTGTTGTGTCACGCTGAGCAAATTTACTTTATCAGGAGGGACCATATGTATATATGTATATACAAAGATCCTCTTGATAATTTGAATTCTTTGTTTATTTTAGTTACATCTTAGTTCAACAGAATTTTCATGTATTGCTGGACACGACTGGAGACAAAAAGGATCACCAGAGATGAATAAGTCAAATAAATAGGTGGAAAGAATAATAAAATAAAATAAAGATCTGAGGCACATACACACATGAGGAAATAATGGCTACTATGGAATAATCTAGAAGAGATCTTAGTGACTTTATCATGCAAAAATACGAGGTGAAAAGTGCTCGGAGGAAAGTGAACATGCTCAGGCAACCCTCTCTGCTCAAAAGGTCCGAGGCAGGCCAGGAGAAACCTGAGACCAGGACAAACGGCAGCAAACCCCCCCTAACCCCCCGGTCCCTACAAGCTGAGGAGCCAACCCTTGTGGGTGGAGGTCTTTCTAGGATTGTTCCATGAAAAGTTTTGGTCCTAGAAACAGTTAAACACACACTCTTCACAATAATGGAACCTGAGAAGTAAAAGAATTGACGTGTCCACACAAATAAGGCAAAAGGCAACCTGCCTGCATCCACATCTGATATCTGTGTAATTTTTACCCGCAAAGCAACATTTTGGGGTTTACTCATCGAGAGCTGAACCACTGCAGGACTCTGGATCTAGACTGCATTGTGGAGCTGCATTGTATGCTGTTTACTTGTGGTGAAAGAACCAGCAGAAGTGGGAAGATTTCCTATTTTAATCCTGGCTAATTAAGGAAATCATTTTCTTTGTTTTTCATTGCTGATCAATGGTTATTTGGGAGACTATTCACCACACTTGTAACTATGTGACATTGTCCAGGCGCTTTGGTCCACTTGAGTTAAATGCAGTTTGAACCAAACCAGAGGAAGGTGTTTTTATAATGTCCAACTGAACCCAGTCCCCAGACCCTCCTGATGAGAATGCCCCATCAGGGTGCGGGATGTTCAGTTTTTTCTGGGTCACAATCATTTCTGCTCCGGTGTGTTTGAGTACAGTATATCATACTAACTTTTGTCAACTTCTTAACTCCAATCAGCCATCAGCATTTATGCATTTCTCAGTGATGCACAGTTTGATCCACACTGAGCTCTTGCGAGTCACCAGTATAGCTAAGAAAGATGTATCTTAATAAAATATTCTGATTTTGCACTTCAGATAGCATCAGTCCATCCAATGACATCCAATGACAACATTTTATGTAGGCTTGTGGGAACTCCTTGCTAGCCAAAGAGGTTGTGTTTTTGTCCGTGTTTATTTGTCTGGATTGCAACTCTACTCAAAAACTACTGGATAGATTTTTGTGACTTTTTGGAGATGGGTCTTGGTCTGACTTATGTTCCATTAAGTTGATTGGAATCTGTGGTTGTGGGCCAAACATTGATCTGTGTGTTGGAAACCCTGAATTTGTTAAAAGTAATCAAATCATCAAACTGGAGCAACGTAGATGAATATTGAAGCACAACTGTGTGGCTTCAGTAGTACCATTGAATTTCCTTTCCTTCTCTTGTTCTGCTTGAATAATAGCTCCCTACAGCATGATTCTACCCTGCCAAGCCGTAGTTCTGTTTACACCTTTTTTCCTCTCGGTGTCTGTCCCAGCTCATCAGAAAGCATTGTTTGGAACAGTTGTTCCAATTATCAGCCTGCCCGGTGTATTCATGAGGGAGGTGGCACTTTACACTGACACCTCACAGCACCTATGTCCCTTTAAACCAGGTTCTTGACAGCAATTATCAGTGTCATTGATGTCCCTCTGTGTGTGAGCAGGCTTTGAAGAAGGGACAATAAACGGGTGCCGTGTTTCTCTGGAGCAGCTTTCATTATGACTGTAGTGGATTATGGGCACTGAGGGTTTCCACAGGGAGAAAAAAAGGAAACTGAAAGTAAAGAAATCCAAGTTTATTTTATGTTGTTCACAGTAAGACAGAAATACATTGAAACACAGCTACAGAAGTTAGTTTATGAGTAAAATATTATAAATGAAATGAATAATAACGAAAAAGAAAATTTGATTTAAAATACAATATAAGAGGATAAAAATAGAATGAAATTTAAAATAAAGTGTAATAGAATAAAAAAATAAAAAAATTAAAACATTGTACTATTTAATAACAATAATAAAAAAAAAAAACAATAATATAAAAACTGGTAAATTATAGGAATAAGCTTCTGTATGGTCCTAAATGATCTTAAACACCCCTGGTTGCAATTTCTGGGCCAAAAACATCTATTGTCAGTAACTGGTTATAAATCCAGCGAATACCTCAGACAGATATCCAACAATATTCATTATGTTAACTGTTTCATTGTTTTGCTTTTCCTGAAGTTCAACAGTTTCCTGAGACTGAAATAATAACATACAGACATCATTCCTGCCAACTCATCAGCATTATGATTATTAATGATTGAAAGTATTTTCTTGGACTGCAACGCCACAATGAAGGGAGCCTAAGTGCACAGCTCTATATTTCCCACATAATTCACCTTCCAGCCTCACCTCATGTCTCAATTATAAAGCAGGCTGAGCTCTTTAATGGTCCAGTCATGGCTGGTGGTAGAGTGGGTTGTCCATTACTCAGAGGGCTGGTGTTGAATTGTGATGGTGTAAATCAGTAAGAATCCAGCTGCTTCACAAGGCAACGAGTCAGACTGCTGGATTATCAGCTGCTTCTATTGCTATGTTAGAGATATGCAGAGGCACGTCTGAGATAACGGCTACATGGTGTCCTATCGAAGCGTTGTAGAAGTGAACTAAGATCTTTGTTAGCTTCTAGTACTGGGTCGACACCCCTTTTTCTTTTGCTGAATGCTAACTTCATCCTATTGGATTTCAGTGACTGGGAGTTTCTCTTTTCCACCTCCTCTGTGGTCTCAGATCAATTCTCTCCCAGCTCTCCGTCTGGCCTTCCAGCTGCACCTTCCACTGTTGTGTAGGTCACTGGGAAGTGTAGTTTCAGACCCAGTCTTTGCTGCTGGCCTGGGTGGGATGCAACAGATCTCTAATGAGGTCTACGTTTTTTTTTTAAAACAGTGCTTATTTGACATCCTGTTGCTTTCCTTCATCTCCACACAGTCCACCCATTCTTCTCTAACAACAAATTTTTTGTCCAGACAACTCACTGCATACTGGATATTTTTTCTTGTTTCAGACCACTCTCTGTAAACCAGTCCTCAGTGCTCTTTCTCCACCTGACAAGAGTCTTCTTCTGACCCCCTGTCATCTTCATGTGAAAAGCACTTTTATATGGATTCTCATGCTCTCAAGTACTTTCTACTTGTTTTTTCTTCTACTCTCAGATTAAAAAAGCTCTCACTTCCAACATGTTACCAGTGTCCTCCACCACATTACTTAAGCATCTCTGTAACATTTCTGGCTAATATACTCCTCTCGGGATTAAAGTTCAACCTGGAAAACCTCAAGGTGGAGCAGGAATGTAGGGAAAATGTCTGATTTTGAAGAAATGGTAACTGTATAAGTCCTGTTGCTATGTTAGCATGCTAGCCGTACTGCTGTCCCTCTTTGTTCAGGTTTGCTTCAAACTGCATATCTAAGCTGAAGCCCTGTCATGCTGCCTTTGTGTGCTATGGGAATTATGAAAAATATATCTTTACAAGGTCAAATTTGCACATGAACACCCCCTTTTGTTGTAATTTCCACTTGAGAACTCGAAGATTATTTTGATACCCGACTTGCTGAGGAGAGGTCAGATTTAACCTTTCAAAATGGTGGAGAGCAGCGAAGAAATTAAATGTTTTCACTCGTGGTAGCTCACCGTTTAATTATGTAGCATAATTATCTTATGCATATCCCCCTTCATGTCAATTAAAAATGCTGTTATTCTTTTTTACAACCCAGCAAAGCAGATGCTAGATACAGCTAGCAGTTAGTCAACAATCTGTAAACTACTATTCTCTCATAATTTTACATCCAGGACTGTTTTACCCACTTAGCAGCTTATCGTAAATTTTCTGTCTCCCATTTTTATTATATTACGACTACAACAGCACTTGAACAGAACAACTTGTAATTTCCTATTTACAAGTGGAAAATGTCATCTTTTCCACAGCACATAAAAGCAGCATCAGTCTCAGTCTGTGTCTGAATGTGCACCGTATGCCCTCACCAAAATGGAGGGAGCACTATGTAGTTCACTATGTAGGGAATATGTACATGTATGCCCAGTATGTAGGATGTACGTTCGGACACAGCCGTAGTCAACAAACAGACATGTTTTCAAGACAACCTCATTTCTCAGATTATGAGACTAAAATTATTTGAAATTAATGTATCTTTAAAAAAAGGACAACCAAAACAAGCAACCATAATGTATCACTAACATTAATGTGTATAACTAACACACACATCAGCAGTGACCAAGCTTTTCTCATCTGCTATTTATGTACGGTATTTCCACTCGTTCCTTTATTTACAGTTATTTATGTTACTATTCTTCTACTCTCTTCACTACCAACTCAGCTCTTTCTTGTTAGCATTATGTTAGCTATATTACAGCCATAGAAGATCATTATTTTTTAGGGGTTTCTTTTCAAGCAGGCATGGAACTTTCTGGTCACTTGTTGATCTTTGACTGCTCCTGATTGGAGATTACATTCACTTTAAACCCTCTGATTGGTGGAAAATATGACTTCATGGTGGAAAGGAACTGATTTCATCATTATTTTAGGAGAACAAAGAGGACTCTCAGCAACATAGCAGCAGTAATGAAATGATAAAAATGATAAAAGATTATGTTGTCATGGATCACTCACTGTTGATTTACCATATAGAGTTTCTGAATAACCACTATATTTTGTGGCTTTATTGTAAATCCCCTGCATGGGATGGAAATACCTGGAAGGCTTCGGTAGATCACCTCTATCAATATTTACCCCACAGAGTTGCACTCCACCATTTCTGAGAAAGTGCTGATGATAGAAGAGATGACTGAGTGGAGTTTTTAAGGGTTAAACAACTGACCCACATCAACAGGAAAGGAAATGTTGTATTTTTGCTCTGTGAAAATCCAAAGACAAGCGTTTCCACACACAGCTGGTGTGCGCTGGTTCTTATGTTTACATGTTTAACGGTCCTGTCACGCTCACTGTTGATACTCTGCCGATTTTCCATGTGACAAAACTCTGCTTCACGTAGCAGCATGACGCACTGATTTGTCATATTCAAAATGGTCCAGTTATAGTCTCACCATAACTTGCGCAAGGTGACTTTATAAGTATGGATCGATATGAACTTACAGTCAGAGCCGGCTCGGAGACGGCTCCATAATTGTGCATATTGATCGAGCATCTTTTCCTTTTGTCCATCCACTTATGGAAAATCCACGATGCAGGATGGAGCTTTAGTGAAAATTTTTTTATTCATTTCCTGAGTTATTCCCAAGCCAACGTTATCTGAGTGTAAATAGTGGATGCATAGGGGAGGAGGGGTTAAAAGGAAGAAATACAAATAAAACTGGTGTCTAATTTTCTTTTTTTGTCATCAATTCTAATCTTTCAGCCTCTTTGACTTTCCAGAATGCGTACCATCTATTATTTTAGTCTGTTATATTTTGGACACGGGCAACTGCTTTTACACAGAAGGGCTGCTTCTTGTCCATGTTTTTACTGCCTCATACAAGCATCTAGCTTCCCACTTTCTACATACTTGAGTTTGACACATGAGAGAAAGAGTCTCAAACCACCAGTTTGTGATTTAAAAGAACTTTTTATTCCCAATAGAAGAAAAACAACATAAATGCTTGTTTTTAACGTGGAGGTAGCTGTGTGATGCATCTGTAAGAAGTCGCTCCATGGTGATATTTAGGGTGGTGTTTAGTATTGTGTAACATCCCCTTTTCTTTAAATCTTCTTTTTAAATGTGCAGAATGTGAGGAGACCAGTTGGAGGAGTTTTAGGAGAGGAATGTTGTCTCATTGTGATCTGAGGCAGGATCCTATCTGCCGTGCAGTCCTGGGGCCTCATTCATCTAGTTTTTATAGAAACTGTCCTAAATGTCACCCTACAAGAGATGCTTAGAAACAAAAAATCTGGATTTATTAAGTGTGCAGGGGCTGATTATGTGCTTATGTTATTAGTAATAAGCAGTTGATAAGTGCTACATGTTCCAAATTGCCTGTTTATGTACATTCAGTCATTTCCATTCAGAAACATCCTCATTTAACCATTTCATGTCCCCGTAGAGGTCATGCAGAAATCGCTTATGTTCCTTGTCAAAGTGAAAAAAAGGAGAATGAATCTCTGGCGATTTTAAAGCCAAACAAACATACCTGTTAACACATAAAACACTTATTTGCAGAAGTGTTGGTGCAGGAGATGACTATCATTCAGCATTCATCAGCAATAGTGTAGAGTTTTCACACAGAATGCTAACAGAATAAACAGATGCTGCATAAAGGAATGAAAGCACTGGAGGATTCGGGATCAAGGAGAGATTTTTAAAAGAGTTCATAAATCAAACTATAATATCAAGCTATTTAAAATAAATCATTGGATGGATTTACGTATCAGACCATTTAGCACTGCATTGTAATATTCAAGGTGAGATGTGACAAGTGCATTCACCAGATGGAAGTACTGTTGTGGGTGATTGGAGGCATCTCCTGAGACTTGCAGTAGCCTCCGGCACTTTTTTATTGATAAGTTTGCTACTGCAAGGACACTCCTGCATCTGACCCCTCTGACTTTGTATCTTTTCCTGCAGCAGTTGAGCTGTCTTTATCAGATTTGGAAGATGTAATTAGCCATATTAAGCTGGCAGGTTCTCCCCATGATGTTGTACCTCCTGGTCTTCTAAAAAACGTTGTTAATAATGTAGGGCAGGTGGTTCTGGCAGATTTAAACAGTGGCCTGTCATCTGCAGTTGTTCCATTGAGTTTTCGACATTCTGTGGTTCAACCCCTACTTAAAAAATCTGGCCTTGATAGCAGCTTGCTGCCTGTTTTTCAACTCAAGTTGTTTCTAAATAAACGTAATCTTCTGAAGGTGTTTTAGCCTGGCTTTAAAACGCAATAGCACCAAGCCGGCTGTGATTAATGACATCCTCTTAGCAAATGATAATGGTGAACATAGTACTCTTATTTTATTGGACTTGACAGCAGCTTTTTATATTGGAGATCGCAATACTTTAGTGACTCAGTTATGCCACCTAGTGGGTATCTGTGACACTGCATTGCGATGGTCCTCCCTGTCTGACAGAAATATGAGTGTGAGCTTTAGAAACCTTGAATCCAGTCCTCCACGTCCTTATGGGATTCCACAGAGGTCGACTTTAGGACTCTGACTTTTCTTTTTGTATTAACTGCTTCTGGGATCAAACCTGAGAAACATCAAACCCGGGTTGGACCAAAGCTTTTCATATCTTAATGAATCGACAACTGAATTGATGGTGATTGATCTCAGTGACATTTGTGGTCCACCGTTTGTTGATTGGAGCCATTGGGCAGGTTTTTTTAAGCTAATAGTCTCACACTTGGTTTTTAAGATGGACATGGATTTTAAATTGGATCGACAAACAACCGGATCGATCACTTTTGTAGTGAAGTCCAGATGTTTCCATATTACGGCACTTTGTTTAAACTGTGGTTGTTTTAAAGGGCTTTATAAAGTTGAGTCGAGTGAATGATAGGCGCAGATGTTGTGCAGATGGTAGTATCCTTTTTGGTTGGTCCTGTTGATTTTAGTAGTAAAGGAGGGTACTGTCAAGGATGACACCCTGACTCTTAATATGATGGGATGGTTGACCAATGAAATTATGAATGATGAGTGAAAAACTGATACATTTGGACTGATAATTTGGAGCAAGCTATCAGGCTTCTGGGTACTTTCACTATAGATATTGCGTACAGAGTAAAAACTTCAGCGGTACATACTTACTTGAAGTTCCAAGTGGGGAGAGTTGGGCTCAGATTGTAATTACAGGCTGGAGTACTTTGGTATTAATACCAATCTGCGGTTTCAAAACGAACAATGACGTACTTTCTGCAACTCTGATTGTTGCCAGCTTCATAACATATCTGATTGCAGTAGCCCATTTGGAACCTCTCCCACATCAGAGGGTCCCAAATTTTAATGAAAAACCAGTAGAGTCACCTAGAGCAGAGTAGGCACTAATGGAAAAAGGCACATTACAATGGGGTGTCATCTTATTACTGAAAATCAAGTCATGGCTTTCTAAAGGTATTGACAAGTGGGAGAGGGTAGACGACAAAGAAGAGGTGCTCAAGGATAGAGCTCTGGGACACGCCACTGGTAACAGGGAAAGATTGAGATTGGAAATTTTCAGCTAAGCCAACTGTGTTCTACCAAAAAGGAAAGAGAAGAACTAGGACAGAGGGATTTGGAAAGCATCTGCAAGAAAAGCGCAGGACACTAGAAATCACTAGCATACAACTGGACCTTTTAACGTTGTTCTCACACACAGAGATTCATCCTGATTCTCTGAATATACTCATATTATACACTGTAGCTAGTTGCTAGTTTTCATAATTCTGTTTATAAACAATTTGCTCAAATTGTTCCACAATTTTTAGACCCAGTTTGTTTCGGGTTTGTTATATATCCATCTTGACATCTAAAACACTCTGCTTCTCTAAGTGTTCCTTTTATACCAGGGATGAGCAATACTGAAGACTGGAATTGACCTCCTGTTTTATAGCAATGATGTTACTAATTTGCTGCCAGTTGGCTTTATGCACAGGTCCACTACTTCCTGAACTAAGAACAACTCCTTTGTTTCATTATTGGACGAACCTGGTTTGTCTGCCCTCAGTAATCACAACGGCAATGGTCAGACACACATGGATTAATCAATTCATCCAGTAATGAAAGACAGGAAACAAAGGAGTTCAGGAAGTAGTGGAGCTGTGCATAAAGTCAATTAGTCTAGTAAGTTGTCAAATTAGTTTCCCAGCCTTCATTGCCCTTATTCAAAGTTTAACAAAAATGTTTCAGCAATTGGATTTAAAATTGGAATTATCTTTCCATTAAATGGTCAAATGTCTCCATTTCAACTTCTGATACATTGTTTTTGTTCTGATGGGAATAAATGCGATTAGGAAGTCATTGTATTCTTGTTTGAATTACATTTTCCACAGCATCCTGGTCTTTTTATAACGCAGGTCGTACACTCCTCCCTTATGTTGAACTCAGTGCTGTGTTCATCCATCAGGTACTAGGAGTCAGGTGTTGGATGTTGGTGGGCACCTGTGACAGGAGAGTGACAGGTGTGTGACACCTGTGTGCCACGTCCAGTCCCAGTAGGCCCAGTCTCCCCTGTAGCATTCCTCCTTTTATGTCGGTGGCTGTGAGCGAGAGGACAGATCATTACTCTTTACAGATTGTCTGACTGGCTGAGATAGCAGAGGGAAAGAGAAAAGGACTGAATGTGGAGAGATGAGTTTCATTTAGTTTTATCTAAGGTGCAGCACGTCGTTGAGGTTGGTCCGAGCCAAACTGGAATTTTTTCTCTATAAATGCTGTGAATCTGAATGATGTCGGCACTATTCTAGCTGTGTTATCAGGCTGTCTGACTCTCAGTCCCCCTGCAGCAGACACACATCACTGATTACACTAAATCTGATCTGAAAATATCTGATTAGTTCTGTTCACACTCTTACACATATGCAGAAGGACAGATTTAAGTTGTATTTACCTGACACAGTGGTGTCAAATGTATGACCTGGGGGGGCAAGCTGGCCCTCAAGAGCGTCCAAGTGGGTCTGCAGGAGGAGTAATGTCAAAGTAACATAGGATATAATGTAATAAATGAATTAAAGTAAATGAAATTCTCCATGTAAGTCTTCATCTTTTGGGTTAAGGGTTTCATTCTGGAATATTGTTCCACAGGAGTGATGCTCTCTTACTCACCTCAGTGTTTAAAGCCAAACTCCTTACCTTCCTTGGTTTTAATGTGTTTTGTATCTTTTTAAGGCTTTCCTTAATACTGCTTAGTCCATTTAACACTTTATTTGATTCTTACTTGATTTAATGTGTTTTGTATTTATTTGTTTTTGTGATAGAAAGCACTTTGCTCAACTTAACTGTTGGAAAGTGATATAGAAGTAACTCGATTAATTGATTTATATTTATTTTTTATTGGGGAATAACTTGTTTGATCAATTTTTTGCTTTCTGATGAAATAAATGTGACTTCAGTTTATATTATGAGGTGAGTGTGATCAGGTGGTCGGCATTAAATCAACTTGTGATTATAATGTGAAATACTGGATCTACTCTTCCAGAGACCAGAGGAAATGTTGATATTTATAGATCTAAGATATAATGCACATAGAAGTGAGTAAATTTAGAATATCAATTAAATATATAATAAAATAAAAATAATATGAATAAAAATGCATATACATTAACTCTAACATAAAATCATATGCAATGAAAATAAATTATATATAAATAAATATATAAATAAATTTTTGTTTATATAATAGATAAAATATATGCAACAGTATATAAAATAAAACATTTTAAAAAAGTAAACTAAATGAAATGTGTAAATGAATCATACAGAAATGAAACTAAAAGTAAATCAGGCTGGATGTGGTAATCATTATGTTTCTCTGTGTGTGAAGCTGTAAACAGAAGCTGTACTCAGAAAAGCTGCCCAACACCAGCATCATCATCCCGTTCCACAACGAAGGCTGGTCGTCTCTGCTCAGGACCGTCCACAGCATCCTCAACCGCTCTCCTCCGCAGCTCATCGCAGAGGTCATCCTGGTCGACGACTTCAGCGACAAAGGTAGCTGCCCCAACAACACACACACACACACACATGCAAAGCACGTCTACAACACACACACACACATGCAAACATACACACACAAGAAACACACCTGCGTCACACACAGAGAAAATCCACCTGAAACACACACAGACACGCACAAACAAAATACACTCGGGGTTTGTTCCAGACAGGAAGTTCAGCTAATTCTGAGTCTAGTCAGAAACTCCGTGTTAACTTAGTCTGAGATGAGCAGCTGTGCTTGTTTGATATCAGAACAGCTGCTGTGAGTCTGTTCAATCGTCTCAAGAGTATCTTTTCCCAGAGCTGGGAACTACGATAAAAAAACATCATCAGTGGATTACTGATACCTCCGCTCACCATGGTAACCACTGCCGAAAAGCTAGTTATTTCACCACTACTGGGATGAGAGGTTCTTCTGGAAACATACGGGCAATACAAAGAGATTTTTCATAAAAAAATGGAACAATGCTGCTGCAGCTTAGGAGAGAGAAGCATCATGCTGCCTCTGTCGATGTGGAAGTTTGAATCCACTGACTGAATATTAATTTTGTTAAAATCATTGCATGTTAAAATATTGATAGAATAAAATCTTAGTTTTCTATATGTTCTATCCCACCAGTGAAACTCCTTTAGAGCATGCATATCTAAATAGAGGTAAGTCAATCTACCTGCATTCATTGCTTATTTAATGCTTAATGACTCTATAAGTTTTAGAAAGCCGTGTTCATCAATATGTCATATAATCATCACCATGGTATCTTCCCGAACATCGTTTTCAGGCGTCAGAATCACAGAATTCCAGCATAATTCCAGCATAATTCCAGATCTGTTCTGTCTGATTCCTGCTGATGTTGACTTGCCATGAGAAATGGAGCATATTATGGACCAGAGAATCCAAACCAGTCTGATCCAGCTCAGTGATGGTTGGAAATGACTGAACCTGTCTCCTTCTTCCTGTCTTTGAGGTCTTTGCCAAAACACTTTGTCCAGTTAGGCTGTCACTCTGAGATCAGACAAACTTTCAGAGTCTGAGCGAAACGTTCTCACTGCAGAGCTCTGATTGGCTGTTGATCAAATCAATCAGCTACATGTGTAAACACTAAGATTCACTTTCTGGTTCTGATGAGTCAGAAGGTCCGGTTCAGGATCTAATCAAAATTCCCAGCAGATGATTGGATTTTGGGGACAGAACTTTAGACGAAGACAGAATGAAGACCTAAGAAAACACAGGATGATCTCCGAGAAGTTCTAGGGAACAGCTCCATCCATGGCTCCTCCTCCAATCTCTCACATCCAGTTGTTAATTGTCCTCAACACCAGCCTAATGTCCCTTCTGCATAGACATTGATCTTTGGTGCGGTTCCTTGGGCGTCCGGTCACCGCGGTAACTTTGGAGCAGATGGCTGTGATGAGGGCGGCGTGTGAGCCGTCTGCTGTTAGCGGGTTAACAGCAGTTGCTGTGCGTACGTCAGATTAATCAGCTCCAAACTCTTGTGTAATAGATGGAGGGACGGCGTCATAAGCCGGACCTGAGTGGAAATGAGAAATGACCTGTCTCACGGCCGCTGTGTGAAGCATTTCCTTTTCTCTTTTCCTTACATATTAAATAATAGAGTGAGGAATCTGGACTGCTTTTCTTGGCTGTTCAGGAGGGAATTGCTGCTTTTTCTCAGATGTTCGCGTGGTGTTACTGGCTGCTCCAGTCATATGTTGGCCCACAGTTTTCCTGTTTTATTCATCCATACAGTTTTGTTTTGCTCCTCTCCACAGACATGAGACAGATTAACAATTGATGAGCTGCTTCTTGTGGTGCATTTATATTTTCTGAGGTGCTAATTAATACAGTGTCTGCTGCTGCGTAGCGCTGTTTCACAGCATTAATATCATTATAGATGCAGATATTCAGACGAGGCTCAGAGGAAACCTCTGTGTTTAACGGCTGCAGCTGACTTTCAGGATTCCTGACTTTGGCTTTAAACCTCAGAATGTGGATAAAATCTGGATGATATGGATCACTAATCATATCAAGATAGTTTTCTGCTGCATGACCACACTGAAGGTGTCACTGATTGATCCTCAACTGGTTTAATGCCTATAAATGAAGAGTGTGGGTGAAAGCGTTTGAAAAGTTGGAAGTACTGTAACATGTTGTAGACTTAATTAGAGAACAGCTGGAGCTGTTAGCTAAAGTAAAAATGACGCTTTAATTTCAGGTCTTCAGGGATATTTTTTTCTTTCATACTGTTTTAATCTTAAATACATTTTTTCCACACATTAATAGAACATGAGTTAACTATGTTAATCTTTATTTATTTGATTTAGTCATGTGCTAAAATCCATTTAAATATTTTTGTTGCTTTTTTGTGGCAATGTTGATATCCAATTAAAATGTGATTAATTAGTTACAAAGCCTTTCATTAAATGTATTATTTTTTAAATGAGTCCCACCCTTAGTTAAGACACAATATGCGCTATAAAATTTGATATACTTAAAAAAAGTCCAGCTATCACTCTGCCTTAGTGTTTGTTGAGGGGTCCCAGTGAAGGTCGCTCTGTCTTCATTCCTCAGATTGAACTTGTCTTTGTGGTTCAGGTGCAGGTCCAACAGCTCTTAAAAGCTCTTAACATTATTGACTGACCTGCACCATTATTCATTTTCTAAGTTTGAAAATAAAGAATTGTTTTCTACACCTGAGATTTGATCAAATAATTTTCCAAACATA
>JBAMHX010000017.1:25534833-25557292 GCA_037177515.1 Pseudomugil tenellus | reverse complement strand
TATGTGTGTGTGTATATATACAAGAAAATAAAGATGACTTGAATAGCACGTAAAGTTCTGCTTCACTCCTTCCATCTTGTTGACGGGTATTCTGTCCAGATCTCACCTGTTTTTGTGGGTTTTGTCTGTTAGAGACTTATTGTTGTTATCTTTTTTATAGCTTCCTTTTATTGTGCCAGGTGCTGAGTAAATACTTCTATCATCTGCAAACCTGAAGTGTGTTTTACCATAAAGTTTGTTTATTGTCACTGGCAATAAACAAACCTGTGTGTCAGCTATCATTGAAATGGTGAGATCATGATGAGTTAATTTGCCTACAATGTACCTTTTGCACACATTCTGATGTGTAAATCATATATTGGGCAGGTCTAGTAGTCTCTGTGGTCACTGTTAAAAGCAAGTTTTATCTAGAAAAGTACTTTATAGAGCTGGGTAATGCTGCAGACAATATCACGGTAATTTTCCCCATATTGAGCGATATGGATATATTGGATGTATTTCCCAGGATGTCACCCGAACAAACCAAAAGATTCAGTAGTGGAACTTAGGATATAGTTTAATAACATAAAACATTTTGCAAACAGACCAGTCTGTCCAGGTAGGTAAACAACCTGAAACAAAGAAACAAACTAAATAAAATACTTAGCTGTTAAAATACAATAAAAGTGAATCAATAATTTTGTACAGTGAGAAATCTGAATAAATGTTTCAATGCAAAATGTTCATCAGTCTTTATGTTACTTTTAAGATAATTTTGTTACATTAACTCTCACAGAATAATCCGACTACAGTAAGTGGTGCAAAATGTTTGTTTCAGCCAATGCGCAGGTTGCTGGTCGTGGCGAAATGTCCAACATCCCTCAGCGCTTCTTCAGGCCTCCCACAACACTGCTTGTAAAACTGCACAGAGCCGTTTGAGGAAAATTTTTCCTACCTTTATTGTAGCATTGTAATTAATATCCTGAAGCTGCCTTTCTGTGCGGATGCACATCGTTTCTTTGGCCAGAAAGAAAGTATGACCCTGTTGGTTCTTTTAGACCACATCTCATAAAGAGTTGTGGCAGAGAAAGAAGTTTCGCTAAAAGATGCCCGGATTTTCATGCTCTTGGTGGTGGGATGTGATGACAAATATTTGTTGCCATTTCCAATCCTGGTTTGCACCTGCCAACATGTTTTGCAGGCTTGCTTTGTCTTTGGCTACGTTTAAAGTAGCCAAACCACTTCCAAATTATTGATGCTGTGTTTGTTTTTTTTATTTGCATTCACTGCAGCTAAATTATTGAAGTCTTTGCTGCTGCAGGTTAGAGAAGCCTCATCAGTGTCCATTTCAAAACCTGCATAAAGACCCATTTTTGTCTCCTGGCCTCAGATCCAGTGTGACACTCTGGTTTTCTTTTTTTACCATTTTATCGTTTTCTGCTTTTGTGTCTGATTTCATCTATTTTCAGATGTGTTGCATTTGTGTTCAGTAACTGCTTCAAAATAAAAACAGTCAAGTTTTTATCCACAATTTCACAGTTTTTTTTTTTTTGTTTGTTTGTTTTTTGCGGCCCCCCTTGGCTCATTTTTTTCCTCTTTCTGCTCCGTCCACCTCACGCTCTTTTGCCGTCCTCACCTCGACACACTAACCTCTGCACAATGTAAGAAATGGGCGTGCACAGTTCATTCATGACCATAGTTCATCATCGTTACCGACTAACTTTTCATCATGATGGCATTTCTTCAGCAGAAAGATGAGATTTAAACTGCTGGACAGTACATGGAGAACGTTTCTTGGTAACGAATTCTTCCCAGAAAAGTTGTTTTTCTGGAGGAGAGTTGATGTGTAGCACAGAAGTAATAGCTCAGCATATTATCCTCCTCCTTCATCTCCATGACATTCCAGCTGGTACCATGAGTCCCATGGCGTATGATGAGGAGTGATTGTGTGACCAGGTCCGGTAGGCGTTGAGCTGAGCAGGAAATACAGGATGTTTGTCAGAGAGAAGACTTTTCTTCTAATCTGAGATGAAGATCTTCATCCCTCCTACCGCCGGGTGCTTCTGTTTTTATGCCCTGGTGCTTAACGGGGGTGATGAGGACAATGAGGGAAGAGATAGATGCAGCAGGTCACACTGCTGTAAGATCATTTAATTCCAAAATGATGGAAACACAACCAGTCAGGACGTCAGACATGCAGCAGTCTGAAAGTCTCAGATGTTATTTGTAGTTTTATAATTCTGCATGACTCTGGTTGTAGCAACTAGACTAGTTAATTCACTAAATGTTAACTTTCCTCTGATCCGGTATAAGTGAGTCGATGCGAGGCAGAAGTTTGGATGGGTGTGTAGAGGAAAATGGTATTAACTCCAAATGTGTGTTTAAAATTCTTTCTTTCCAGTGTTATTTATGATGCAGCTATTCTGCTAAAACACAGCTGGAAGTCAAAGCTATTTTCAATGTAGTTTACAGAAATTTTACTTGTTTTATTTTGGAATGTTGGCATCAAAAGATATAAACAAATAAAACTTTAAAACATAAAATTAGCATTGATGTGATTTTACACATTTATAGCGTTGGGAAATTAATTAATGCTGAATAATTATTTCTATGATGGTAATCTAGCTGGACGCTAAGCTAATTTGATAACAACTATATAAATAACTTTGTCCATTACTGTGTATCTCGAAAATATTATCTGTGTTCAGGTCCAAATTGAGTCAAATATTTGCAGGAAAACATATTTTCTGGCCGTAAAAGACATCATGAAAAACATCTGAACTACTTCCATTCTTATTAAACTGACTAGGAAAGTCTGAACAGATAAAACGCATCTCTTCACTGACAGAAATTTCACTATAGAGCAGTTTTTCCTATATTTTCCCACAATGGAACAATATAGTAATATAGTTGAAATATTATTGTTTTACATTATATTTCAATACCAGATCATTAAAATTGATTTGTAATTATAAATAGGAATACACAGAGTTGATCAATATCTGACTGCTTGTATTTATTGATTATCATATCAGTGTGCTGATAATGCAGCACTGAAGCATCATGATGCATTGTTGAATACAATCAAAGATAAGATCATTTTAGTTGAATTTAATCGTGACACTAGTGAAAATGCACAGCTTTATTATGCAACAACATGAAATCGCAGCACTTAATCATCTCAACATTTAAAAATATATTATTTAAACATATCAATCATTATTTTTTATAATTCTTTTCTATATCGCCCAGCCCTGTGATGTAATCGTCACACAAGGAATATCTAGCAAACTGACATCAGTAGTAAAATGTCAAATCCCTGCTTAGATCACGTTTTGTTGATTTTTCTGAGAAAATTTAAATTTCATATCCTTCTTTCTCAGGACCTGCAGTTTGTCAAAGAATTTCCTGATCTGTGGGAAAATAAACAGTGTATTTGCTTTGTCTTGGATCAGAAATAGTAATATGTCTACATAATGATTAATACTAGTTGTTATGGCAACAGTGACAGCGGACTGGGGGCAGTAACGGGAAGGGAAGAGGGGCTTCACCTGTAGTGCTGATGGCCACCTCAGAGGCAGGTCCTGCTCTCCTCTTCATGTTAGGCTTCATCAACTTTATTAATAGTTTTCTTCCCTCTTGCCAGGACTCGACCATCTGATGCAGACGTCATGTTATCTTTCATGTCCTCCAACATTTTCTTTAACACTGAACTGGGTTTCTTCTGAATCGTAGCTCCTCATGCTTCCTGTTTCTCATATTGTTATACTGTCAACAGAACTGATGTGATGACAGCAATCTGGTTCTCTGTATAGGTGTGGATGTGTGGAGGTCGAATGGAGGACATCCCTTGTTCCCGGGTAGGACACATCTACAGGAAGTACGTCCCTTACAAAGTTCCCGGAGGTGTCAGCTTGGCCAGGGTGAGTCTCAGATTGTTTGATGGCAAGTTGATAAACCAGAAATATGAAATATATATATATATATATATATATAGCTTCCTGGACAGGACTTTCTATGAGGAGGAGGTACATGTAACAGTATGTATGAATTATTACTGACGCTCCAACAGACCTCAAACCCAAAAATCCATGCAAAAGAGAGAAATGTCACACATTGTGGGGTATTTCACTAAGTTAATGTACCTAAAATATTTACATATTTTAATCCTTTTTGAAGTGAGTCTCCACCTCCCGCATTAATCTTCAAATAGCCATATTGGAATAATATCTGAATGTATTTTAGACTGGAACCGTCAGCATGATCCGTCTGTCCTTTATGCATCACAAATACTTATCTATGCGTTTTCCTTTTTATTCTGCTCGCTCACATTTTTATTTATTTGGTGACAAAAATCCTACTAAAACCAAACTCAGTAGCGTTGCCGCTCCCGTAATGTGCTGCATATGAGAGCAGTCTCATCTTTCAGTGGAGTTACATTGACAGTGTGGAAAAACCAGTATTTCTATTGGCCAGTATTTCACAGTATTTTTATTTATTTATTTTACACACCAACGTAAAATTCAGGCTAGTTTGAGTTCGAAAAATCCCTTGCCTGGATGTCTTAACATTTTCCTTCACTTGGTCACTTTTCTCCTGCTTTTCTTATTCTGTGACTTCCTGTTTCCATCAACCAAACTAGTCTGATTGTCATTTAGTAGCTGGTAATGCTGGACGTAGGAAGTCTGTACATGTAAACAGAATAGTTCTATTTTTTTTTTCTTCTTACATGAAGTGTAATTGTACTTTTTAAATGGAAAAATCAAATAATTTGATTGTAAATAATAGCTGTAGAATTAAGATCGTTGCCTCATCTGCACACTCGCATCCATGTAATTACACACCAGCAAGCAGAAATGAATCCAGCTGCCAGGCTCTGAGATGTTCCTGGATCTGTTCAGACAGGACTTTGTGGAGGCAGAGCTGCAGCTCTACTCCTCAGAGCCCGAGGTTGGCTTCAGGCGATGAGCTCTTTTTTCCTGCTACATATGTGCCCCGAGGGCTGGAGGTGATGTTTTTATTCTCAACCTGGATTCTCCCTTATTTCATCCTCCAAACCCCTGAGGCTTCTACCGTACGTTCCCCCCCGACATGCCGCCACATCTCACAGAAACATATTATCTGGTTTTCTCTGAGATGTATCGGGGATGGGGGTGTTATTCAGATCATCGTGTCTAATCACTCGACTAAAATAACTGTTATGTTTTTATTCTTGCAGATAGAAACGTTTATTTCTACTTGCTGTGGTTCCACAAACATGCTGCCACCATTTTTACTACGGTGTCTCTGAATGGACAAACTGCTTTACTGGCTTTGTTGGATAGTAGCGACAGTAATGCCCTGAAAGCATCATAAAGAACACAGTGCAGGTTTACATATAAATGAAAACATCTTTAGACCTGGATAAATTTTGGCGACTGATATAAGCCGTCTTTCTTAGTAGATGTCAGTAACTTGCGAATTATGAAACACTCTTCTCCCAGAAATTACACCCCGTTATTTCTAACCTCAGTCACCCCGTTTGATATTTTTTTTTCCTTTTCTTATTTGTTTTGGAATAACAGACACTGCTAACTCGCAGCAGTCCTTGCCAAGCGCTCTGGTAGGCTCCAGCAGCCTGTAGCCGTTGCCAGAAATGCCACGACGTGTTACTGTTGGCAAAATATGAGCGCCCACTTCTTCTTCTGCAGATTGTTTTGAAATTGCACTTTTTTCTATTGTGACTTCCATTTCAACTGAAAAAACTTCCTTTTAGTGAAATTTACCTCACACACACCAGTAAAATTTAATTTAGGACATTTCACTACAGTGTCTAAATGATTTTAGTGTAGTTTATGAGAGAATTTCATTATAGTGTATGAAAGATTTCACAAAAATATGTGAATGACGGGAATCTCGCTTGTATATAAGAGGGTAATTCTGAACAGTGTCCCAAACGGCTTCTCAAAGTTTACTCTTGTCATTTACTTCAAAGCTGTATCACTAATTTATCTCCAGACAAAAGAGAACAGGATGTTTTTTTAAACTGAATTATTGTCCCCGTTTGATGGTGTTGGAGAAATGTCATATATTAGCTTAATTACCTTGCTCTTAATTAATGTCTAGCTGAAAGGTCCGACCATAAGGCTGCTAAACTGATGTCATTCTGACCTTTAGTAAACCACGAGACGAGACCTTTGGTTTTGTTTATCGTATCAAAAGAACAGGCTCCAGATTGACGCATGTAACCAAAGTCTTTAAACAAAGTGGCTCTAAGTGACCGGGCAGAATAGTTTCAGACTTCTGTGTGACAACAGATCTCTGGAGGGATTCTCCCCAGGTTATAACCTTGTACCATGTCTGTATGTCTTAATGTATGTTTCACTTCATGTTTTAATGTTTAATGTATGTTCAACTTCTTATATTCTTCATTATTACATTTATATTCTTCTCAATCTAAAGAAACCAGTGTCCTCGTCCTCAACAGGAAAAACGGCCATTACAATGGTTTGGTGGGTGTTCATTTCAAGCCCCGTCCACATGTGGAACCGAATAGAAGCTGCTGAGGAAGTGGCCTGTGCTGGTGTTAAAGTAGTTTAAGATCAAATGTTTTGGTTCTGGAGCCACTTAAATTCAGCTTCTGGCTCAGTGAATGTTTCATATCCAAAGCAAACCCAAAGGAAACCTCGTTTGGCTTCACAACAACTAAATACTACAATATGAGAGATGAAGGGAAAAGAGAAAGAAAAGTCTTGTCATGTCTTTTGTTGCTTCACTGGGGAAACAATTCAGCACAGTCTATCTGCTCTCATGACTACAGACAAGTTGCTTCTGTTTTTCTATCTCTTGGCTCCAGGGACCCCAATGACAGCTCCTGTAGGATGGCTGGCCTCCTTTTTACTGAGAGGCTTTGATCATTTTGTCATGTTAAATCAGTCAAAACATGGAGGACGGGAGGATGCAGAAATGATGGGTAGTCTGTGTGTTAGTGAAGACACGATGTCCTAAAATGCTGCTAACAAACCGGCCGCCTGGAGACTGAAGGAGATTTCCTCTCACATTAATACTTCTGCATGTTCAGATACCATGGACACACCACAGCAGTCTCCACTCGGGTCCTCTGAAGGAGTGCTGCCATCACTGTGTTCTTGAACACAGACAAATATGAAAACTGACTGTTTAATGTAACATGGATTCCTGATGAGGCTCCAATTCTGCAAAAAAAGTTTTGTCAACTTCTGCTGGAATACAGTGGATCATCCAGCAGCTTCAGACAGATTTTTACTCAGTCTGAAGAGATCAATGCAGGGCTGAGATGTGACTTGGACACATCTACTCAAGGACAGTTCGGGAACGCCGTTTGATCAGGCAGGAAACTCTATGAAATGTCTTTGATTTGCTTTCATACTGCACTTAAAAGTGGTGTAGACGAGAATTAATCCAATTATTTGATGTCATGAGAAACTTTGTCAATAGCGAGGGAGGTTGTGCACATGACAGTGTCCTCCCGTAAATGTTCTTAATTCCTCACCATCATCAGATTATCTGTTCGACCTTGTTGAGTCTTTCGCGTCAGCAGAAAGGCAGGAAAGACTATTTTTCTCTCATACTTCCCGCATTAACCACGTCCACTTAAAAAAAACTACATGATAGCTGTTTGTCACAACACAAGAAAAAAGGTCTGACTGGATGATGTGCTGAGTAAAAACTCCCAAACCAGGAAGACAAACCAACGCCCACCTCAAATGTTTGACCTCGCAGTACTTCTCGAAATCCCATTAGAAAAATATTCTGCTTCACTGTTCAGTCAAAAACAACCCGTAAAAAAATTGCATCCTTTTGGCTCAAGTTATCTGTTTTGTAACAGTCTTACTTAAACAGACCAACTCAGCTAGATCACGTCATGCAGAGGACGCTCTCTCCAAAATAAGCCTGTTACATACTCTCAGGGTCTCAGGGCCATAAAACGTCATTTTGTTCTCGCAGACATTGTTGGAGGACGTCTTGCGGCTTTTTCTCAATGCATCAGCACGGCACAACTTTCTTTTTGTGGGGCTTTGAGTTGTGTCATGTGATTGGTTGGACCTTTGAGGTGGGTGTGGTTTAAGCGTAAAAGCATAAAGCGGAAGGTTGTCACTTCAACATTTTCGAATAGTTTTAGTCAACAGCTGATGAAGGTGGCGAGAAAGTAAAGCATGAGGCATTTAAAGACAACTCTGTCCAGCCGCAAATTAAATTTCTTATTAAATATAAAATAACCGGTTCAGTTCATTGCACATAAAAACACAAGCATCCACCAGCAGTAATCCCCGCCCTGTCGCATACAAACCATCTCATTCGCCAGATCCAAACAAACTTCTGCAGCATGTAGAACTAGAAGCTTCTCACTTCACGGGAACTTTGTAACAAGCTTCATACTGACCAGAAAGGAAAAATAAGAAAATCCAGGTCACTGGACTCAAAAACGTTCATAGAGTCTCCAGTCTGGTGCTCCAGTTGTGAGCAGAATGTGTCCAGTAGCAGCAGGAGAAGCATCCGGATATCTTCCATTCTGCTCTATGTCACGCTGTGTTTGCTTCACTGGATGCTCTGTTTACTTTCATACTGGGAGGGAATTAAACCAGGGGGGCCTCTGTTTCTAAGAAGGTGTACCACATGAGCGTTCACATGGCTCCACGCGGAGCTTAGTATCTGTGGAAGTGGACCAGGGTTCATGTAAAGCAAACCAAACAGAAGTGGTGTAAATGCGCTGAGTGTGTAAAACACCAGGTTTTTGGGTTTTTTTTAGTTAAATTTGAAGAAATTCCAGAGCAGGGTTGGCGAGCTTTGGCTCTCGTCTTGAAAGATTTGGATATCTCTTTTAGCCAATAGATCCATTTGATTTGAATCGGGTGTGCTGGTTTGGGGGTGCGTGGAAAACCTGCAGGACTCCAGGCCTCAAGGGTTCCCACCCCGGCACTAAATGATACTGAATCTCTTTTCACACATTTCATCATCAGAAACTTCCAGGAGAAACTGATCAGTTTGTTCCTGTTTAGGGAAGCGCAAGGTGTGAAGGAGGTGCAGCAGAAACGGTGTGTGTGATGGCAGGTGGGAGCATTTGTCTTCCACCAACATTTCCAGGAATTTTTATTATCTAGAATGTTTTTACTTTAATAAAAGAATTCCTGATAACCTAAAGGTTTTCCCTCTCACCACAAGGTTCTGGAAAGGTTTTCCATTTGGGCTGATACCAGCTGCTGGTCCAATGGTCAGGTCCACTAAAGTTGTTCTGGTTCTTTCGGTCTCTTTAACTATTCCCGAATGTGTTTCTGCATGTGTGCCAGACATGCAGCTCTCCAGCTGTCCGATTTTCTCCCACATACTGTTGTTTCCAACTGAAAGTTATGCTCAATGTCATCCCCAGTAAATACGCTCCACAGATCTTGGAACTGGTCATCCATCCAACCCCCCCATCCCCCCCTGTAGCTCCAGCTTTCAAATGATGGAAACACAGTCATGTTTGTGAAGTAAAATAAACATGTTTGCAGAAAGAAAAGGGACACTGAAGACAACGAGTAGGTTAAAACAAGCAACACGGGGAAAACGACACATAAATTCTGATGTGCTAGAAAGAAATAAGCAAAACCAAACGTGTTTATTTGCTTTGTTTACTGCACTTCTGTTTTTAGCTGTTCATCTTTTGTTTGATTCAAATATTAAACAGGAACTGTGATTTGTGTCATCAGGAAGATAAAACGTAAATATAAAGCTTTTATAGAAGCACCAAATAAAACATTCCCACAGCCTACAAAAGACTTATATTACTAACTTAATGTAAGGTAGAAACTCTGAATGAAAGTAAATATTCAGATAGTAACGGTGAGAGCTGATCTCCATGACTAGGCTGCACAGTGAAGGCCAAACTGGAACAGAAACACAGCAGCTTGTACACCAAGTTTTTTTATTTATCCACCAAAAGACAGATGGAGGTTTCATGAGGAAAATCTGTAGAATTAAGTAGAGACACTAGAGGATTATTTTAATAGAAAGGCTCAAACTGTTTGTTCCAGTGCATTAATCAGTGCTGGGAGGAAGAATGAAGCTGATTACAAGGTTAGAAAGCAGGAAGTGACATCACTACTCTGGTTCTCATTATGGAAACATGTTTCTGCGTTGAGCGATGTAAGAGTTGGAAGTAAAATATGAACGTGTTGTAATTTCAGAACCTGAAGCGTGTTGCAGAGGTTTGGATGGACGAGTACGCCGAGTACATCTACCAGCGCCGGCCTGAGTACCGCCACCTGTCAGCGGGAGACATGACGGTTCAGAAAGAGCTGAGGAACCGACTCAACTGCAAAAGCTTCAAGTGGTTCATGAACGAGGTGGCATGGGATCTGCCCAAGCATTACCCACCAGTGGAGCCCCCTGCAGCTGCGTGGGGAGAGGTGCAGCCCACTTTTCAATCACTCCATGTTTTTACCTGTTAAAACTCCACTAGATTATTTATATCATCATCACTCTCAGGAATGGTTTTACTCTGTGGGATAGAATGTGACGAATGGTTTACAGGAGCTGGCCGAGCTTTCGTTTCCAATACAAAGTTTTACAATCTGACCATAAAAAATCATCATTATTCAGAGATTCTGTATGATAAATCCACAGTGACACCATTTGTAGCACATTTTTATCATAAAAGATAATCACTGTCAAGTACTTTGTTGCTAAGAGGCCTTTTTTCACCTGGAAATGATGATGAAGCCACTTCCTGTCAATCTTTCCACAAATCAGAGCTTAAATCGATGGTAATGTCCTATTAAGAGGGGCTGCAGATCAACATGTTGGTGCAAAAACCAGCTGAGTTGGTAGGTAGTATCATAAATAACTATAAATACAGGAGCCTTGTGTGTCCAACCAGTACTAAAGCTCAGTTTTTTACCTCTGACACAAGTTTCGGTTACTGACAAAGGCGACCTGGTGATTGTGTTGTTACTGGTCTCCGTGTTTGTCTTGCAGATCCGGAACGTCGGCAGCAACTTGTGTATGGAAAGCAAACACTTTGTATCCGGGAGTCCCATCCGTCTGGAGGGCTGCATAAAGGGGCGGGGCGATGTGAGCTGGAGCCACGGACAGGTGAATATTCCAGAATATGTGTGTTTGTCTTCGTGGATTCGTGGATGCAGAAACATTCATTCTTTTCTCCATCTTAGTTATTTATTTAGATAATTTCACAGACTCAGTTTAAGAGTTCAGTTTCAGCATCTTCTTTTCTTCATTAATTAATTAGACTAAATACTATTATTGTCTCCAAGTGATTTTCCATCCTGTAACATTTCCACTGAGAAGAAACCCATCTTTACCTCTTTCTGATCTCATATTGTTTAGTGACAGTCTTCATTCAGAAAAAAGATGAAAAACTGATCTGTAAAACATAAATATATATAAATAATAAATAATCCACCAGCAGAGCACTGATGGGAGAGAAAAATGTCCCTCTGCAGATGACATCATCGCTCCATCTCTGTTTAGCAGTTTCGCTTTCTAGATTTTAACTAAAAAAACAAGTTAGATGTTGTCAGAAGAGACTCAGCATGATTTCAGGCTTCTCTTGTGGGTTCACAACGTTGCTGTCATTTCCTTTAAACACAGATGAATGTGACACACAGAGGCTTCATTATGTTAGCATTGTTCTAGAGAACTCCGTTTGTAGAAACACGTCGCACTGAGGATGTTAAAGCTGAGCTCATAGTACAACCCTAATGGATTGGATGTCCCCTTTTGTTTCTGCAGCTGAAATACTGCGACTCAGAGCTCTGACACTTTAATTGCTTTTATCCAAAGATGCATTGTAGTTTAATTTGTGTCACAGTCGCGAGCTCTGTTCAGTGCCAGCCAGAAATGGATTTCCCTGCAAATCGGCGGCAGCTTTCTGGCAGCTGTCCTTGTCTGAGGCTTTTGGTGGTGTCGGGGAACTCTGGATGCTGATGAGCCAAAGGAGCGCTGCTTGTTTTTATGTATTTCTTACAGGAAGGCAGTTAGTTTTCATTCCTAAATGCTGATCTAGATGTTTATTTTCTGAACTTGGTTTGCTAAAGGAAACCACTTCATCTTCAGTACTTTTTTGGAGAAACAGACTAAGCTCTGCTAAATAAATCTATAAATGTTTCATTGTCATGAAAGATTAACACCTAAAAATGTTGTGATGAGTTTTAGTTACCATATTTAACATAAAAAATGTTTACAGATCTAAACAGCGTGGTAAAAACATCCTTCTCTGTCACATTAATAAGCTATATATGTAGAAAACCTAGACACACACAGCTATGACCTTCAAAAATCCCTCTAATAAATGGTAAATGAACTTATATATAGTCGTGCTTGTATATAGTCCAGTCGTGCCAACCAACAAACACCCATTCACACAAACGCACCCCGATAGGCACATTGGGGGGGCAATGCAGGGTTCAATACTTTGTATAAGGATGCTTGGGCATGTAGTCCGGGGATTCAGTGACCTTCCGGTTGGAAGATGATTACCATCCCCCCATGTGAATTGTTGTGTGATTGTGTTTACTAGTGATCATGCCTGATGTAGATATGATGGAGATGAATCACCCCCCATGCCTCCCTCTCGATCACGTGAGAGCTCGAGGAGCCAGAATGCAACTTTGTGTAAATGTATGTTTTGATGTAAATGTGGGGTCACGGTTGGAGTATTTTCCCGCAAACATCAGCTGAAATTAAGTTAGAAGACGGCCAGTTAACATTTACAGCATGTCCACACATTCCTGACTTGTTTTACACAGATATGCAAGGCAGAAAGCCACCAGGGGAAAATTTCTCCATTGTGTCAACAGAGCTTTGTAAGTTTCCTCCATTAAATCTGTGGTCTAATGACTATGCACCTCTGTAAGATAAAGATGGTGCTGCCTTTTCATTAGTGTTGTCATGGTGATCAGTTGATCCTTACCACTTCTGACACCAAAACTTTGGAGAAAATTTTCCATTATTTTCAAATTAAGTTCTAATGAATGAGTTTCAAGCCAAATAAAATGCTCCTTGTATGTTTGGGATGTTTAAGGAAACCAAACTGCTTGGGCTTCAAGTGGGTTTGATCGTTTTTAAGATTATCTTCTAGTTACATGGCAAGCCATTTTTTTCCTATTTTAGATAAAATTGGGAGAATGTTTATTGGATGATAATTTTCTAATTTGGTTTTATAACCAGATTAAAGACTTCAGCAGTTTTCCACCTGGAAGCCATTCTGTTTTGGCCTCTGGGCAGGTCTATTTAATGAGTAATTGGGTATTCAAGTATATCTTTATATTATTTAATGAGATTAGTATCAGCCCTGCAACAGACTGGTGATCCGTCTAGGGTTGTATTGTTTTTTTTTTAACTGAATCATCTATTGTTTTCGTTAATTACCTTTGCCAAGGAGGTAATGTTTCTTCCGGCATTTATCTGTTTGTCTGTGTATGTACAACATACTTCAAAAAGTTATGGATGAATTCTCATGAAAATTTCAGGATGTATCCAGAATGGGAAAATGAAGAAGTGATTAAATTTTGGAGCTGATCTGGATCCAGGAATTTTTTGAAGGATTCTTTAACATTGCAAGATAGCCACTCGGCCCCCTACAGGCCGTTTCTGTCTGTTTCACTCTGACAAAGTGTGTGACTGAGTAATATTTTTGGATGCGAGGGGATACGAGGGGAAATTGAGCTTGGTGGAGGTTTGTGCTAAAATGGCTTAAAATTTCTATTAAGTTAAAATAGACCACTACTTTCCACAAAAACATAATTTAGCAAGACCTTAGACCAATCCTGTTTTTGTAATGTATCTTCTAAATTTTGGTCTTTGCTTTTGTATGATAACTGTTATAACTATGATAACTATTGTATGATAACTACTACACTCACGAGACTAGTGAGGTGCTTTCTATTGTCTTGAACAAAAAATTAAGTCCTGAGAGCAAATGAATTATTAATTGGACCTCGTATAATTTGTGTAAATCTTTTTCTTCTTATCTGATTTCACATCCCACTTTACTTCCATCATTATAGATTAATGTTAAACTAATTTTAAAGTTAAATAACTTCCAAATAGCTTCAATTGATCATAAAATACATTAATGAAGATGTTTTTTGATAGAGAACTAGATTAGCTTTTTTCTGGCAATAAATTTACATTAATCACAGTTTGATGTAAATGCCAAGTGGCCATTAAGTTTGTTTGTATTTTTGCATTTTAAACCGCCCACCCCATCTTTCCCACACCCTCTATATCCTAAAAATATTATATCCCAGCATGTAAAAGTGTGTGATGACAAAGCAGTGTGTGATGACTGGGATAACCAGATTTCTGACATACATCCATACATCATATACAAACTAAATACTGCAGATGTCCTCTTGGTTTGAGTTTGACTTAGTTTAGGGTTTGAAAAAAGGTGCATTCAAGGTGTACTTTTCCTTTCAGTAGTTGCTGCTGACCCTAGTAAAGCCATCTCTTCTTCAGTCGATCTAACAAGTGGTGGATGTAACCCAGCTAGAAATAGAGAATGACCAGATTTCCGAGGAAGCCCAGATAGCAGTGGAAGAGGAAGAGGTTCAGCTAACAGCGATGGAAGTCCAAGAAGAGCTCTGAGTGCACCATGGTTAGCGTTAGATGTAGTATAAGTAGCATTTGTTAATATTGTGTTATTGGGCTTAATTTTACAAGTAGCTGGGAGTTGTAGTCTGCTGCCTTAACGTACCTGTGACACAGCTTAAATCTGCTCACCAGAGCTTCTCCACAAACCTGATTCTCTCCTCTGGCGTGTGTGTGAGCTCTGTGCATGGACACAGCTTTCACTGTTGATTGGCTGTCACATGGTGTGTGTGTAGCTACAGATGGTGTTGTGGGCGGGACAACACTCGAGACAGAGTAGTGACTATATACAGAGCGGCGCAGCTGTATCACAGCTAACATTACCATTTTGAATTGTTCTCTTATGGGCCGTTGGGTAAACAAAAGATTGATGCCAAAATGCTGGTAATTGTTCTATCCTCAGTAAATTCCTCTGAGCTTGACGTTAGTGAACAAGTATTATTGTTCACTAAGTACAAATAAAGAAAATGAAATCATCTTCACATTAGAGATTTGCTAACATTCTCAATTTCTAAAAGATGTGTTTCTAAAGGCAAGAAAATATGGAGAATATGCAGCAGTTTTATCAGAACTTTTACCAAATCCTTCCACGTCTGAATGTGGGCTTTTTCTCATGTCTAGTGCTATAGTTTTAGAAGTTTAAGAGTTTTTTTTATATATATAAAATAAACATAATTGTAATTTCTGTTTTGAATTAATGAAGATTTTTTTCATATAATTTTTTTTTTTGTTGTTTGATGAAGTTCTTTTATTTTTTCTTTTAAATCCCAACTCTACATTAAAACAGTTGAGACATCACAGATGCAACTGTTTTTCATTGCAGGTGTTCACGTTCGGCTGGAGGGAGGACATCCGGGTGGGGGACCCCATGCACACTAAAAAAGTTTGTTTCGATGCCATTTCCCACAACAGCCCCGTTACGCTATATGACTGTCATGGCATGAAAGGCAACCAGTTGTGGCGCTACAGGAAGGTACACATCTGTCTCTCTCCCCTCCTGAAAACAAATGACTTCAGGTCTGCTTGAAGTGTTTCACGTTGTAACCGAACTGCGACTTGAGCTGATGGATATTTCCCGCTGCTCATCATGCTGCTGCTGTCACACAGGAGGCCACATTAGCTGGATTTAATGTAGACATGAAATTAACTTTTTTTGCAGTTGCAAATAGCTAAATGTAAACGCTTCCAACATAATAAATGCAGCGCAGGAAGTCCCATTAAAAATCAAAACAAGGTTCTTCCTCTTCAATAATATTTCATGGTTGTTTGTGTTGCTCTGAATTCTTCAATATGAGCAATTAAATCTTAAATCCCAGAAAATAAATGATTAAATAATAAAATAATGAATGTTTGTTTACAGTAAAATCCATGTTTTTATTTTTCATCCTCCAGGACAAATGTTTGTATCATCCCATCAGTAACAGCTGCGTCGACAGCAATGCCAATGAGCGGCGGGTCTTCATGAACACCTGCGACCCCTCGTCCCCCACCCAGCAGTGGCTGTTTGAGAGGATTAACACCACCGTCCTGGAGCACTTTAACCGCGGCACTAACTGAAGCCGCACGGCATCTCCGAGTCCGGACTCCTGTAACCGTGGAGCTGCTGAAGCTACTGCTGATGGGGGTGATGGAGATGGGGTGTTCCTGCTAACCTGCTGCTGAGGTGACGGCCATTTCTCTATGGGGTGCTTGGAGCGATGCAGGATTGGGGAAGAAAGACAGAGCCGATCTGCGACTGATGGGTCTGCTTCATAGTGATTATCCAACATCGCTCCTCTTTTCTGTTCCACCTCTCTTTTATCCTCCGTCTCTCTCTGCTTCCTCCTGCATGTCCATCTGCCGGCATGGCTGCACCTCTGCTCTTTCTCTCCATTCTTTCCCTCTTAAGTCTCTCCAGCCTTGACAACGTCCCTGGTGGGGGATTGGGGTGGGGGGGTCATGCTGAGCCAAAGTGGTTATGACACCCAGGCAGAACCATTGTGAGAATCACCTGCTGAAACCCTCGTCTGGATGTAGCTGCGGGAAGTTGACGGAAAGGCAGAGACCTCTTCCTCCCTTTTTTTTCTTTTTTTGGCCTCCTCGCTGTATTTATGTCTCAGATTTGTCACTGTGCCGACTTCGTCTTTTATCCCTCAGCGATGCCCTCATGGAGCGGTCAGAACACACTTTATCTCCACAAACGAGAAAACTTTAACCTCTTTTTGACAAAGCCTGGTTTCTGGAGTTACATACCTAAAATAAATGGAGAATATCTTCATAACTACAAGGGCTGTATGTATAATCTTAATCTCTAAATGATGTAGAAACATGTGAGATTGCTAGAGATGGCAAATTTTCATGTTTTTATTACATTCCTTTAAAAATGCTTACAGTGTGTGAAGTGCAAAGATCTTCTGAACCGCACTTATCTCATACTGTCCCCATACAAGAGGAGGTTAAACTTTTGTCTGGCTGCAGCATCCGGCCTGTCAGGCTCTGACGCTGGTATTGTCTGCCGAGTGTCTGGTCACAGCACCACCAGCTGACCCCTGCCTGGCTGCGAAGCTAGCAGGTCAGCTGATTCACAGTCAGCTGTTGGCTGATTGGCCACCAGCCAAGCTGATGCATCGCTTCACCATGTGGCAGAAGCAGTGAGTGATGGAGGAAAGACTGTGGAGAGGCTGGCCTGCATAGCTGTTGGATGAAGATGAATGTCGGGGTTTAAAATGCATAAAGCACTTAGAGAAGGATAAACTTGAATGACATCTTAGTGCCTTGTTGGAGGAGGACTTCAGGTGTGGGTCGAAATGAAAGAAGGGAGCAGTTCACAGCAGAGAGTCAGTGAACGCACCGTCCGAACCTGCTGTGAGTCTGATGGACTACTTCTATCTGAATCTTCACATGATGCGGTTTTTTTTTTTCCTCATAAAAATGTTGTGTTCCATGTCACTTTATATATTATTTAATTTAGGTTTTCTTTGTTTTTAATCAGGCGTTTGGATTTAGTGCTTCAGCTGATTGCTTTAATTGTTGTTTTTCACCTTGTGTCTGGGTGTCGTGGTGGGTCACCTTCTCCCTGATCTGAGTTTTATAAACTAAATCAATGTACAGCTTGTGCTCTCTGAATCAGTAGATGTGGATCTAGTCAGCAGTTAGAGAAATCAATTTTTTTTCTCTTCCACCATCACCTTTTTTACATGGACCAACGTTATGTGGAGGCGTTCCAGATATGCACCTCAAAGACACAACAGTAGGGAAACTGAGACAATAGATGTGTTGTAAACAGGGTTGGAGAATAATGAGGGCAAACTGACTTTGCACTATTTATTTTTAATATTTAACACATATATACACTGCCTTGCCAAAAATGAAAAAAAGTCCCACACTCCGATATCTTTCCTTACGCTTTGATTCCAGCTGCTGTTGCCATGGCGTTGTTTCCAAAACCTCTGCAATGTCACAAGATTTCCATCCAGTGTTGCATTAACTTGTCACCACGATCTTGTAATGATGATGAGGAAGTCTGAGTTTTCTGTAGCCACATCCCAAAGATCCCCAATGGGGTTCAAGTATGGACCCTGTGGTGACTCATACTGACCCGACCAACTGCAGCAACTCCAGATCATCACACTGCCCCCACAGACGGGTACAGTAGTCACTAGGTATGATGGCCCCCATCCCTCTGGAACAGGATAAATCTGGACTCATCAGACCAACCTTCTTCCAGCTCCAGAGTCCAATCTTTATGCTCCCCAGTAAATTGACGCCTTTTTTCCCCATTAGTCTCACTGATTAGTGGTTTTCTTAAAGCTACACAGCTGTTCAGTCCCAATCGCTTGAGTTCCCATTTGTCCATGATCTTACTTAGAGTTAAATGTAGCCCAAAGTTCCACTACTGTTTTTCTTCCAACACTAATCTTTCAGGATTTTTTCCCAACTTATTTATTTCTGACAGATGAGAGCTCCCCACTCTCCTTCCAGTTTTTAATAATACAATGCCGTTTGTATCTTCTTACAGGATTTTTCTTCTTGATGCATGCCAATTATTCGACTCGTCCTAAAATTCTTTTCCAAAGCCATGAAAAGTATCTCATTAATTAATCTATTTTAATCACATTTTTGTCCCCAAAAGCAAATTTTTTTAATGTAAATTTTAGTGGATAATTAAATCAAAAATAGATACAGACATGGAAATGGTACATTTTCAAGTAAAAACGGTTAGAAAGAAAACGGAGTGGTCTGGGCATCATTTGTTCATTTAATATTCATTTCAAAATTGAAAATAAAAAAAAATCACCTTGTTTTTATTATTCTGTTAGAAATATTTTTTTTAAATAAATGAAAGTAGAAAAATAGTTGAAGTGGTTTTGGTTCACTGATGTGACAAAGCTTCTCATCAGTTTCTTTTGCTAAATTTAGATTTTTAATTTGACATGAGGAACAACTTTACTTAAATAAATGTCAATTCCACATATTTTTGCATTAACACATTCAATTTTTATAAAAATCCCAAATTATTTTCCAAAACATTTTTTCTTTAGCAGTGATCTGGTGACCCCTTGAAGGTATCTTTGGGACCCCCAGTTTTAGAAAAATGCTCCGGGGTTTTTTGTTTTGAATTTATAAAATAATAAAGAGGAACAAAATGATCATTTATATTTTTTCATTTCCAATTTTGAACTCAGTATTAAACTACAAATAATACACAAGCTCTTAACAGATATAAAGTTAGCCGTTTTAAATACTTTAACAGCTCCAGCTGTTCTCTTAATAAGAGTCTGCAATATGTTACAATACTTTTAATTTGTTGTTTTTATCCACACGATTTATTAATAGACAATAATGTCTGAAAATAAACTGGGCAAAAATTGACCATTGGCAACAGCAGCGATCGTCTCCTGCTCCGACTGCAACGTGCAGCTGGGCGCAGCATCGGGACCAAGCTTATTGCGTTCTTTTAGAAAGAAGGGTTTACACAGCAGCTGCTGCTCATAAAGAAATACGTGATATCATGTCATCTAAATTTGTCAACATCAGCAGAAACATCGCTTCTTAATAGTCTTTTCTTCTGATAGTCTGATAACATAGCAGCTATGTTAATAAAACATTCCACTTTCTGCAAATAAACATAGAATTTTTAACGCATTTGTTTTTGTTTAATATTTGTAGTTACTGTGTTAAAAGTGTCATGTTTTCACAAACATGTTGGAAAGAGACCATTGTCATAGCAACTGAGAAAATATCAATGAAGTTTGAAGTTTTACAACATGAGAATATATATAAGTGTGTAACTTATTATTTTCTGCTTTTAACCGAGTAATTCTAATGTGCAACAAAGGGGTCGTCCAGCAAAGGAAGTAAATATAAAGTAGAGCCCAAAAGAGGCTTGAGACAGGTGTCCACGCCTGTCCTACCCTCTCACTGTCTTCCACGTTCGATCATATATAATATGACAGTAAACCAAATGTTTCCCGCTGTTCCCGCATGTAACAGCTGTTAATGGAAACTAATCAACATGGACATATTAGAAAATGAGTTTTGCATCACCTGCTTTGTGGGGGTTCTGGTTCCCCTGTTCCAACATCTCTCACAACGAGAAACCTGAATAAGACTCGTGTCAATAAACCCAGTTGTACCTGGATTTTTGCTTCGAATCAGACTTTCTTGGTCAGATTTTTGGTTTCACAGTTTCCTCCTTAAAAATCTGCAGTGATTGTTTTATTGGCTGTGTGCTTTGGATTGGTAATTTGTACTCTGCAGAGCTTCAGGAGAGTCATCTTGTTATTCAGTGTTACCCTCCCAAGACCTTTAACCGCACCCCCCCAAACACTGGCATAGTCTCTGTGGTAACCAACTAAACCAATTAGGTTTCTCTTGCTTTCATAAACACAAAAAGGCAGCCTAAAACTGCACAGCTTGTGGTGTTTACAGCTCATTTTCTGTCTATTTTGTTTATTTTTGTTTCAACAGTGTTCCTGTTTATTGTAGCAAATGTGGAATAAAAATGTAATCTTCCTAAGGTCTGTCAGAGATGCAGTTATGAAGAGGTTTTGTTTAAAATCATCTCTTTGGGTTTATTTTAACTGTAAACTGTAGACATCACCTCAGATAGATTTATGGTATAAAGCTCTTCTTAAACAGATTAGACATCAACTCTTTCCTGTGTGAAAACCTGAAAGATCAGTTCAAGAAAACAAACCGTCCAGAAAAAAAAAAAAACACTTTGCAATGATCCCAAGGCTAATGTTGGCTCATTGACCTCCATCAAAGGCCCCCAGTTGCTCAACAAACACTCCCGTCAGCTGGCAGAAAGCCTCTATCAGCTCGTGGATGAACTCCTTCAGTTCACTGAAGGCCTCTTTTTACTAGCCGAAGGAAGAGCTCGTTGAAGGCTTAACTTAGCTTGTGACGACCCGGTCAGCTAGAGGTAGGCTTCTTTGGTGCGCTGAAGGACTCATTACAAACCAATGTCGCTTATCAAAAGCCTTTGTGGTTTAATTAATAACTTCCATTGATTCATCCACAGTTTTATTGGCTAGTCAAAGACCCGTATTTGCTCTGTTGGCCCATCTCACTGTGTAGGCTTGTGTGTCTTGATGTGTAGGGAAGTGTACATTTTGTATCTAAGATTATCCAATATTTTTTTCTACTGACATTGCAGCTGTAAAAGTGTATTTAGATATTTAACAAACTGTACAATTAAACTGGAATTGTATCATATTTTTTCTGGAACTGTTAAAAATAAAGTTTCTATATTTGGATGAAAATTTGTGTGTTTGGATTTTTTTCCTACTTTGTTTGACGAGTTACTCTGAAAGTGAAAGTGTATCAAACAAAGCCTATGCCGTCGGAAGGAACGCGTAGGGGTATATCATCGACTCTCCTATTAACCATTCCTCAAATAGAGACAATGCAATTGTATAAAACCGCACGTATTCAGTCATAAAGCTCCACCTGGTGTTGAAATTTTGAACCAGTCCGGTATGATGTCAGAACAGGACACATGCTGAGGTCATGACTTTTTATTTGCACGTGATTTAGGATAAGTGAGACAAATAGTTCCAGAGATATAGCCAAAAATATGATTTTTCTTGCGTAAAGCACCACCTAGTGAGGAAGCCATAATTCCCAAAATGATTAAATTCGATGCAGGCCGTCCCCTTTGGACTTAAACAGGTACACTGAGTATCAAAATCCTACTGCCAAAATTGTTGGAATTATCATGCTCACATGAAGGATATCCGGCGGTGGTGGCCGGGATGAAACCATTATATCCACGAACGCGTATTGTCGGGGATTCTGTGCTGCAGTTTTTTGACTGCAAACTTTGCTTTAGTTTTTGTCATATTCTTTTCACAATTTTTTTTTCTTAGTCGTAATATAATCTAATCACTTCTATTAGGTTTGTTCTAGTTTTAGTTGACTAAATATCATGTAGTTGACAAAATAACTACTGAGTTACTGATATATAGTGTAAAAGGTAAACTCTGAGTCAGTTGCTACGGTAACAGTGTCTCTGAAACTAACCTGGTCAGGAGCAGGTTTTGTGGTTGAAACCCTGAGTTTATCTCAGTAAGACCTGCAATAAAAAAATGAAGAAATGACTAATAAAACCTGCAAAAAAGGAGAAAAAAGAAATAAGACCTGCAGAAAAAAGAAAAATTGCTTAATGATGCCAGTTCTGTCCAATACATGGAAAATTAGCAGCAGAGATAATAATTGGAAGTCCTCAGTGTATCATGGGATGTCCAGCTAGACTATCCCTAACTGTACGATTTGTCGAAGAGGAAGGTTTTAAGTTTGATTGTAAAGGTAGAGAGGGTGTCCGTCTCTCGTACCCACACTGGGAGCTGGTTCCATAAGAGCGCAGCTTGATAGCCGAAGGCTCTTC
>JBAMHX010000017.1:25503759-25518074 GCA_037177515.1 Pseudomugil tenellus | reverse complement strand
GATAAATTATCTCGTTATCACGAGAAAACCACTGAAAAAAAAGTATGAGAAAAGTACGACCGCTCTCGGCTTCCGTAATTAAGCAAGATCATGGAAACAAAAAAAAAGTTCTGATGGAGGAAAGTAACGTTCTTTTCTGCACACCAGAGTGTCATCCATTTCAGTAACACACAGGGGTGTCATGATTGCGATTTTTTTATCGAAATCGACCGAAACTATGTCATGAAGTGATTGATCGAAGTGAAAAAAAGGATCGACAATCCTCCCCGCTCCCTGCGCTCCCCCGCCGGAGTAGTTGTACTGTTTTTTTTCTCCTATGTGTTTGTGTGTTTTTTCTCCTCTTCCTTCTCCCGTTTTCACCAGTGATATAAATGAGCAGGTTAGGTTTACATACATTAAGGAAGCGGCGTGCAAAAAGGTAAACGCACATCACGCCGTTAGCGAACTTGCAGTTTGTGTCGCTGTGACAAGTGATGTAGGAAACGCGGAACCCTGGACTTGAAGCTGCTTCTGCTTCTCTTAAATCATTAGAGTGGAAATATTTTGTGCTTCTGGTGAGTTATGTTGACAATGTTGGCGTTGTCGAGAAGAACACCACAGCGCTATGATATGCTATGTGTGTGCACTTTACCCGGCTATGGGAAACACCAGGAACACGGCAGGACACAATCGTCTCTATCACAAAGATTTAGATTTGACAACTGGGGAAACAGCAACACTGGTCCAGTTAAGGATTCCATTCTCATTTGCAATAACACTTCCACAGACCTCCGTTTAGACGAAAGCTAAAACTAACACTGTAGAGCTATTAATAGCAGCAGACATGTAGCTTTATTCAGTGGTGGAAAATGCTGGATTTAAACATTTTATTAGCGTACTTGAGCCCCGATACAGTAGCCCAGCAGGTCACATGAGCAATGCAGAGTAAGTTGCCTTAACAATGTCTGGATTTCAAGAGCAACTGAGTGTTACATTACTGTCACATCACACTGTATCAATAATTGTGACTGCAGTTTGTTTTTATTGGTATTATTTGTTTGTGTTGTTTTTCGACTTGACTGACAACACGATTTTTACTTTTATATTGTAAATTATTTAAATTAGAAAGCTGGTTATATGTCCCACATCTTTTTAAGAAAGATTTACTGTGCAAAATTTAATGAATAAAAAGAAACATTGTGGAATAGATGGGTGTGAAAAATGCATTGGCCATTGTGCTGTTAAGAAGATGATTTAATTCTGTAAAAATCGAGAATCAATTCGAATCGAGGATTTGGAGAATTGTGACACCCCTAGTAATACAGTATCATGTAGTTATTGCATCTGCCCCAAGGGGCAACTTCTGCTGAAAAACAGTTCACTCCTCATCCTCTAGGGGCTCCAAAACAAAACAAATCCCCATAGACTCGAAGCAGAAATAAACATATTTACAGCCTGCTAAAAAAACTATTTAGGTTTAATAGATTAAGTTTACAACTCATCCATTAAAGTGAATTGAAATAATTTTGGGGGTGTCATTTTGATTGACAGGTATTCAGTATAGTACAAATGTGGCTTTAGTCGGTTAATAGCACGGCTTAACTTCAGCTCACTAACCTCCGTTAGCTTGTTAGCTCCAGTTAGATCAAAGTTAGCTCAGCTTGAGCTTAGCTACAAGAATCTCAGGGTTTTATACCTGTCAATCATCCACCCCATGCTCACAGCCCCCCGCTCAAATCTAGCTATTTGTCTATTCTTGTATTTTCAGGGAATTGTGGAACGCATGACGCTGTCAAAGTGGCGACAGTAGAAACTGTCCAAAGAGCTTCACTTTTTATATAAAGTCTACAGTACACTTTTAAATATGTTATTATGGATTGTCCAGTGAACTGTCTCTCCTTTTCTCACATGAACTGGTTCATCGAGATGACACGTTGCACATGCCACCATCTTTATTTATACTCACCTAAAGCCCAAACTGTTTCTTACATCCAAACCCCGGTAAACCGAGCATCACTTGGAAGATGTATAGGTTTATTTGTAATATTACAGAGTGCAAAGAAAATCTGAACAAGCATAAGTTTAGAGGATAAGTGGTGGAGGATGGATTTACAAACAGCTGCTGTTTGATACGAAGGTTTGTCTTCTGTGGCCTGAAATGATGTTGGTGTTGGGGGTTGCTGCAGTTTCAAGGTGACTATAACAAGTTTTATCTTACTGCATTGATTGAATAAAGGTCAGAAAATTTATTTTTAGAATCATTAAGCTCTGAAATACTGATGCTGAATTGATTTTACTTTCTCTGTTGCTTCTGATTGATGACCAAGTCCCATTGTGATTCTTCCACTGTGTTCATAGTGTCTGAGCTGGGGCAGCAATACAAAGGCAGTCTCCCCTGATTCCACATTGATTATTCTGCAGCTTTGTAGAGAAATGACAACAACATTTATCATTGTCTCAGAGCTTTGAAGCAACAGTTGAGGAAAATTTGGAAGTTTGAAAGTGAGAAAAAAATAATTTTCCAAACACAAATAACTCATAATAGAAACTCACAAAAAGTACTTTAATATTTAAAAAAGCATCATGCAGAGAAGAGGATGAGCACAACCTGAGTGTCAATAGTTATACTATGTGATGCAAGAAAACAAGCTTAATGGGAAAAAATAAATTATAAACAAATACCAGAGAAAAGTTTCATCATATGCAGAGAGAGGACCAATCAGCAGCAAAAACTGTGAACAAGACATTAGCAGGAACACAAACTGTGCAGAATTCTCCACTTCCCGTCTACGGTGTACTTATTTCCAGCCAGTGGTAAATGACACAACGTCTGTAAATTCTGTCATCCAGCTCATGTTGTCGAAGGCTTAAACAGAAAGCTGCTGGGCTTAAAGTTCAAATACCTTCTATTTAAGTATTTAGTAATGCAGTAAACATTTAAAGTAAGAGTAAATATCCGCCCATATAGTTTATCCTGCTCAGATAATACTGGGTTGATCCCCATCTCCTCCTTGTGCTGGAATGTTGTTTTGTAATAAAAAGTCCAATGATGTTAAATGGAGGGTGCCTCATACTCCGACTGGAGCACTCCTCTGTCATGGGGCAGCTGTTTTCAGCTGCAGTCAGAGTCCTGAACAAGCTGTCGTGCTCGATAGAGATGCACAGTATTATCACCATGTTATTGGGCTGACTTGGCATTTAAAATTAAGCAGACATCAGCCATTCCCCTGATGTAATTAGGGAATAGGAGGATTGTTGGTGTTTGGGGATATACCCTTAACAATCTCTTCCGACGGCATGGACCCTGTTTATAATTTATCTGTTTTATTCACCCCAAGTTTAGAGCCCTGTACTACAAAGCTGAATTTTCGCTTATCCGGATAATTTCAGGGATTACTTCTGGATTTTCTGTACTATGAATCTGGCTTACTTTTGATCGAACTACATCACCGCAGCAACACATGCTGAACGGCTAACCTGCTCTGGAGCAGGTTATGTTCTGGGATAAGAGATCAGTGAGTATGTGGTGTCATCATGCAGAATATACGTGGTAAAAAGTGCTCGCAGGAAAGTGAACATGCTCAGGCAACCCCCTCCACTCAAAAAGTTTGAGGCAGGCCTGGACAATCCCGAAACCAGTACACACAGCAGCCAGTCCCAAACAAGGACCCCAGCCACCCCACCCTGGAGCCAGCTCACCATCCACCCGGGAGGCGGAACGGGGAGGTCCCGGCCAGAGCCCCCCACAGCCCAGGGGAACGGACCCCGGCGGGCTCAGGCTGGTAATCGGGACCCCGTCCCCACACAACAAAGAACCAAACTCCAATCCACCAACATCCTCCCTCTCTGCCATCCCCCTACCCCTCTAACCCACCCCCACACATCCCTATTCTCCCCACGCACCCACGACCCTGCCCCAAATTTGCCCCCCTGCGAGCCCAGCACCCCATATCTGCCTCCACCAGCCAAGACAGTCCGAGCTCCAGGCGGGCGGGCCGCAGCTCACCTCGGATCGGGGCCAAACCGCACCTTGCCACATACACATTCCATGTCCTGCCCCTTAACATCTGTATGTTTAAAATCTGTAAGTAGTTGTGTTAATGTGTAAGTGCAATTAAAACTGAGAGGTGATCAGATACCGGGTGCAGCAACAAGGGCCACCCTAATAAGCTCCCCTACCACACCCAGTAAACGTAACCACCCCCATGTCCCTACTTTTGTTTGTGCTAGTGAGTGTGGAAGAGTGAGGAGCCCAAGGATGTAAGACCAGAGGATGCTCATCTCTGGAATGTGAGTCGGCACCTCTTATTCCCCAGGGCCCCCGGCAGCAGGCCACGCCAGACAAAACTGCCAGAGCCTGCAGCAAGCTCCACCGGGAAACAACCAACAGACCTAGAGGGCACCCACCCACCACATGTGGAAGACACCCGGCCCACTCCCCTAGGCCCACCAAGGGCACACCGCAGTCCCACCTGCCAACCCATTCCCCCCCCACACGCACACGCTCACAGTCACACAAACCCACCCACACATATGCGCATACCCATCACCATGCACAAAAACCCGTACACATCATTCCCGCACAACAGACACATACAATCAACCCCCCTCCCCCTGTTCCCAGGGCCACAACTGAGCACCAGGCAACGGATAAGCCCCCCCGTCCCAGCAGCAGACTAGGCCGGCCCAGAACCCCCACTTGGCACCAGCCAACACCCCGAACCCCAAGGGAGGAGAGCGTATCCCCAGGCCCAGAACCCAGCACCCCTACCCAGATGCCGCCAAGTACCCACAGCCTCGGGGGACCCCAAAACAACCCCCAACCCCAGAGCAAGGAGGGTACACTCCTCCACCAGGACATAAGTGATGTAGCTAATCACAGTGGACCAGAGGGAGTGAAATTCAGCTAATTGGTCCTTTGAAGGGGCAGACATTGTCTTAATAATGATGTGATCTAATAAGAGATTTCTAAACTGCTGGATACAAAGATTCTGTTTAGTTTTCCAATTTAAGAGGATAGTTTTCTTTGCGATACATAAGATGGTGAAGATTAAGTTTGCAGGGATAAATCTTGCTGGGATATTACGTTTACACCACTGTGATAAGTCTTTACATACATAAAGCCAGAATCTGTGTGACAAGGTGTGAAGGTAGCTGTCAATTGTGTTCTCAGTGCAATTTCAATAGATATTTGATTGTGACAGACCCATCTTGAACATCCTATGTCCTGTATAATGAGTTCAAGCTAAATTTTGAATTTGATTAACTGTATATTTGAATTTTTGCCATTTTAAATGTGCTTAAACATATTTGTGAAATGGAAAGGTCTGGATTCCAAGTTGATAACCAGCTTCGTAGTACAGCTTATCCCAGTTCCTCAATGTTTGGCTGAGTCAATCCAAAGAACGGAGTGCGGGCTGAGTTAATCACGCTTGGTAGTACAGGCCTCTGGTGAAAAAACAACCTGACATTCATTTGGAATAATTTATAAACTATATTATTTCAATATATTCAGCTTACATAATAAATTCTCTGGTTTGCGTGTTTCACTTCTTGAATGTAGCCTACACTAAGAAATTGTAGAAGTCTTTGTTGTAAGAGTAGGGAAGCAAATCACAATATGAACATATATATGTGCATCTTTTTGCCAATAGCGTTCCAGTAAGACTGACTTCTTTTTACACTGGATCTTTACAGTTACTTTAGTAGTGGCAATAAAACTAAACAGATAGGTTGGAAGGTAGATATATACTTTAATAATACAGAAGAAAATTCAAGTGTTCAGTAGCTACACGAATGAAAAACAAAAAGCTAAGTTAGATTAAAAACCTCACAAAACAAAGTCATAATGGCAAAAATCAGCATAGTGTGGTGCAAAATGCAGCTAAACTGAAAACAATTCTATCATCTTTACAGATTTAACAGAACGGAAAGGTACATCTGGTGTAGGTGTCATGTGGGTGGTGGAGCAACGTGTGCAATGCCTGATTTGAAGTACAACTGTTAAGCAAGTGGGATGATTAACTATCATTGACGGAGGGAACTGGAATCGGAAAATTCTGGTCATTTTGTCTTCGTTTTATCAAATTGCTTACACCTACTGGCCAACTCATCATTTGGACCATTTGTGTTAAGTAGTTCTGGGTTGTTTTATGTTGTAGTGTTGGTTGTGTTTCCTATTCCAGATTTATTTCCTGATGATTAGTTAACCTGCTTTAATTGAGATTATTTAATCCACCTGTGTCTTGTTGTGTTCTCTGTGTATTTATACTCCCTGTATTTCCAGTTTGCATTTGTTGGGTAATTGGTTGTCATTCACTCCCTGTTCTTCCATTTTTCAATGCTGTATTTTGAGTATCTTTAGTTAAATTAAAACCTTGTTCATTTGCAGCCTTTTGACCTCCTTCCTTTTATCCTTTATTTGATTCAACACCCAGTTACAAGTAGGACTGAATTGCAACTTTCTGGCTCTTATTTTGGGATACAATCTACATCTGTAGACAACTGCTCCCCGAGTAGTATCCTGAAGGATCCAATCCCAATGAGATCTTTAGCCTCTGCCTTTCTCCACAGTAAATATTTCAATTGTGGTCTGCTTCTGCTATTTTATTCTTCTAGTTTGAAACATTATGACACCTTAGAGCTCAATTCTGACAACATGTTCTGACTGGAATGTAATGCATGTTTTATACCACTTTCAGAAGCTTCATGTGTTCATGCAGCCATGTCTCTGAGAACACTTAAACTGCATTCTTTCTGAGACCTTTTTACACCTCAAGCTAATTCGTTATGTTAGCCAGCGACCACATTACTCATCACAACAGTTTAAAGAAATTATTGAAATTTTTGTATTTTTATCTGCCTTGCTAAACTCAACTTTTATTTATAAAGCCAACATCTAAACATAGAAATAAAAAATTAACAATTAAATTAAGTTCAGAACAGAATGAAATCAGAAACAATCGCAGTAAAATGAAAACAATAAAACAGGTCTTACTTTATGAGATTAATTTTGTGTGTTATTCATTTCACTTGTGTGAGAAATTTGGTCTCCGCACCATGTTAAAAGTCACATTAACATGTCAGAATGCCTCCTTTAATCTTGTACCATTTGTTTTTAAGAACAACCAGACCTAAATGATTACTCAGCACATGATATGTTTCTCATATCTGGACATAATTCCTATCTGTTGGTGTCTGCGTACTGTGATGCATTCAGAGCCTTTAAATGAAAAAGCTCCCAAGTGACTGGTCAGAATTTGCTCCAGACATCTGCTCTGACATCTTTGTGCCAAATTCTCCTGAATTGAAATTCTGTTTTTGTCTTTATTTTTTTCACATTCTTCTAATTGTTTTACTTTGTTAATCATTTTTCACCTCTGAACCAGACTCCTCATCTTTGGTAATCTAAAAATTCCCATCACAAGAACAATAGATGAATAAAAAGAAAACCAGAGTCTCATGCTGAATTGATAGCCAGATCATGAAATCAGTCTTTTAAAAAATGGACAGTGGTAGAGTTCCTCTAATATATAGTGGTAAAGAGTTCTATGTTTTACTTCAGCAATCACAATTTCCTAGCTTCCAGCTAGACCTTGGTACCCCTAGAAGAGACTGATCTCGGGTTCCGCGCTGACGAATAAGAGAAAAGCAACTCAAAGAGGTACAGAAGGATCAGACCATGTTAAAATGAAGTCTAAAATGGATGGGCAGTCAGTGAACCAATGCTAAAGTAGGCATAGTGCGGTCTCTCTCCACTCCAACAAGAAAACGAGAAGCGGCATTTTGGACAAGTCGGAGACATGAAAGAGATGACTAGTTGTGTCTAAGCTGAAGTGCACTATAGTAACGACGTTGATGAAGGCATGGGAGATTGTTTTAAAGTGTGGGGCAGTTAAAAGTTTTGCCTTCACGAGTTGATGAAGGTTAAAGAAACTAAATTTTTCTTCAAACTATCCAAACTATTTAGTGAGTGTGGGTTTTAAAAAGCCATAAAAAAATGCTCAGGTCAACTGGAGAGGGGCCACATTAGTGCTAAACACTATAACCTTCAGTTTTTCCTCAATTTAATTCAAGAAAAATAAAAAAAAATAAAAAAATCCACTCTTTCATGTCATTAATTGGTGCATTTCCATTAATCCTTAGATTTGAAGAAAACCTAAATATTGCGAAACAACTTTGTTAATGAAAACATCTATATTTAAATAACGATTCAATTATATCTAAAAAGTTTTTACACTCTCATCTAGTGGTTTTTCAGATGTTTTAATATAGACGTTTATCACAAAAGTGTAATGGAATCACTTTTTTTGCATATACTGGGGTGAATTCAACATTATAATTTAACCCCTTAATGCCTAATTTATCGTATTTGATACGTAGTTTCTGAGAAATTTTGCATCACTTGGTGATAGAAAATTTATTCAAAACCCAGTTGTACACCATGTGTGGTGTACACCAGAAAGCAGAAGATTACTCTACTATATTTTTGGCCTATCATATGGTAATACATAGTAAATCTACCAAGAAATGAATTTTATTCATTTTTATTCATATTAATCTTTTTTTATATAGTGAAATAAAGACTTCAGATTTCAAATACATGACTATTCTGCCTAGTTGTTCTTAGGTCAGGCATTAATTAAATATGTTAGGGTTACTTAAATATTTGTTGATCCAAATTTATTTTAATGTGTATGAAGAGCATCAGTTCTGATATAAATGGTCTTAAGGAGGTTGAGCAGGATCACAGCTATCAAAAATTGCAGCTGGGTGAGTACGGTGAAATTCTATAGTGATAATACGCTTAAACAGATAATAAACATCCCATTATTACATGTGAAGTATGACATTAAAAAATAAGTCATTTTGTGTAAGTACAGTATGTGAAAAAATTGAGGGCCAATTAATGATATTCCGTGGAACACCGTTACACCAGTCCCCCTTGAGGAGTTGGTTTCCTCATGAAAATACTTTTTCAGTCCTGAAATCCAAATAAACCTTTTAGATGAGGAGTGAAATGTTTTCAAGAAACACGAAAAATAAGTTCCAATGACTTAATGTCTCAGGATTTTCATAAAACAAAAGCCAAGATAACAGAAGTTCTGGCAGGAAAATTTCAGGTAGATAAAATATAAGATACTTAAACAAGCAGTAGAAATGATCTCTGACTGAAGAGACATGCAGTCTCCATTTGCATTACAAGTCATATATTATTTCTGTAGTTTGTTTTTGGCCGCAACGTGAACTGACAGGGACATGTGTGGGTACAACAACATTAACAGGAGATGTCGGTTTCTGTACCTTTGCCTCCCCCGATGTACGTCTCTGAGCTGGTAACTGCCTCCAGCCTCAGAGTGGAGGAGAGGATTGTCTGAATACCAAACAAGTCAATACACTGATAAAAATATGTTTACTGTAGCTTAAACCAGCTGTCAGCTGTATGTTGTCTCATTAAGACATGAATGATGTAATCTTTAGCAATAGCAGTAGTCTACCCACTCATTTATCAAAAACAAGTTTCATATGTGAATTATATTTTTAACTAAGTAATGTGGGGTGTGATGGGAACTCTGAACTCTCCATGTGAGCACTGAGATGGATCAGAGTCAATTAATATTCAGAATAATTCCTGAAACCAGGAATTATTGATTAATGTGTACTGAAATCATGGTTCAATAAGAATGTATTTCCTCATAAATAAAGCATTAAATAAGGGCTACGCCCCCAATCCTCTAATTCCCCAATCCTAGACACAATACAATAATATAAAGTCGCATATGTTGTAACTTTAAACCAGTCCGGTATGACGTCAGGAAAAGATGCATACTGAGGTCATGACCTTTTATTTGCACTTGATTCAAGGTCAGTGAGAGAAATAGTTCCAGAGATATAGCCAAAAATATGATTTTTTCGTGTGTAAAGCGCCACCTCGTAGGGAAACTATAAAACCAATGATCGTGAAATTTAATACTCTTGGGGACCTGAACGTGCACACTAAAGGAAAAACAAAAGTACACTGCAGACAAGAGAATGTTTAGTTTCAAATGCAAAATCTTTGCACATACAAAGCTCAATCTTCTTTCTTCTTTGTTTTTTTCTTAACATCTTAGCTGACTGCTTTCGAACTTCTAAGAGTTTTTGGGTTAAGCAGTAGGACCTGTCTTGCTCCACCAAGGCAATTGGCAGCAAGGAATCTTTTGCAACGAGGTGCATCTTTCTTGTAAGTAGAGATTTACAACCGATCTAGAGAATTACAACTTTAGAGAAATTTTCAAATAATTTAAATTATTATTCTTTTGACTTTAACATATATCTAGTAAAACTTTAGAAACATTCTAAAACATCCAATAAGTGTTTGAGATTAACTCAGGTGAAGCAGAAATGCATTACAGATCACCAAAGGCAGGACTGTCTTTTTAAATATATTACCTGGGTGATATAAATGATGGTGCGGTGGTGCTGTAGCCTCACAACAAGCAGGTTGCCGGTTCGATCCCCGGATCAAACGTTGGCCTTACTGTGCGTATTTTGCATGTTCTCCCTGTATTAGCATGGGTTCTCTCCGGGTCCCCGCCTTCCTCCCACAGTCCAAAGACATGCACCTTGGGGATAGGCTGATTGGCGACTCTAAATTGCCCATAGTGAGTGTTGTTTGTCTATGTGTGTTGGCCCTGTGATGGACAGGCGACCTGTCCAGGGTGTACCCCATCTGTCACCCGATGTCAGCTGGGATTGGCTCCAGCCCTCCCGTTACCCCGTTCGGGAATAAACGGTATAAATGGGTGGGTGGGTAAATCATTTGAGTAACCGTAACATTTCACAGAAGGCAGGAGAAAGTTTCATGTGAAATAATTGATTTAGCGCGCTTCATTTTTTTGATACCTTAGGAGGAGTACATTGATATGCCATTAATACATTTACAGTTATAATCCAAGTTGTTACTAAAGTCATAGAGGAGAGTCTCATTGGAATATAATAGATAAGAGGAATTCTGTGAGAGAGAAAGAGCTTGTTTATTCATCAGCAGGGCTTCAGATGTGCGAAGTAATTTCCTGAGAACTCTGATGTATAAAAAGGAGAGCGTAGCTTGATGGCTTGATGATTTATGGTGTCTGTGTTTAATCCTGTTGGTACTAAAGGATGGGGTGGGGGTTCGACCCATAGAGTGTTTGCATTAAAAAGACAAATTGTATGTTGAAAGGGATTAGAACAGGACATCTGAGTCTCTGGAAAATGCCATTCGGGTGGAAAAAGAGGTAGAAGTGTTTTTGCTCTCCTGATAAGACTGTGTGCTCTTATCAGAGGAAAATGCTGTAAATCCAGAGTTTTCCTGGCTGAACTTTGGGGGGGGGGGGGGGGGAGTCAACAAAAGTAAACAAACAATAATACAACCCCAAGTCAGGGGCCCATCATTTGGTTTTAGTCCAAACTCAGCATTATTTCTCATAGAGTTATAGGAAATGCTTAGTTTTCTGTTTCACAGAGGGAGTTAAGCTGAACTCTTGGTCAGTTACCATGGTAACCATAAGGCTTAACTGCTTAGTGGTAGATTTAGATACAATAAATAAGTAAATTCTATATATATATATAAATTGTCGTTAAGACATTTCATGTCCTTCTCTTGAAAGATCGGTTTACACTGAAGCTCAAATCATGTTCAGGACTCTGGAAAGATTTTCATCTGTACTTACGCTTTCACATGATCAGCAATGTATAATGTGTTTGTAATATTTAAAAATAAACACTGGGGTGAATTACACATCATAATTTAAAACCCCTTAATGCCTAATGTATCATATTTGATACATGCAGTTTCTGGGACATTTTGCATCACTTTCTGATCAGAAGAAATCAGAAGACTACACTACAATATTTTTGACCTATTATATGGTAATAAATAATAAAAATACCAAAAAAATGAATTGTTGATTTTCAGTTTTTGTTATTTTATGTTGTTATTTTTGTTAATATGAAATAAAGATTTCAGATTTGAAATATCGACTTTTCTTCCCAGTTGTTTTTAGGTCAGGCTTTAATTAAATACGTTAGGGTTATTTAATTAGTTGTTATCCAGATTTATTTTAATGGGTATGAAGTGCATCTGGGTTCTTTTTTCTTTTTGTCTTGTCCAGCATAGAGGCAGGCAGAATAAGGATCTGTCCACTATATCATGCTAATCAAATTTATTCTGTCAAGAGGACCTATATGTATATAAATTTTCGTCTTGACAATCTGTATTCTTTATTTATTTTATTTATATCTTAGTTCGACAGAGATTCCATGTATTGCTTGACACGGAGGGGAGGAAAAAAGGAGGGGACAGAAAAAAAAGGATGAGAAAACAAGAGAAAAGGAAAGAAAACACAAACAGAACATAAAGAATCACACAAAGAAAAGAACGCTATCTAACCGCCTATACATTGCCATTCGCCACACCTGTACAGAAAAAAAAAAGAATCTCATGAGCTCCCGCAAAGTAAACAAATATGGATACGGAAGAATGACTGTTATTAAATAATCTAAAAGAGATCTTGGTGACTGTGTCATCATGCAGAACGCACAAAGTTAGAGAAGTGCTCGCAGGAAAGTGAATATGCTCAGGCAACCCCCTCTGCTCAAAAGGTCAGAGGTCGGCCAAGAGAGCCACCCCAGCCCAGAACCAGCCCATCGTGCACCCAGGAGGCGGGAGAGGAAGGTCTCGGCCAGAGCCCCTCGCAGCCCGGGGGAACGGAGCCTGGCAGGCCCAGGTCGGCAGTCGTGGATCCCGCTGGATGTCCAGGTGGCCAAGGGCGGGCAGAGTGCAGGCCCAGGGCCCCAAGAGCCCGGAGGCAACCTCCGCACCCCACAGGCCGAGGAACCCACCTACACCGGCGGATGCCCACGACCCCGAGCCCGCCACTCGACGGGAGCCAGTGCCCGGCGCGTGAGATCGCCTCTCGAGAACCAGCTCCCCACTTACACACATACATCAACTCATGCACACAGAGCCCACCACCCTGTCATTCCCCACTGCCCCCAACTATTAATGATTGTGAGGTGTGCAGTCTGTAGTTAGAGCTGAGGAGCAGGGACAACAACATGCTGGGGGCAGGGATACCTAGGTATCCCCTCCCCCGATACATTCTATGGCCTACCCCCCAAGATCTGTATGTTTGCTACCTGTAGTAATTGTGTTTATGTATAAGTGCGATTAAAACTGAGAGGCGATCAGGTACCGAGTGCAGCAACAAGGTACACCTTAATGGTCCCCATTACCACACCCAGCAAACGTAACCGCTCCCCCATGTCCCTAATTGTGTGTGCGCTGGTGAGTGGGAAGAGGGAGGAGCCCAAGGTCATAAGACCAGAGGGGAGTGTACTCCCCTCCGGAATATGAGTCGCTGTTGGCACTAGGCACGTCCCATTCCCCCGGGCCCCCGCAGCAGGCCCCGCCGAATGGCACTGTCCCCACCACATGAGCAGCCACCTCCACCGGGGAGCCGCCAGCGGACCCAGAGAGCACCCACCTATCACATGTGCAGTCAGGGGAGGAATATCCCAGGTCTGCCCACCCAGGCCCACAAAGGGGGCCCCACAGTCCCTCCCTGCCATCCCATTCCCTCACGTGCACACAACCATCTCCAACTCGATCCCCATGCACATCCCATCATCCTCTCCCAGCAACCCCTCCGCACACCACTAACCCACACATGCAACCCCACACTTCCCTAAACACCCTTATTAGACCACTCTACCTTACATACTCACACTCAAAGCCCCCGCACAACCCCACACTCGTGCACACCCACCAAAACATGCAACCCCAAACACACATACACAGCCACACAAACCCACCCACAACATTCCTGCACAACAGACACACACGACTAATCCCCCACCGCCAACCCCCTGGTCACCAGGGCCACAACTAAGTACCAGAAGACGGGCAAGCCCCCTGCCCCAGCGGCAGACCAGCCCAGCCCAAAACCCCCGCTCAACAACCCCCGACCAACACCCCGACCTCCAAGGGAGGAGAGCGCGCCCCCACACCCCAGAATCCCCGCCCAGCCCACCCCGAGCACCCCGGCCACCCACCACGGGCCTAACGACCACCGCCCAGGCCCTCACCAGCGGCCCCGCCCCTCCGCTACAGGGCAGCACAACCATCGACCCCTCCACTGCTCCACCACCCGGATTTGACACAGAGCTGCCTCAGCGGCAAGGCGGCCAAGACCCCCATCCAGACAACTGCCATGTGCCAACAGCCAAGTGGACCTTAAACCGACCCCTAAACCACAGAGCGAGGAGGGTACACTCCTCCACCAGGACTAAGTGATGGAGCTAATCACAGGGGA
>JBAMHX010000017.1:25471455-25497739 GCA_037177515.1 Pseudomugil tenellus | reverse complement strand
ACACACAGAGACCGATAAAGCATGGAGGCTTGTAATTTAAAGCGGATAAAATAAATAAGATGGCCCAAGACAATTAAGACATTTATAAAGCACTAAAATAACTTTTAATATCAATCCTGAAACTCACAGGGAACCCAATGCAGCAATTTTAAACCTGTTGTTGTGTTTTTGCTCTCTGGTCCATGTCAGAACTCATGCTGCTGAGTTCATAACTACTGTAATTCTTAGCTTGAAATATACTTTTTGGGAAGAGCAGAGAGCAGTGCATTACAGTAATCTAATCTACTAGAAATAAAAGCATGCATCAGGTGGCAAGGAAGAGAAATGGACAGAATCAGGCAATATTTTCAAGATGATAAAATCCTGCTTCTGTTACATTTCTAATATATGGAATGAACTCCAGGTCAGAGTAAAAGAGGACACCCAGGTTTCCACAGTGAGAAGGTTTTAAATATTTCAGTTTTTGTTAAAAGTCTTTCTCTTGTCTTCATGACCAATAATTAAGACTTTCATTTTTTACTTGTTAAAATAAAAGAAGTGAAAATCAGGAGTATACCACTATGGATAAATCAGAGCTTTATGAGAAAATAAAAGGCTTGTAGATGTGAAAATGGAAGAAAACAAAATTAACAGTTGGCTTAGAAATTTTTCAGGAATAATAAAACATTTCTTGTCACAGCTAAAGAGGCAAGTTCTTTATTTTTCAACCCTCAAATATAACCAAAAGAATCCCAAATTTCTTTTAAAAACAATCCATGTTTTAATGAACACAAATTTAAATAAAACATCCATAACAGGGTCAGATGCTGCATCTAAGGGTTTTGGAGATGACTTCAGAAATAAAACCGATATTATTGTACCTAGTCTTTTACACCAACTAAATGTTAATTTTAACATACTTTGTGCATTGCTTTTACACAAGGAAACACTGGAGAGTTTGGTCCTGGTTGATGCAAAGATGCTAGATCAGTTTTGTCTCAGTTAAATACAACAACCTGCACTTTAGATCACATTCCCACATTGCTTTAAATTTAATTTAATTTTCTTTGAGTTTGAGCTACTCAACATAGTAAATTGCTCTGACCAGGTCTTCCTGTCTCCCTTTAAAATGGGGATGGTCCAACCCCTTCTGAAGAAGAGTAAGTCCAAGATGTTTAATAGCTACTGACCTGGATCCAACTTACCATTTTCAACTAAGATAAACAGTATTTTCAAGAAACATCTATTTGGTTTAGGGACAAACCACAGTACCGAGACACCTCTTTTAAAAATTGTTATCAACCTTAGATGTAACATGGACATGCATGAACTTTCTTTCCTGATACTACTAGATCTAAGCATAGCTTTTGATACAGTAGATCGCCAGATTTTAATAAACAGATTCAGTTGTGGTAGATCTTTTATTGTTACCTTAAAGATAAGCCATTTTGGCATAAGTATGGATTCATACTCATCAGGGAGCCATAAAATCAAGTGTGGGGTTCCCCAAGGATCAATTTTTGGTCCAATACTTTTTAATCTGTACATGTTGCCACCTGGGGATGTTATTATCAGACATGGCATTGATTTTCATAAACTGCTGTTGATACATAGCTCTGTATTACTGTGTCTCCAGATGGCCTACAGCCAACTGTATTTTAGATATAAAATCATGGATGGCAAAGACCTTCTTACATCTTAAGTGGAGCTAGATGGTTGATTTCTGTTTGCTGTTCGAATTATCTGCAGAAAGATCCCATGATGCAAATAGAAACTGTTTGTCTATGTGCAAGTTTAAATCACCAGTTATTGGTATGTTATGTTTGTAGTGAAGATTACACAGAATTACACAAGATTACACACAAGATTACACACATAACAGTACAGCATCAGGATGACTGAGGCACAGCCATGACCTTGTGCATTTCTAGCAGGTGGTGGAGTGTATGTATGAGACTGTGACTAGTGGTGTTTGTAATGTCTCTTGGTGATGTGTACTGGAGTAAGGCATGCTGTAGCTGCGACTTTAATCGGAGAGGTGTTGTGGCTGTTGTACCATCTGAGAATGGTTTGTTGGAGGACAGAGACAATTTAATAGATAAACAAATCAGATAACTTATTTTAGAAGGGACACACCATTTGCCAATCATGACTTTAGCCACAAAAACTCCATCCACAGTTGCTCTTTCAAGTGTATTCTTTTACTCTACATTGCCATACAAAGGTTTTGTTCTCTGGGTTGGGAACAAGGTCCTGTCCCAAGTGGAGGAGTTCAAGTATCTCGGGGTCATGTTCACAATTAAGAGAAGATGGAACGTAAGATTGACAGGCTGATTGGTGCAACGTCTGCAATAATGTGTACTCTGCACTGTTCTGTCGTGGCGAAAAAAACAGCTGAGTCAAAAGGCAAAGCTCTCAATTAATCGGTCAAACTTTGCTCTTACCCTCAGCTATGGTCACCAATAGTGGGTAGTGATCAAAAGAACAAGATTGTGAATACAGGCGGCAAAAGAAAGTTTCCTCAGCAGAGTGGCCGGGCTCTCCCTTAGAGATAGTATGAGAAGCTCTGTCATTCAGGAGGGACTCAGAATAGAGCTGCTGCTCCTCCACATCGAGAGAAGCCAGATGAGGTGGTTTGGGCATGTGGTTAGGATGCCTTCTGGAGGCCTCCGTGGTGAGGTTCCGGGAAAGTCCCTGCAGGAGGAAAACCCAAGGGAGACCCAGGACAGCTGGAGAGATTATCTCTCACAGCTGGCTTGGAAACGCCTCTGGATCCTTCCCAATGAGCTGTCAGATGTGATCGGAGAAGGGGAAATCTGGGCTTCAATCCTTAGGCTGCTGACCCTGCAACCCTACACCAAATAATAGAGAAGACGGGAAAGGCTCCTTTTCGCAGAGTAAATTTGTTCAGCACAATATGGCAGAGCATCATACTGTCATGATGTTGTACTGGACAGATTAACCGAAGAAAAATCTCTAATATGCATGAATATGTTTAGTAAATTTAACTTTGTATTTTTTACCATATAAAATCAGTTCATGTTTTTAAAATTAGCAATCCTTTGCTGAAACCTGGAGTTAACAAATTTTCCTGTGCAAACAGAAACAGATGCTTCAGGTGGAACTGGCAGCTATAAAAACCTCCCTTTCCAAATAAAAATGCATGAAAATGCACTGACTGGTTTAAAAAAATTGAAAATCAATAGAAAAATTTCTGCTGTTCCTCCAGCAGCATGTTGGAACTACAGTGGAATAGTAAACACTTCAGTGATTGGCAGGAGAAGATATTGAGTGCATGAATAATTTGTGGAAAGCATTCTTCTGCAAGTTTGTTCTCCTGCAGTAAACCAACTGAGACAACTTTCCAGTTCTCAGTCTTCTGAAAATTAGATCCTTGGGACTACCTTGAACTCCAGGGAATCAAGCTGCTGAAGAAATGCTAATTGGACTTTGTCTTCCTCATTCTGGCTTCCATCCATGTATCTTGTGTGGGATGATCAAGGTCTCAATTACAGCAGATTCATAGTAGGCTACGTGGGAGCAGCATGGCGAATAATGATGCTTGTTTAAAAAGACGAAGAAAAGTGAGGTGAAGCACATGCCAGCAGTTAGGTAAAGTTAGGTAAGGAAAACGCTAGGGCTTTCTGTCTGAGACTTATTACTTTTCTTGCACTTCACTTAAAATTTTATTGTTTTTCTGAACTAAAAAGTCAGTGTCATGCTCAACTCTGTGCTGTTACTGAGGAATGTTTTTATATGAGCTCCTCTATCCTGCTCAGACTGGATGTGTTGTCTTTGTTCTGCATTGTACACATAATGTCAGTCTGCTTTTAGTAACCAGGGTTGGCTGTCATCCTGGTTTTGAGAAGACCTGATTACCTGGAGAACACTTAGCCAGGTAAACTGTACACTTCCTCCAAAACCTGATGGTAAGCAGGAATACACCTGCAGACTGCACTGTGCATAAAGATTAGGAGACTAAGCTGAGCACATCAAAGTTAAACTCCTCTTACTTATCACTAAAGTGTGTTACCATGACAACTCAAAACCTTATCTTATCAGCTCCAGTTTAAAAAAATCAATATATAAGAGATTAACATGTACAGAATTGCTTGGAAACAGGCCAACATAATAATAATAATAATAATAGAGTGCTATTACTTATATTTGTTAAAATGTACATACATTTTCATTTTCAGTACTATGGGGTGCCAAGTGTAAAAATTCAGCATTAAAGTCATTGTTGACATGTTTTCCTTATTTATCTCACTTTTCTTTTATTTAGTACTTTTCGTTCAACATTTTTTTAATATATACACACTTTCATATACACTTTTAAAGATGTCAAATATCACATTTAATCTAAATGAGGTGCAGGAATTACCAGCAACAGAAACTAAGCAGAGCAGCAGCTTCAGTTAGAAGAATGCAGTTCAGTAACGGTCGATCTTTGTGACTAAAAAAAATGGCACCTGGGCTGGGTACAGATGCATCATTTTCTTTTCCACTACCCCCTAACATAGATCTCATATCAATAGCTTGCGCTTTAATAGAAAGAAATGCCTCTGCAGGGCCCAATTTTTTTGCACCGATCATAAGTTTTCATGGATTTCAGACACACATGTTCATGTCTGAACAATGCTTTCCCCAGGTCTCTTGAGGTTTTGTGTAATTAGAGAACTATTGCAGTGGATTTCCGGTTCTAAAAATGTCTGAAGATGAATCTGTCAGATGTATGTATGTTAGAAACAAGCTCCAGTCCCAGTAATGGTTTGAATGTCAGATGTGCAGCAGTGTGGGCGGGGAGGCAGTTGAAGACTGAACACTGTCCAAACATTTGCATTCAATTGATAGTCCTGTAATTAATTAATCATATCTTTCTGTTTGTGTTCAGCTTAATCAAACTTTGGCACATTTAATTAAGATAGCTTCAGCTCTCCAACCTTTAGCTGACATTTATATTATTTATAGCTGTGAGTTTGTAACGTCACTCCCTCTCAGTATTCATCCAGTCTTACGCTTTGTTTCTTTTTAATATAAATAGTAACACCAAACATAATACAGAGTATGTGTGCCCTTTGTCTCATCGCATTTCAATTATCAGCTCATTTACATTCATGTCTTTTAAAAAGAGAGAGAGACAAAAAAAACCAAAAACGATTTAGCCTGAACGCGTCCTAGCTCACTGCTGTCATGCCCTGCTCTAGTCTATCAGCCCAGTCACTGTCACCTGCCACCAGACTCATTACCCCTGATCACCTGCACCTGTTCCTGATTCCCTCACAGCTTTATATCCCTCAGCTGACAGTCATTCCTTGGTTGGACATTGAATGAACGTAAACACATGATTGTTACTGCTGCTCCTGCCTTCCCTGTTGTGGATATCCCACAGCCTGCCTTCTTGCTCCGCGTCCCTCCTGGATTCCTCCACCTTCCCTACAGGTTTTCGTTCATATCTCCTTATCTCATAATAAATTCTGTTAACCTTCCTTTTGGCTCCGGCTCTCCATCATTACAACTGCACATTCATTCAGAGTTGAACTCATCTGATTCTGACAAAGACTCAGTGACGAGGAACTAATAAACTGGAGGTGTGTCACAGAACTGGAGCCCTGACTACATCTTCTTCCAGCTTCTTAGTTTAAAGATTTTGTTTGTTTATAGATTAACACACACTGGTAAACAAGAATGAAATTTTTCTTCTGACTCCAGAATATTTCAAAGACACAAAGATAACCAAAAGCTTTCATAAGTTAATGACAGAATTTTTATATGATTCAGTATTGTACTTATGTATTTAACTGTGACCCTTATGGTTAATTTATAAAAACTGAGGTAAAGCTTCTGATCAGATATTTTCCTGTAAAAATTTAGAGCTAGATGCTTTAAAGGAGGAACAAGCTCAGAGGGTTTATAACCAGAGGCTCCTCACATGTATTCTCCATCCTAGCAGCTTTCCAGATGGCAATTTTCAGTTAGGTTTATCATTTGATTCCATCCCTCATCCTTCTACAGACATACTAATTTCTGCAGCAGTTCTTTAAATATTGGACCAGAACAGTGGAATTAATCCTAATTATCTAAAAAAAAAAAAAAAAGTAAAACTATGTAGACTGATGATGCATCTTTCCATTTTAGGAAAGCATGGTCAGTGGAAGCTGCATCATGGCTCATTGCTGCCAGGGGCCCATGAAGAAAGTCTGTCAGGTTTCAGAAAGGGTAAAATATACAATTTATGGTTCAGGCTTTAAGAATATCAAATCAAAATCAAATTTATTTATATAGCACTTTAAACAACCAAGGTTGAGGACTTAGTGCTTTACAAAAAAGGGCTATAAAAGAAAAAAGCACACATAAAAAACACAATAGCTACACAATATATCAATCAATAAAACGATATGCAATATCTTGTGTTTCAGTTGCATTTAGCCCATGCACTCTGTTTCATCTTTAATTCAGTTATTTATTTTTTTTATCTCAAAAGTGCAAAAAAATGAAAAAAACTGGCGTTTCTTGTCAAATATGTTTGCGTACATTTGCGTACCACTCAGAAAATGTCTTAACTTATGGACATGGATTTTTAACTTTGACTGATTTGAATGATGAGGCAGCTTTTGTTTTTATGAATGAAATAGCTCGAGGCAGGTCAGAAATAAAATACTGAGTGACAGGTGGACAAAAACCAATGTGGCAAACCTTGGTGGTTAAAAATTAAGCCTATGCAGAAGCGCCAAAAATTGCAGTTCATCCTTTATTTGCTCCAAAACAAAGCAAATCTCCATAAACTTCCATGCATAAAAAAACAACAACAACAACAACAAAAAAAAACAACAACAAAAAACAACTTCACTGCAGAAACAAACATGTTTACAGCCTGGTAAAAAATGTTCTAGGTTTAATAGGTCAAGTTTATCTTCATGGCAACTGTGAGGGAGTTTATTATATAACACTTAATCAATTTTCGATGTTATTTAATCCAGAACTTTGGGGGTGTCCTTTTCATTGACAGGTATCTGATATTCACCAACAATAAGTCAGAGTGTTGCACAGCTTGAACTCAGCTTTTAGCCATCTGGCAGCAGTATAACTTTAGTCCCCCAATCTTTGTCAACCAGTTGCTTCCCATTTTCTCCAGGTTGGGTCAGAGAGCATTAGCGATAAGGAGTTTGGAATGTGATAGATGTTAATCACCTATCCACATACTCGCAGCCCCCTCTCAGCTTGTACTTTTTGCCTATTTTTGGATTTTTTCAAAGCAATGGCACGGGTGACATGCCAGACATGGCAAAGGTAGGAGCCGCTCACCTAGCTTCAGCTGACTGACTGTTAAGCCACGCCGATAGTTTCTGTTGCTTTGTTGTCCCCCTGTAAAACATGTACATTTCTGGAATAATAGTTTGCGAATATCAGGGATAAGTAGGTTGAAAAGACTGTAGTCTGCTTTTGAGATATACATTCATAACATTGTTTGTCTTGTTGATGATGAAGATGTTGAAATCGACGAGAAGGCTCGCAGGTCATATTGCAAGACATCATGTTTGGCATCTGTCCAGTTGTGTTTCGGTTTGACAAAAATTACATAATCTAAACTTAAGTGTTGTGCATGCACTGTTTTAGCATTTTGTACAGAAAGAGAAAGTTTGCTAGACCCTTTCTTAGTTGCCGCCATTGCAAATGTATGATTGGTCAGTTTCATTTTTATGGGAAGTAGCAAAGCATCGATTCAGCCCTGCAGAAAGCTATGGGACATACACTTTGCTCCCTTATCTCACAGGGGATCTAAACAGCTTTTTATACAACCTATGACTAAAACGAAAAAGCAGCATGCAAAAAATTAAGGAAAGAAAGGAGCAGGATAAGGGCAAAGCTAAAATGGCGAAATTAGGTTTTACATGAAAATAGAGATGGCAAAAGTACCCAGTTTTCTTACCAGAATAGAAGTAAATTACTTCTGTAAAAAAGAACTTAAGTAAAAGTAAAAAATAAAAGCTCTGAAATGTATTTAAAAGTTATTTTGGAAGTAAAAAAGTGTTTTTATTGCATGCTTCACTGAATGCAAAGCTTTAAATTCAGGATAATTTATATGGATTCTACTTTAGCAATGTTACTGTTTAAAAAAAACCACTACCTGCTTGTGTTGTTCATATTTTCAGATGTAGCCTAAGTCGCTTTGGAGAAAAGCGTCTGCTAAATGACTGTAATGTAATGTAATGTAATGTACCTGCCTAGCTTTTTAATGTACGACGTCAAATAGTCCTTTAGTACTGCATGCTTAAGGTTAACACATCATACTTCTGAATAAAGAATTTTGGAAAAGAATGGCCTTCTTAGCTATAGTGTCACAAATCATGCCCGACTCTTAACCAAACTTTTTTAGTAGCACATCAGGTAACAACTGCTTAACACTCTACAGGTGTGTTATTGTGAGTGGCACACCCAGAAACTACAGATGAAAATAAGCTTCTCTAGTCATTTTATGGTACAATTACCACTATGGAATCTCCCTGTCAAATCAGTTAAAAATGGAAATAAGAAAAAGTTTCACACCATGCATTCAATGAAGCTCATTGAAAAACACTGCACATTAAAAGACAATTCTTGTGCGCCTCAGAAAAGTTACTCATTATATGCTTACACCTACACAACACATGCTAGACCCCACTCTCCATCTCCATATTGCATCACTACATCCCTCTATGCAAATTTAATGTGAAGGCACAATTAACATACACAGATCTAACAAAACATTGTTGAACTTCATGACAATCAAGTTTTCCAAGAGCAATCTATATTATTCGAGACACTCGTAGCAATAATGTCTGCACTGTAAAATGTTAGGTACTAGAATGAGCACTAATACACTTGGATTTGGTGTTCATTTTAATATTTCCAGTGCTAATATTTTTAGCTTATAGTCATAAAGTTACAGCTGACTAGAAAAAATTCAGAAAAAATGCAGAATTCCAGCCGTTTCTGCTTAAATTCAAACTGACTGTGGCAGCTAATTGTTAATGTGGTATTATATAATTTACAAATAAGTTTTGACTTTAGTTGTGCTTACAGTGTTAAGACATGTACAAATGGTTAGAAATATGTTAGTAAATATTCTATAAAAACAATTTTCCTTTTCTATCAACGTTCTATAATTAGTTATGCAGAAATTCATTACTACATTACTAAATACAAAGCACATAACACTTATTTATTAAATATATGTTGTCATCTAAAGTGTGTACTATCTATGCTTCATAAAGCATTTACTAATTAGATTTAAAAGTTGGCAATGCTTAATGACTCACAAAAGGGTCAATTATTCCAACATAGGAAACACAGCAAGCAGCAATATTAAACAAATTACATCAGTATTTATGTAAACATCTCACAATGCAGAACATTCCTCAGTAAAACTTTAAGTACTACATACAAAAATGTACAAATAAGACCTCTAACTAAAAAAAATATAATTTTCAGTATCACAAAGTAAAACAAATAAGACATTGGCTGATGCGGCTGAAAGGGAACAACTCTCTGTGCAAGGACATAATCATTTGCCCAGATTGGGAAAACAGATGGGAAGATAAGTACCCAGAGCTGTGGATAGCAATAGCCAAAGTCTGTCATGATGAAATAGAAGTTGATGAGGTGGCAACACCAGCTCCTTTGTCACCTCTGCCAACTGGTAACAACTTTCTCATTCTCACTCACCTGGCAAAAAATCCTGGCAGACAACCTAGCTGTCCAAGGAGATGCAGATTTTTTGCAAGTTGAACATCGAAGTCATCAATATCATCACTCCAGAATTGCCACATGATGTTCACCCAAGATAAAGAAAAAGCAAGTGCACCATCACAATCGGACTGATGGGTGAGCAGCATTATGTGGCTCTAGACAATGCTATGTCTGTGTACAATCAGCAATCTGAGGCCAGAAAGAGAAGACAAGCCATTGAAGATGAGGAAGAATTCATTTTGACAACTGTTAAGGCTGCAACATACTCCACGAGATGCGAGAAATTTGTTCTTGTACTCGGAGCACTGAGAAGAAAATAACGTCATTTTGTTCTTGCGGACATATTTGAAGACAGTTCTCGACACAACTGGCTGGCAGAACTTTTTTTTAAGGGGCTGCGAGAAGTATTTTATGATTGGTCAGAAACTTTAAGGAGATGTAACCAGGAAAAGCCGGAAGACAACATATACTGTAGACGGAGTCTATAACTGGCATTTTCATAGCCAAAACTTTATCAGTCGACGAAAGGAACTTCCTTCTTCTGCAGAAGGAAGTAGCGCTACCTTTGCAACAAATTTGCCAAAGCTAAACGCCGAATTCAACAGAGGAAGAGTGGGGACCCTGGTCGAACACCAGCAGTACCGGCCCTTTATCTGTCTCTGCAGTGGCTGGACGAGCACATAAAGCACCGCTTGCACATAAAGCATGCCAGAGTGGGTGGGCCGTATGAACACTTCGGCAGGGTGACTTCTTGTGGAGTGTGAATGCCATGCCGAACAAGAACTTTTTTATTTGTTCTTGCGACCTCAAGAACAAGAACTCAGTTCTCGCTTCTTGTGGAGTATGTAACAAGCTTAAGGCATCCATAGACTGTATGTAATTACTAGACAGCATGTGCGTCGCTTCTGATGAGTAGATTTGAAGCCCATAGGCGGGTCCTACCATCACCATCTTGGTGTTTAGTAAATTACCGGAAAATCCAAAAATGGATGAAAATGTGGAGCTGAGAGGGCTCCGTCATGGTGGAGCCAACAGCAAGTACTCAGCTGTAACCAGTGATAGCACTGACAGCCTTTCTGATATATATCAATCAAATGGACATGCCTGTAAATTTAATATTAAATAACATCGAAACGGAGGTGTTGGAAAAAAATCCCCCCCAGAGTTATCATGATGGTAAATTTGACCTATTAAACCGAAAAAAAAATTTGGAGCTACTCTGTAAACATATTTGTTTCAGCTGTGAAATCTGACATCTTAACATGGGAGTCTATCGAGATTGCTCTCTCTTAGGCCTTTTCTGAAATGAGTCCCCACTCCCTTCCCCTGTGCACTTCCCCTCGGTTTGCACGTTCACGCGGAGTGGTTGCCATATTAAGTGCCATCCGAAACCAATTACTGGCGAGCGAAAGTGTCCCATTAAGCTCTAAAAAGTGAATGTGCATACCATGCTGACTTACATTCATGGAGCTATGCAAACAGCACTCCGACCTCACCATTTTTGAAAGTTTTGTATAAGTTCTACACGTCGCACTGTTTGAATGCCACTGTTTATTTCTTTGTACCATTAAATAAATAAAGATCAAAAGGGTTACAAAACATAGCCCTAACATACATTGAGAAACCACATGGCTTACATCAATGCTGCAATGATCAACTACTTCAATTAATTAATTATTTGATGAATATTTAGTATTATTGGAATTTGTAAGGGTTGTTTGACAAGCAAAACAGCCAATCATGGGCTTCTTGAAAAAAATGGGAGTAAGTTCATAGTGCGTGCAACACAGCATCTCAAATACCTTAATATGCTATTGCCCCACAATACTGGAAAAAGTAATCTGTCTGTATAAATGTAAAATAGTAATAGTCTCTGTCATTCCATGTGTACAAGCAGTGAATATTATGGTACTATATTTATTGTAAGAAATACAGCGACAAATTGCATTGTGTATTTATATTTTCTCAAATCAGAAGCAAATTAAACAAGTGCAAAATCCTAAATGTAATTGTGATCCAGTAACTGTTGTGGTAGCTCAGCGCATCATGGGTGAGAAAGTAGATGTTGTGGAGAAATGTATTAAGGTGGAGGAACATTATTAATAATGTCCGCAAACGTTTGCACCTTTTGGCAGACCGTTCTCTCTCATCCTGTGTAAAACGAAGACTGCTGCTACTGTTAATGACGCCAGGTGTGGAACCATGGTACACTGATTTCCGTTTCAGCTGGGGCGAGGGGAGGATGTCCGAATGCGAAGGTTCCGGATTTATACCCTACTCCGCAATAAGGGACCTCTTTCAGCTGCAAGGTCGCCTTCACGGAGGGTGTAGGGGAAGTGTGTAGGGGTAGGAAGGAGGATTTGTTTCAGAAAAGGTGTTATGAGAATGAGTGCAAGGAAGGAACCTTAGCAGAGGCGAGAGATGTTTCTGATTGAACAGGAGTGGGCTCTTGAGAGGAATGGAGGTTGTGGAGATGAGGCAGTGCAGAGACCAGAGTCCAGTCAGGTTTCCGCGAAGTTTCAGGCAGCTGAAGAAAACTTTGACAATGTGGCAGATCCAGGAAGTCGGGTGGAGGATGGCTGAACAGATGAAAAAAGAACAAAATTAGTTTTACTACAAATAGCTTTAAGGACGCTAACAATTTTACAGAGGGCCAGATGATACCGCTGGTAAGCGGCACTGGTTGGATGGCAGTCCCTGGTCTTATAGCTGATCACGGTGATGAGTCATAGCTGGAACCAATTGCTCTGGAGATCTGGGAGGAGGAGCAGAGAAGACCGCACCCCAGCAGGCCCCAACAAAAGGCCTTGCAGCCAGGGTTGAACTGCAACTTTTGTCACTTCCAAATTGGCCTCAAAACCAGCAGCCAGAGATGGCTGCCTGGTGGCATCCCATATGACACTCTCCTGCAGCCAGAACAGGTAGCTGATAAAGACCACACGTTTTCTGTGGCACCAGGAGAGCATCAGAGGCCCTGCCCTTTTCTGACAGATAAAAACCAGCCCTTCTAATTATCCTTTTGGGTGATGAGGATTGTCTGAGGATATTTAGATTTCTTTGAGGCAGACCAAAGGTCAGACCTACCTGAACCACAAGATAAACGCTAGTCTCATGATGGCTATGCTCTGCATCGACACAGCTTTCAGGTTTATGAAAAACATCAGAGACTCCTCAGCATCCCCGGGGCGCTCCTCCTCCGCCGCTGGTACTTATTTACGAGCACCTGCTCATGGGCAACTGAAAGTTAGAGTTTTGAACATCACATCCTACACAGAGCACAAATATTACTTGAAAATGGTTTATGAGGTTGACATTTTCTGCTTCTTTGAAAACTTTCTAAACACAGCAGCAACAGGTTGTTGATTTGCCAAACCATTAAATCATTACATTTAGGAACATAGGAAAGTGTTGCTACTTGTTGTTGTTTAGTAACCATCTAATAACCACTGTATGTCTGTTGTTGCTGAAAAGGGATAGAAAAAAATATAGTTTAAAAATATTTAAAAATATTTTTGTCTTTTATATTGACATAAAATAGTTATAAAACAGCAAAAAACCCCACAAAAAACAACTATGTAATTGCTTAAAAAAGGATAAAAAATATTTCAAAAGATAAATGTCTATAGACCTAAAATAATTTCAAAACAGCAAATAAAATAACTAAATAGACAGAAAGTCATAACTACTGTCATTGATCCTTGCCTGTGTTTTTTTTCTAGCTTTTGCCACCCTTAAAATAAATATTCTCTTCAGAAAAAAGGGCATTTTATTCTGATTTGATTGATTTTTACAATCCCATTGTTCTGCCAAACTCAGTTTTTCTCTACTGCTTTCAGACTAACCAGTTTGCAATAGATCATTTGCACATCCCTTCACTTTTTTATTTAACAGATATTTAACAGATTTGTAACTCGTCTATTGCTATTAATTTGCGCTACTTGTTCCACTTGTAATATGTTATTATTTTATTTTAGGACTTTTCTCACCGGGTACCCCGGCTTCCTCCCACAGTCCAAAGACATGCACCTTGGGGATAGGCTGATTGGAGACTCTAAACTGCCCATAGGTGTGAGTGTGTGAATGGTTGTTCGTCTATGTGTGTGGCCTTGTGATAGACTGGCGACCTGTCCAGGGTGTACCCCGCCTCTCACCCGTTGGCTGCTGGGATTGGCTCCAGCCCTCCCACGACCCCGTTTGGGAATAAGCGATAGAAAATGGATGGATGGACTTTTTTTTCTTAGCTTATACCTGTGATTTATTGAAATTGATTACCTCCCTTGTGTAATTTAATTGCTCAGATGACCCTGCTATCAATACTATGGATATGAAAAATAAACCTTTTTAAAGATTTTTTATTAAATTGTTTTTCCACTTGATTGACAATTTTGTTTCATCCCTTCAATTTTTTGGGAATTTTTTTTAAAATCACTGTTAGTTTTAATATTACACACAATTAAAAATATTAACTTTTGTGACAAGGCATGCAATGCTGGATTTAAGGGATCTGCACAAACCTTACAGGTTGGGAGTCAGTGTTAGATTACAAATGATCATACATTCATCAATAGTACTTATTGAAATGGTAGCCTAAGAAATAATTTGAAATAATATGTTGACAAAAGTTTTATTGAAATTAAAGAATGTGAAAAGATACTCACACAGGACAATAGTATATAATTTTAAACTGAGCATAACACATTTTCATTTTTGCTTGGGCAGAAGTAATTGAATGATGCACCACTGGGTTTTAATGCAATGCACCAAGTCCAATTTGTTTAAATAAATTAAAGTAGGATTTAATGTGGTCTAAAAGAAGGGGGTATGAAGGAAAAATCTCCTGCATATTATAAAAATACAAAGATAGCATTAGATAGAATTAAACCCTATAAAGTCTTAAAATGTTAGTCCATGGTAATTTGAAATTAAACGCATGACTATAGCAACAATGTTAGCAAAGACTGATGAGACCCTAGTTTTAGGTAAATAAACAAAAATACTGTTTAGCTTTTTAAGATCCATTGGGGTTAGATAGCTACTCTTTCATTGTTAGAGTTTAAATCTCATATATTTCCTGAAAATGCACCATAATGCTGAGGTAATGCTGTCAAACAAGAGTCTTCCTGTGTCAAGATTGCTGATCAGTGTGATATAGATAAATTATAATGGCCAGCTAGCCCATATGAATGATCTGACAACTGATAATCTCCATTCGACTGAGTGAGAATATCTGAATCAAGAGCCTATCCAATGCAGCACCTCACTGTTTCATACTTCATACTTCCTGCAATATTAGCAGTGAGTCAATCATAAGATAAATTTAATTCAAATTTAATCTATCAATGTCAGTGGGTTTCATTTAAAATGATTTGATGATGTAAAAACACACACAGTGACACACAAAAATTGTATTATTAATAGAGAACAAAACTTTCATATTGTAGGTCCCAGAGGTAAATTACCTAAATGAAAAACATTTTTTTCGTTTTGAACGTTTCTTCAAAACCAGAAATGTCCTGTAGACAGCACAGCAGTGCGCCTTCAGTAGGACTCGCTCCCTCAGTAGCATTGGTGCAACTGCATTTCAGACAAAGATGCAGCAAAATAAAATAAATCTATGTGGCACAAACCCATAACATGAATAAGTTTCATCTGAAGATGTGTGTAAACAGTGTGCTGTTTTAATATGCCTGTCCCGCTCCCATTAGTGTTCTGAACTCATCCAACTTGTCAAAGAAATTTTCTACACTTGAAATTAGCTTGTCCTAATGAAAATTTAATTTGTTATCATGAGCACCGTTGGTGCCTGAAGCGCTGCCTGTGAGCCTAAGATTTAAAAGCCTTGAATGCACTTAACTTGAAAACAAATGTGTTCCAGGCTAGAAGAAATTGGATGTATCCATTAAAGTGACATTACCCAGGCTGAAAATGGAATCTGATCATTTGTCTTCGAGCAGCGGCATTATTTCAGTTGGATGAAGAGCACCATGCGGCTGATGGTGCATTCAGAATCAGGGCGCAGTAATTCCACTTGACAATAGTCATTGGATCCCAGCTATCAAGTCAATAACTGTATTTACCACAACTGCTTCTGCACAGATTGAGCAATTTTCTCTCAAACAGATCCTGAAATAATGGGTAGCAAATAGATTTTCTTGAGCTGAGGTGAGAAATGATGACAGTTGCAACTTTACTAAGAAAAGAAGTTTATTCTGTGAAAGAAACTTGTAGTGATAAGATATAAATCAATCACTCCCTTGATTAAATCCACCTGTTCACCTGCTCACTAATACACAAGCGACATGACATGACATGACAGCAACTAACTGCATTTACTTAGATTGGTCTAACTGGAGTGGAAGCACTTCTACAGACTTCCGGTGGAATTCACATAGTTCATGGAGCTGCAGACAGATTGACTGTTCCTTCTCTGCTTGGGAAGCATTTTTTTCTCATAAGTAGCTGAAATTTCAGAATTTCTTGTTGTGAGACAGTAACTGATAGATTCAGTCACCTGTAATTTCATGTGTCCAATTTTAATTAAACATCTAATTAACCAGCTAGTTGTAGTTGTAATGTAATTAGTTAATATAGACTCTGCCAGTAAATCTGTATTTATAAGTAATTTACTGCAGTTTTTGTCATTTTTCTTCTTGTATAAACTTTATTTTGATTATTATGTTTGTCCTTCGGTGGTGACTGTATCATTATGTCTGTCTTTAATTCCTGGTGGTACACTATATCAGCTAGAATACTAACTACATATTTAGCATTCCCCACATAAGACTGATGATGAATTTATTTAGTTATACATTTATGTCTCAAACAGCTTCATTGATGTTGTGCCTGTCTGGTCCTGCTGGATAAATGTGGACATGATTAGTTTAAAAAGATTTGATTGTAAAAATGTGTAAATCTAAATTTTTTGGGAGATGTCAATACCAGGTGAAACTCTACTGGTGTTGGACATGCAGGATACCAGGATACAAATTCTCCAGAAAGTCCTGGGTAAAATCTTGCTGATGTGAGATGGTGTAACATCTATCACCAATAGATACAGTACATCCAGTTTACTTGTATCAAGTCTGACAAAGGTTGATATTGCAATGTGACTGTGTATAAAGTTTTACTAATCCCTCATTCACAGAATTACAGTCATACACCATAACTGTAGCCCCTCCTCAGCTGTAATGTCTATTTTGATGAATGAACTCAGTTATAATGCAGCAACCACTTACGTTTGAGCCCACCTTCGTTGTTTGAAGAGACATTATCTTGAGATAACCAAGATAAATTATCCCATTATCATGAGAAAATGGTTCTGTTTTCTTGAAAGAAAGAGGAAATTACACAAAATTATTTCTATACCTCATCAGTTACATATTATTTATTCTCTAATTTAGAGTGCAAAGAACGAGGCAAAGCAACCGTGGTTTTCAGCCAGCTAACAACAGCCTGCCTACTTCTGGCTACTACTAACTGGCTAGTTCCAATTTACTTGGTTAACGTTTAACTACCATACATGCAGTTGAATCCTTATCAATCAGCACAAGAGTTGAATCTTGCATCACAGACATTTCCCTTCCTCTTTGATTTGAAAAACTGTTTCACTCTGGCTCCATGTCAGCCTCTTTTTGATGTATCCCTCTGTGAGATCGTTTCCAAAGTCCTGGTAATGGGAAGAATGTGTTTCTTCCTGCTTTTAGATATTCTTTTGATGTTACAAATAGCATTTTTGTCTCTGAAGCCCATCCAAATGATAAACGTTTACTGTTAGAAAATTCACTTTGATAGCATTCTGGCAGTGGTACAGCTGAAGCCGCTCCAGCCAGTGCAGATAAATGGATTTCCTCTAAATGGTGACAGAATTTAAGAAAAACTACCGCTAGTTTGATGCTATGCTAATAGATATGTTTATTTTTTAGATAAATCTTCATAATGAGTCCAACTTCCATTCTGTTAAAGAATTCAAAAAACACTTTTTGTCATTTAAGAGTAAAATACAGTCATTTTATGAGAAGTAAACTATCTTATCTGTTGGATTAGTGAAGGTACCTTGTTCAAGACAGTTTGGCTGCCAAACTCTGCTCTGAGGACAGTTTCCATGCAGGCTCCCCTCCCAGGTCAGCTTCCCCATAGGTCAGGATGAAACCCCATCTAATGCCACCTGGGACACGATTACATGACGAAAGTCTGCCTACTGTCAATTAAAGAAAAGCAGAAAAAGACAAAGATAAAAATAAGCATTTACTTACAGAAGCATAGAGCTGTCACCCAAAATAAAAAGGAACCTTAACAGGTTTTAAAGGGAAAATTTTATTATAAAACATTAAATGTATCATGTTCTTCGGTAGTAAGTTTCATGTTTTAATCGTAAAACTTATGACATAACATGTAGTCTGTTTTTATTTGGATGAAAGCTCTACACTTCTGTAATTGAAAACTAAACAGTAATAAACAAAATGTCACAATGATAGCTGAAGCCAAATAAAACAAGGCAAAAATACATACACACACTTAATAGGCATATCATACTAGTATCTTGATATCAGTATTTCAACATTCAAAATTAGCTGACTGTGCCAAAATCATTTAAAGTAAGGTTATATATACATATATATAGTGAAGGACAGGAGACCCTTTGCTTGTTTGGGTATAAAAACCCACTCTGATGAAAATAATGTTTATGTGTTCATGTGGAATTTTTTTCTGATGATACAGGTCATATTTTGAGAAAACCAAGCTGAAATTTGCATTTCTGAGTATTTCAGAATTCAAATCCCAAAATAGACAAGTCTGGCTGCAGATTTCCTCTGTGAGAACGTTTCCAGTGCAGGCTTCACTCTCAAGCCACCTCCACCATCGGGCAGCAATAAACAGACTTTTTAAAGCTGCATAATAAAAGTGCATAGCATCCATCCATCCATTTTCTTAACAGCTTCACCTTGAAGCCTATCCCAGCAGTCACCGGGGCAAGAGACAGGGTAAACCCTGGACAGGTCGCTAGTCTATCACAGGACAAAACAGAAACAAACATGCAAAGAGAACACTCCATACAGAAAGGCCACTGCCCAAGCTGAGGTTCCACCCAGTGACTTTTTGCAGGCTTCTGAGGCTGCAGCAATAGCCACCACACCACCATTAAGCCCAAACTGCATAGCAGGTTTTTCTAAATAAGATCTGTTTTACTGACAAAATATGCTGATAGTGTGTTAGAACTGCTGTGCCACTGTATGGAGTACATTAAATGTACTCCCATCCTTATCAAAACAACATACTTTTGAATTAATAATACCCATTTAATGTTTTTGTACCGTCTGTTCGATTAAATGTGTAAATTTTAATAACTGATTTTGACCACTATATGTTAATAGGAACAGTAAAACGTAGGATCTTTGGCTGAATGATGTTTATATTCTGTTTTTATGAAGGAAACTTTTTTTTGTTAAGTTTCAGTTACCATGGTGACATCCTGCTTATTGCTGTTTTTGTTGTTTTAATTGTATTCAATGTTAAAGCAACACAGCACTGTCACCCAAATGAAAGAAAAAAAGGGACCTTAGCATCTCATAAAGTGATAGTTTCACCCAGGGGTGCAGAAGGGATTTTTGAACTGAGGGGATAAGATCAAATGTCACTTTTACGTAATTTGGGCTGTAACTACCACTCAAAGATTTATTTATATTTGGGCCAGTGGATTGTACTAAAAAAACCATGAAGAAATCATGGATTAACAAGAAGTTCTATTTCCAGCCTGTTTTCTGACTTTACTGTTTAAACGTGTAAAACTGGCCTCCTCTAATAGGCATCAGTTTTACCAACCAGTTTGTTCATATGATATGTCATACTTGGAAAATTTTTCCAAAGCTGTTTTCCAGTTTCACATTTTTTAAGTGTTGTCAACACGTAAAATAATACATGTCATGGTAAATTTTACTTAATTCCAGACCACATTAGACCAGCATTTGATCAAAACCCACATCTTCAAATTTGTACTGAAATACTCTAAGCAACATGTAGATTTATTCAAACCTTCAAACCTTCTGTTTGTGAAAAAGCAAATTAGGCTAAGATAAAAGTTTGTATTCAGCATATTAATTAAATGAAGAAAAAACTTCTCATCAGATTGGCAACAGTCTATATAGATGATTAAAACTCTGGTCCGTTCTGCAAACTATATGCACATTTTACCAGTCACATTGATTGATATTAGGGAAGACACATTTCCCGTTTTTTTTAAAGAGTTTTACTTATTTTAATAGATGTGTCAGATGCTGCCTGTGATTCCCCCACCACATCTATCACACAGAATAGAAACTGTATGTGCTGTCCTGTCCACTGCATACTGCATTTTTCAAATCGAAATAAATGTTTTATGTGTTTTTAATTTGGCTGTTGCTTCTTTTCCCCTCTGGCCTGCAGATGTACAATTGGCTTTATACACAGCTCCACATATTCCTGAACTTGAACAGCTCTTTTTTCCTGTCTTTTACTGGATGAACTCATTAATCCAGATGTGTCTGGCCATTGCTGTTGTGGTTACTGAGGTCATACACACCTGGATTAATCAGTTCATCTAGTTATAAAAGACAGGGAACATGGAGCTGTCTTAAATTCAGGAAGTAGTGGAGCTGTGCATGAAGTAATAATACTTCAAAATGATCCACTTTTTCAGCTGTCATCACCTGACTCATTCATAATTCTATTTTTTTCTCTTCACAGACACCATTTGGTTCATTTCAGACAATCCAGAATGATCCTCAGAGCTGCAGAGACCATCAGAGGTAACAGGTCTCTCTGAAGTGCAGGTGAACTGGTTTGACTAGGATGGACTGCGATGGAAAGACCTTTCACCCCTGCAGAATGTCCCGGCTTCACCTTCCGATTTCCTGTATGAAGATCATCTTCTCCGTCACTGTTGCACATCATCATATCAGACATGACAGTCTGATATGTCAGATGAAATTCATTTCACAAACAAGAGAAATGATTTATTTTTAACTATCATTCCTAATTTCCTTTAAGATCCAAACACAGTGAAAGACTCACAGCTGGGAGTGTCACTGCTTTTCTATTCTTTAAACCATAAAAATGTTTTAATTAAATATAAATGTAGTGCTGACTGTTATGGCTAATGTGTAGTTATAAAGTAGCGATACTGTTAATTAGTCTGTTGATCATCCTCTTCGTCACCTGTCTTCCGGTCTCTGCAGTGCTTTGGGCCTGTTTATACAAAAAACTGTCATTTTACTTTTTAAATTATTAAATTAATATTTTTTAAAAATTACAGTATTTGTAAATATATTTTTCTCCTCGACAATGACTGGAAATTCTTTCCATGGTTCAAGACAAGTTTAACAATTTTTTCAAAAAACTTTTATTTGCATCGCATCATTTAATTATGACCTCAAATAAATTAGACTGCATTAAATCTCTACAATCCCATCTCCCCTCCGAAGCAGCAGTGGGATGGACGAAACACTCCAGAGAAACCTGCTGAGACAAAGACATGAATTATTGGAGCCAATATTGTCATACATTTATCCATGGAAAATGCAGACTTATGCTAAGTTGTTTCTACAATAGTCCATCTAGGTGAGTCAGATTATTGATTAGCAAATTGTATTTATGACATTTCATAACACCTGGGCTACACACACTTTTCACACTGCCATGTTTTAAAATATATTACAAAATTGTACTTAACAGTCTGGAAAACAGGAATGAAACAAATTTCTCTTAATAAGAACCATTAATATTAGTATTAAATCATGTTTGGGATGAGAGATGAGATGAAGTTTTATTGTCATTTTTTTATTAGAGTTTTCCTCCTCATTGCTCAAGGTTTAAAAAAAGTCAGCAAGATGATGCTTTAGATAGAAAAGCTGATCGTATCGTTATTAAAAACAGCGAGGATGAAGATGAGGAAGAGGAGCAAGTTAAAGACCAACGCGGCTACGTTTGTGTAACACTGCAGGGAAAATGCAGGTGTTATCAGGAAAAAAATGTTGCTTATAAAACACCATCATTCTGCATATTTTTGTCTTTACTTCACCAGAAACGGTTGCTGTTGACTTATTAATATTTTACGTTTGCTCTCAAAACTTTCGCCTACCATCAATGAAACAAAATGTTTGTCATTAATCTTCCGTCAAACTTTAAACCTACATTTTAAAACCTTAACTTTTAATTTAGAAATGCTAAACATTATTTTAACGGTTCCAATAAGTTATTATTCAAAACGTAAAGCTTGTCCGTGGTTACTGAAGGTGAAGTAGCCGACTAGCTAATTAATTAGCTCAGCTAATGCAGGAAAACCAGCTACTAAATAAATAAATGCAATTTTACTCACCTAAAAACTGGATCCTCCACACACTTCCTTGTCGGCATGGGGTTGTTACCATGGATACTGCCCCGGCCTAGGTGGTATGGGGTCTGACACCGCAGCCCTACATCTGTAGGGTGGACTATGGCCAATGGTGGTTGCTTTGGTGGTGGCCACTTTGGACTAGGGGGCACTGGCTCCTGGTGTGGATGGATCCCATTAATATTCTTTCCTTACATCAACTTAAGTGCAGAGACAGATGTTTTTACTTAGTTTTATTTACCTTTTTATTTTCTCATTTTAGTCTGGTTGTTCATACAGCACAACAGGTACCCGAACTTTTTGGCGCAATTTTGGTCTCTTTTCTTTATTTTTTTTTAAAAATAATTCTCTTCACCACGTTGTAATGTTTATATGTAAATGCACTTTGAATTGTCTTTTAAATTAAATGTCTTATACAAATAAACATGCTTGCCTTTTAAAAAAATAAGGCCTTGAGAAATGACACTAGATTAATGTGTTTCCTATTTGACACTGCTTTTGGTGCCTTGTGCACATTGACATGCAAGACTTTTTTGTGTACCGTATGTGACTCTTCAGCTTAACAACAGAGTAAGCATGCATGGAAAACAACTGAAATCTACATTATTATAGTTTTAAAAAGTCCCAGTATAATACAAATCTTCATTACTTTAACACAGCTAAAGCTTGGTTAATTGACAAGAGTGTCACAATGTATTGTTATTGGTATTGTTTCCCTACAGCTAACTAATGTAATGTTAGCAAGTAGCATCAGACAGATACAATTTATTTTTACCATATAAATACAGCCTGTCCACTTAATGGTGTCTTCATAGAACAAACAGCATTCTGCTTTACATTTAAATTTCGGTGGAAGACCATTTATTATTATTTCTGCAAACCAATATTTGTTAAATTGCTGTGTTTTTACAGATAAACTGCTCTCTCACTGCAATGTGTTTCGGTAGATTATGATAGCTTATGTCCTGATCTTTCTTCATAGGATTGTATCATACAACAGCATATATGTGTTGATCAACCATTGTCTTCTCTGAGTCAGAGGGGGGCTGCAATATTCAGAAATGTAATTTGAGCTGAGTTTACTCAAGATATATCGGAAACCTCTGATGTAACTCTGTGTTATGTTTTCTTGCTAGACCTACACGAAAAAATGAAAAACACAATTTTCATCGAAGTGTGTCTTTAAGTCCTTATCAGCAAGCAGCAAATACTTATCTAATTACTCAGAGTAATTCCATGTTCTTACTGAAAGATCATGGCAATTTCCCATTGAGAATTAATCAGTCATCCTTCAACTATAAGCCTCATTCTCCGAGTGATACCACATAACTTTTTATACTGCCTGCTTTATTCTGTTGTCAGTTTCTTTAGTGATGCAATGTTCTATGATCATTTGTTAAAAACTCAACTCATGTTCGAGTAGCAATTCTTTAAAAAGCATCATTCAAATGAAAAGTGGCAACTGAACTACTGAGTGACTGTTTTGATTCTGACGTCTGAATCATGATTGAGAAATTATTTAATGAGACAACCATATAGAATAATAAATTCAGGTATTGGGAAGTTCCATGAATAAATATAAAAAATGCAATATCTTTCCTAAATAAAAAATTAGGGCACAAAACTAAAAAATGTCAAAATCTCCTATTTTCTCAACATAAATCTTTTTTTAAAAATTGTTTCCAGCCAAGAGCCAGAGAGGGAATCTGTTCCTTTCAGGGTTAAATAACTTTAAATTCCAGAAGAATCTTTGTAGAAATGGGATAACCCTGAAGATCAAACTGGATGCTAATTATCTCGATGTCATGAGGTTTATTAGCTCATTTTGAATCAGATGAGATCAACACATTTGTAAAAAGTTGAAACAGAAGCAACAAAAGGCTGGAAATGTAACAGTTACAAAAAACTAATGTAATCGGGAACAGGTCAGCCACATGACGTAGCATAAAATGAACATTCCAAGAGAAGCAGAGTCTCTTAGATGTAAAAATGGACAGAAGTTCACTGATGTGAAAAATTTTTTTTTTTTTCCTCAACAAAGAATCTCTGTGCTGTGGACAAGGCTGAAGTCACATTTGATGCTGATGACATTGTGATCCCCAGGCAACACTGCATTAAAACCAGATACGATGTTCTACAGGAAATCACTGCATGGACTCAGGAAGACTTCTAGAAATCACCGTCTGTGAACACAGTTCAGCCTGAACGCCACACATGCAGGTTAAAGCTCCATCATGCAAAGAAGAAGCCATATGTGAACAGGATCCAGAAACAGTCATCTTTGCTCAACCAAGCTCATTTAAAATGCTCTGAGACAAGAGGAAGCTGTTTGTGGTCAGATGGGTCAACATTTGTTTACCTTTTACACAGAAACTTAATTTTGTTTGACTCATGGGGAATGTGATAATAATAATAATAAAACTAATTACATCTTCATAGTGGTTATAATAACTAATATTGTGCATTGCTCAATATTGTGCAGCTTTTATGATATAATAGAGGATTTGTTTTCCAGGTTTGTTTTATATTATAAAATCCATAAAACAATAAAAAGATTCTATTTGAATCATCACAAAAAGTCTGCAATAGTTAGATTGTCTAACCCAACGTCATTACATGGATGTTCTCAGCTCTCCAGATTCAGCCTTCTGGCTGTATCACACAGAGACAGAAGATGCGAGGAAGCATCAGTTATGATAATGGAAAGCCCCCTGTAGACACAGCAGATCTTCTGTTGGCTTTTTATTTGACTAAATTATAGGTGAAATCATTTACATTCTGTTTAATCAAGTTTTTTTAGTTAGCCTTGACATCATGCCTGCATGTAGCCTGCCCACAGTGCTGGTAACTAATAGCTTTTAGCATATATTTGAACTCTAAATCATTATTAACAGCCAGTAGTACAAACATCCCATGAATGCATCTATAATTCACCTCACTAACCCGTTATTCATTCAACAACTACTCCTGCACAAGCAACGGGCTCCGCATCACTGCACATGGAAGTGTCTGAGAGCCTTACATATGAAAAATAACGTACATGGGCACTTAAAGAGGAGGACTTATTTATACATTGCTTCCCATCTCTGCCTAGGAGGGATTTTAACTCCAGCTGACCCCTGACAAGAACTCTTTCTGTCAGAATGACAGAGGAAGCTGTCTTCAGGTGGGAGATGGCAGAGTTAAGCCAAAGTGTTTGTGACAGCAGCTTAAGCTTTAGAACAGTATCAATGTGACACTTCATTTCTGTCTTCATAGTAAACCTGCAGAATATGTCCCGCTTCACAGACAGCCAGCTGCACAGGTAAGGACGCAGGGTCAGAATGTTTGCCAGTTTGGCTGTTTTTATATTTGCATTAATAATGTAGCATTAAAAATTCCTTAATTACAGATTAGTATTCTCCAGAGTCTTACTGTACATACTGCTGTAGGCAGAGTTTCTGGAACCTGGGAGAGGCTCAGAGTGGAAATGTTGTTAAGCTGGACCATATGGTGAGAATAATGCTGAGTTCGGGTCCTGTTCCAGGAATATGGATCCAGGTGGTTCGGGTCCTGGTCCAGGTGGTTCAGGTACTGGTCCAGGTGGAATATGGATCCAGGTGGTTCGGGTCCTGGTCCAGGTGGTTCAGGTACTGGTCCAGGTGGAATATGGATCCAGGTTGTTCGGGTCCTGGTCCAGGTGGTTCAGGTCCTGGTCCAGATTTTTTGGGTCCTAGTCTAGGTGGAGTATGTGTCATGGTGGTTCAGGTCCTGGTCCAGATGGTTTGGGTCCTAGTCCAGGTGGAGTATGTGTCATGGTGGTTCAGGTCCTGGTCCAGAATGTTTGGGTGAGGAATATTGGAAGGAGGAATATTGATCCAGGTGGTTCAGGTCCTGGTCCAGATGGTTTGGGTCCTAGTCCAGGTGGAGTATGGGTCAAGGTGGTTCAGGTCCTGGTCCAGATGGTTCAGGTACTGGTCCAGGTGGAATATGGATCCAGGTGGTTCGGGTCCTGGTCCAGGTGGTTCAGGTACTGGTCCAGGTGGAGTATGTGTCAAGGTGGTTCAGGTCCTGGTCCAGGTGCTTTGGGTCCTGGTCCAGGTGGAGTATGTGTCACGGTGGTTCAGGTCCTGGTCCAGAATGTCCAGATGGTTCAGGTACTGGTCCAGGTGGAATATGGATCCAGGTGGTTCGGGTCCTGGTCCAGGTGGTTCAGGTACTGGTCCAGGTGGA
>JBAMHX010000017.1:25456681-25468912 GCA_037177515.1 Pseudomugil tenellus | reverse complement strand
TAATTATTATTATAACTATTAGATGGAAGTATATGTTAAACAGGAAACCAAAACCTACATTTTTGTGCTGTGTATTTTTACTGTACTGTAAGTTTGCACACTGTTATACTAAGACCGCCAGCAGCCCTGCTGAGTAGAGGTGTGCATTGTAGAGACTAGAATCAGACAAGATGGAGCTCCTGCATCCTAATGGGATTTTGTTTTAACAGAATAAAACGCCTGTCAGTTGTCAGTGGTCTTCGCCTCGTCTTTCACCGCAACACAGCCAAGATCTTGTAGTAAGATGGTGCAGAGGCGGACCGGATACATCAATATAATTCAGAAAGAGAATGAGAACAACCATAAACAACTAATCTGGATTACGAGAACATGACAAATCCTAAACCATATTTACACATGTACAAAGTTGCTCATGGAAACTTTAACTGAGCTAAAATCCTTAAGGAGGACTGCTTTGCATGACATGTCTATTTGTTTTATTTCTGTTGTAGCTTTCTTGGGTCCGTTGTAAACGTTAGGTCTGTTTTAGGGAATATTTGATTTATAAAGTCTTATTTAGCTTCAATAGCTAAGTAAACACCGACACTACAGGTAGCGTTAGCTGGCTAAGATTTCGCTGGTGGACATAAACACCATAAAATATTATTATATTTACTAAATACAACCAAATAAAAATATTTAGTCTTACTTGTGAAAAGTAATCCCCCGAGCCCTGCTCTCAATTGACTACATGCACAATATGTCGCCGGGTTAAGTTCTGACGCAGAGTACTTCCGGTTTACTTATTCTTTCATTGATTTGTTCGGGCATTTAACTTTGTCTGTTATGTTAAAAGTCCAAGAAAGGTGACACACTTTTCAAAGAGTTAGAACATCAGCTGTCCATTGTTGTGTGTTTTTTTGTACACATTCTTAGTGTTTCAACAAGATGATAAGTTTTCATTCATTCCCTGTTTATCTGATCATCTGAGCTGGGTGGCTGAGGAAGATCCGGAGGGACAACTTCACCCCAACGAAAACACCCGGGGTTGTTGTAGGCATTTCACTGCCACAGATCTAAGCAATTACCTGCATCGAGACCCGGTGTTTGGGAACGGCGCCCACGGCCCGAGACTCCCGTCCCAGATTCTGGTTCTGAAGTGGAGATGGAAACGGACGTATTGTCAGTGGACCATGACAACTGTGTGGCTCCAGAAACAAAGGTAAGAGCGCCTGTTGGAGTAAGAGTACGCGACTTAGTGCTTAGGCATCGTAACTACTGCTGTATTTATGTGGAGAATACGACCGGTCCAAGATGGCGGCCGCATTTCTTGTACCCCAACAGCCAATGTGGGGTCTATTCTTTATCATGTCTATGGCTCAGGCTTCCTAGTGAGAGTGGATTGCTGCCTCTGACAAAAATATGTTATCGAGGCAAGTTCTCATGATATCAGAGTTATGGAAATTATGTAAGAATTTCTTGTTATAGACCCGATAATTATCGGCCTGATAGTTATTGTGCACCCCTAATAAAACGCATTGCATTAAAAAGTCTAAAAATAAAATTACACCAACAATGTGTAAAATGACAAAATGAGACCTGTCAGTCTGTAGACCGGTCCTGGTTATAAGAGAGTTGTCAGAATACACCAAGGGCCAGATTTACTAAAGGTTTGCATGTACTAAAAAGCGTGCAAACACATTGCACACGCTAAAAGAAGTACAGAATGATCTACTAACAGTGAGTAAAAGGGTTTGCGTCTTCCAAAGGTGCAAAATTGCGCGTCCTCCTTGAGTTAGTAGGTTTACCTCAATGAATATGTAAATTGGGGCGTTCAAATGCAATTTTGCGTGGAATGGGAGGAGAACATGTAAATATATAATTTTAGCACATGCAAAGCAGTTTATTATACCTGAAAGTAATTTTGCTGCTAGAAACTGCGTCTATATTTAGCACGTTTCAAAAGGACGTGCAAACGGGTTCAATGCGTAATTGCACACACATGGCTGCAGTGATTGTTGCAATACGAAGACATAGAAATAATCAAAGACGACGGAGAGAACACATATTTCCTCTTCGTGTTAACATGTTTGGAATGAGAGAGGAACTATTTATTAAAACATATTGTCTATCCAGCCTTGCTGTTTTGGAGTTGTTGGAGGAACTCAGTGCAGATTTGTAGCCAGACACAAGAAGGAGTCATGTATACCTGCAATAATTAAACTCCTGGTAAGTCTAGAGTTTTTGGCATCTGGGTCATTCCAGCGTACAGTAGCAACACAGCAGCGATCTCTCAGTCACGTCTTTTACATGTGTTGACTGAATTCCTAAATAATGTTGCGCCGGATCGCGACGTTTATTAGGTTTCCAAGGTCTCAAGATTCTTTGAATAAGACAAAACAAGTTTTTTTGATGCAGCTGGATTCCCCGGTGTTATAGGAGCTATTGACTGCACTCATGTCATGTGCAGCTTGTGCCTCCCGCAAACTCTGAGCATATATACAGAAACCGAAAACACACATTCGTTAACGTGTAGTGCGTTCCTTTGAGCTGCTGTCAGATTTCTTTGCTGTAGCTCTTTGGACATTTTATTGGCTTCTTCCACCAACACCTCTAATTCCATCGGGTCAAACTTGTATTTTCGCTTGCGGTTTTGTAAAGTTGTCATCATGAAAACCATGACACACGCCAAATCCTCATTTAAATAGGCGTCTCCAACACTTTGCACCCGCTAACATTTGCGTGAGCAATCTTAGTAGATCACGTACTAATCACGGCCCCGCCTCACACGCTAAATTCTAGATGCCACACGCTATTTAGTACACGCAAAATGAGATCTTAGTAACTTTGGCCCTAAATGTTATTATATACTGTACATCAAAAATCAAATCTGTTATTGCGTGTCGGACAAGCTGGAGGAGTTTCTGACACATTTTGTTTATGGCTTCTTTCAAATCATGTTGACAGTCAGATAAGAGCTCAGAGCAACAGTACGGGCAGCAGGAGGCCATGAATGAGAACAGCGGTGAAATTAAAGGTGCTTTTCTCTGGTCTGTGGTTAGTTACGCTAAAGACATAATCTGTGGTTTTATGGGTCTAAACAAGTTTTTCACCACTCTATGAAAAATTAGACCTACCCAAAATTGTATCTTTTTAACATTAACAAAAGAAAAAAATATTAATCAACTTTCTGCAAATATGAACTTTATTTTGACACAGAAACCCTGTTTCAGAAAAAGCTTAAAGTGCTCCGAAGTGCCTGAAAAAAATAGCACTTCTTAATTAACTACAAATATCTTTTACAAACTGCACCACCTACTGTCGGGGATGTGCAATTACACTTTACATCGCAAAGCAAAGCCGGTTAACCAGTCATTCGCGTCCCCCCTGGCTACCACGCGCCCCACTATTTGAGAAGGACTGGTTTAAACACCATGAAAGACAACCAATATGAGAGAGATTTGACTGTAAACAGAATTTCAGAGTTCAGAGAGAGTAATATATTATTAGAGGAAATTAACTTTTTTATTTTCTGGAATTTTTATTGTCACAATCATTTAGTAGAAGACAAGAAGCAACATGTTTAAGTGTGTGAGGTCTGAACATGTCAACTTGCTGCTCTACTCTATTTACATTCCACTACTATAACTTGAGTTTATGTTTAAAATACCAAAAACACAACAAAAAACCATCAGAGGAAGCTAAGAGACAATGAACCGATTCAAAACACCAATAAACAGCAGAATGTGCTACCCAGTGTTAGACTGGGATGCTTCTGATTGTCTATATGTAACCAAACCATGATGTATTCCAAACATCCACTGAGAGTTCGTCAGAAAACTAAAGAAAAAACCAGAAAAGCACTTGGAGAGTGCAGACATCCGCCAAGAATTACCGGTCCCCCTTAAAACGATCCCCACTAAAAGAAAAGTCCAATATTGATTTTATCTACTCTATTAGATTTGTTGACCATGAAAACATGGCCTTAGGCTTTGGAATGAAGGTGTTATCATTATTGTGAAGGTGAAGGTGTTATCATTATTGTAACTGTTGAAAATATGTGAAATATATTGTAATATTTCTGATTTTTCATGAACTCAGCTACAATTTGGTCTCATTACGTCTTTAGATCAATTCATGTCTATTACATGACCAACGCTGGAAAAAATATAACCTTGCTGGAGGTAAGAAACCAAGAAATGTCGACATTGCCGACATGGAAGGATCAGTTCAGAGTGAATATGCTTTGTTTGGGTTCGGATCCAGATGGTAATCTGGATCACCACCATATCTAATCATTTATTGATCTTCCCATTATCAACATTCTCTGAAAATGTAATCAAAATCTATTCCTAACTATTCCCGTTATTTTTACACAAACAAACCACCAAATGCTGACAAAAACATAACCTCCTTAGCAGAGGTAATTAAGGTTAGTAAATATGGTGTGGATGAGAGCTCGTGTGGAATGAGTCTTCCCATGAAGAACATGCATATGATACCTACTTCCTGTCTGTTGAACAGCTGTGAGAAGGGGTCATTCTGATGCAGTAAATTCGTCCACAGATGCAGACAGTTTCTGAATGGACACTGGAAATCAAACTGCATCATCACTGTGAAACGGTACATTTGGAGGTGTCTGACGTTCTGACATCAGGTCATGCTGCACATGAATCTTACATTCAACAAACCAGGAGAACTCTGAGAAGGAAATCGTCTCTACAGCAGAACAACACTGAGCTCTGTTGTACGGCACACTTACTCTGTGCCTGCCACTGCATTAAACCTGCAATCAGAATCAGACGCTATTGTCATCATAGACGATGTGACTGTGTGGCTGCTCTGCATAAAAACTGTGTTAGAAAAATCACAAGTTAGAGATCTAAAGCAGGAACAAAAAGCATCTGATGAATTATGAATAAGGCATGCAGAGCAATGGTGTAAAAAGCAAACACACACAATGGTGCGAACAATGCAAAGGATCCTGTAAACAGATCAGGGCAACATGGCTCAGGAGGGGTTTGTTATGATGCCACCAAAAGGACGAGACAGCTAATGCCCATTAAAACAAAAGCAACTGTGCACGAGTTTATTCAGCCAGACGCACAAATCACTGGGTCCTGTTGGCTTGTTTTTTCCTGGCTTCAGTGACATCATACATTATTATAATATTATAATTGATCACTGCTTGGTTCAGATTTAACGGTTCCTTTATTGAGATTGAAATTTAGAAGCAATTATTGCTATCCGTTTGACAAAATGACTTAAAACATGTTTCAGCTTTTTTCTAACTGGGAAAATATCACACACACCATCAGAACTCTGGAATACGTAAGATTTTACTTAATAATAAACTAAATGTAAACAAATAGCTTCTCCTTGTTGTCATGGAAACCAGTGTGCAGTTTGACTTCCTCAGGTGCTGCTATAATACAGAAGCCTGATGTAGTGCAGATGAAATATGGAGACTAGCTGCTGATTCAACCAGGCTCAGCTTTCCAGCTGAGCAGCTGCCGACAGAACCGGAGTCCAGATGAAGGGCGCTGCACTTGTCCTTCCTCGGGGTTGTTTCTCATTAGAAAGATCCTGATTCTTCCTCTATCACTATGTGTCGCTCCACAGATGGAGGCAGATACAGTGAATCCATACGCCGGAACCATATCCACCCGCATCATCTCTTCTTTTCTCATCTGGTTTTAGAAAAAGGTTTCATTAGGATTAAACAGAAGATGAATGGGGTCTATGAGTGAAGGTTCAGGTCCTGAATTGCACACAATTCCGAAGGACCAGCTTGTTTCTAGTGAATGTCACTGAAAAGACTTTTTGTTCGTGTTGTCAGTTTTCCATATTTAAATCCATCTTTAATCATTTACCAAAGCTGTGTGTGAGACAAAGCCATGTTCAGTTTGCATGGTTTACTATAAACCCTTAAAGCTCCAAGATATTTGCTGCTGTTTATCCGTTTGTGCCAAACAGCATGTAGGAGATGAACCCTTTTACTAAACATTTAGGAAATATCTAGTGTTTGACTCTCATGTTTTTGTTGAAATGTTTGAGACAATCTAAGTTTCAAGTAGCATGGTTTATTATTAATGTTCCTTTCTTCTTTGTTGACGAGTGTGTTCAGTTTGTTCATGCAGAACTTGCTTATCAGAGTCATTTAAAAGGAAAATGTTTCCCATGTTAATTAAAACATTGGACAATGTGTTTCAGGGCAGGAATCCATGAAAAGGGAGATTATGGAGGCAGAACAGATGGTTAATGATCATTTAATCAATTATTTTAGCTCATAGGCGAAAACATATAAACACATTACATCTTCCTGTAAAATGTGTTATGAAAACAGTGAAACACTCCAACAGACACCTGCTCCACAACATAAACTGGTACGGTGTAGTGCGGGAACTGGAATAAGAATCTCATGTTGAAAAAATGATGTTTTTGAGCCAATATCTTATCACTAAATGCAGATTTGGTTCTTTATGTTTTGACAAAGCTGTGTTCTTTAGTGCTGATAATAAAATTGTCCTAATCTGCTTTTTATTTGTTATCCTGCGTATGCATCACAGTCTGACAGAGAAAAAGTGGCCTTTCATCTGTAGCTGCTGTCATTTCATCCTGTTTAACATTCAGTGGCTCTTTATTCCTCTTGACTACAATATTTGTGGTGAGTTCAGAATTCCGATAAGGTGTTTGAAAGATGTCACGCTGTGTTAGGCTTCCTTTCATTCTTTACTTTGGCTGTTGTTAATAACGGATGAATCATCCATCTTTGTACTCTGTTCATTTACTGTGATATCATTGTACACCGAACATAAATCATTTACAAACATTTTCCTACAGTACAGGTGGACTTCACACAGAATAATTGGAAAACATACAGGGGAAATTAAACCAGCTAAAAATCAAAAGGTCTGGCTTCACCTATCAGCTGCCAGACTGGATTAATGACTCAATTCAAAACTTCAAATGCCCAAAAATTATAGTTATTTTTTCATCTGTCTCAACAGAACTAATTCATACAGTGTAAACTTATTTAGAGGGATTTAAATCATTGATTGATTGAAATCCCTGCGTTTCACTGAGGCTCCCAATGTTAACATACAGAGAAGAGCACACTTTCTCCAAAACAAGTTTATTTCATTTTTCATCATCAATTTTGAAATATGTTGACTTTTTTGGTTCACCATATTCACCTACTAATCTGGCTCAGTTCACCTTCCTACTTTTATGGGAATACTAAACATTTTTAACCCTGTAGTGGGCAGCAAGGCTTGGATTTTCATAAAGACCTCACCAAAAATAAAATGTAATCTAAAACACCTGCAAAAGACATTTTCACTTGAATCCATTAATGTCCCAGCTGTAATTCATTATTCATTTATTACCAAAAAACATTGATACAACACAAATATTTAATCAAATAAACATTTATTTACTTTTAAAAATGCTTACAATTGCATTGTTTTTCGCAAAATTTAATATTGAGTTTAAAATGTAGTGTATTTCCAATTTCTCTTCTAAAAAATAATAAAGCTTACAGAATTGATTTGTTTTCACACTAAATTTTAATGGAGCAGAACAAACAACTTGCGCACATCATGCAGTTACAGCAGATACTCACCAGGGGGCGATATTCTGCGAAACAAGTGCTGACAACGAAGAAAAAAAATCTGTTCAACTGAAATAATCAGTTTCATCAAGTAAACAGTAGAGCAATAGTTTCTGCTGTCTGGTTTCTAATTTACATTGATTTTCAATCCTGATTCATTGTGTATTCCATTAATATGCATAATATATAGATTGGAGGATAAAATAAACTTGACCTTGCTGGGAGGGCAGGGTGCCCCCTTCTGATAAAATAGTAGGGGGACTTTCAGCCTAAACACATATTTTAAAGTTCTTCATAGTTCAATTCTTTCTCAATGAGTTTTAAACCAAAAACAACTTCTATATAAATTCTTGTTAAATTTGATTTCATTCAAATATGGAAAATAATGTTGTAGTATTTTAATAATGTGATATAGTAATACTTTTTATAAAATTGGAATTGTGGAATAAATCATGTAACACAGACCTTTAGCTCTGGTTTTAGCTCTGGTTTTAGCTCTGTTCTAAGATGTCAGAGCAGGTTATCAGCTCCTGGACAGGCAGCGTTTGTCTCCTGGGATCAGGGTGAAAGGCCTTAAGGTTGCTCGGCACTGCTAGCCAGCTTACATTTTAAAATACGTCAGAATCAATCATCTCAGCTGCTGTAGGATGCCTTGTTTTGTCTCGACCACCTTGTATTGATTTATTGATTTCCCAGCAACACCTCGTGATACTCATTAACCTTCTGTATTCCCTCACACTGGAGGAAGTACATATAGAATTTCGTAAAACAAGAGGACCACAATGACAAGAAAATTCAGCATCAGTCCAAGAGAAAATCTTACATGAAGGACAGACTTTAACAATCTAAACTTCCTTCTGTCTGATTTAAAATAACTCATTTAAAGCTTCTGAAGCGAACTGCTTAGACAGTATTTAGAAACACAGTATAGTGGTGCATCGGTACAGCAAAATCACGCTTGGTAAGTACCTTGCTTGTAAGGTCACGGCTTCAGTACAGTGGGGAAACATATGGAAAGGGAAACTTTTCACATAGTGACACGGCTAAACTTTGCTGTAAGCTGGAATGTGTTTAATAACATTTAAAATGAACCAAAACATAAAAGAAAATAGCATGTTGTAAATTCTCCAATAAAAATCGTTAATGAATATAAACTATGGCAGATATAAAGCTTTACCCTCCCAGGCCACACAAAACAACAAGAGTGAGTTGGGTTCGGCACCTACTAATATAAGGGTTTAAAATTATATTAATGTTATATTAAAGCAATTGCTACACAGGTGCCCACACACAGCTTTATATGTTACTTCCCCCTATAAAATAAATATTTATGCTGTGTTGTATTAACCTGTACTTTCTAGGAAACAAGTGAAGATATTATGACTTCTACAGCCTCTGTGAGCATATTTTGTTTATACTTGCTGTGAGCTTCCTTACCTTGCTATGTCTGTGTCAGTAGACACAGCTTAACTTTCTCACAGGAAACTCTTGTACTGGACATTTGCTCTTCAGTTCGCTGAATCACATCTTGTTTTCTATATTTAAAGATTACGGTGAACTATGTGGGATATACATTTTTCTCTACCAAGCTTACGTTGGTCTGTCTTTTCCTTTTTAAAGGTTAAGATATTTTTTTATTAAGCAATTATTTGTCAATTATTATCTACTTAAATACCTAATATAGTACTCAAATCACATAAACAGAAATTCTACTTCATCTCCTACTGTTTAATGTGGAGCCTGCACACGTAACAGTGTAGTAGTAGATGAAATAACCTAGGCTTGAGACTAATCCTGTTTTTAATCTAACAAGTAAAAACTAGTTATAAATTTGACTACTATGTAAACCATAATATCTCTCAAGCCAAAGCAGATACACTGATCCCTTCTTTTATCACCTGTAGGATTAACTGTAGCAAGACTTTAAACCCACTTCAGCTTCTACAAAACTCAGCTGCAGTCTCTGCTGATGAAAACCACAAAAACAGCTTATACTAAACCTGTTTTAAAATCTCTGAAATAGTTTCCTGTGTGCTTTTGATTTTTAAAATCATTTTTTTTTTTTATCAGTTTTTAAAGTTCTAAAAGGTCTTAGCCCAAAGTATTTATCAGACTTGCTTTCCCAGGGCTCTCAGGTAGTCGGATGCTGCTTGTTTATTTATTTCTGGAGTGAGGAAAAGAACATAAAATACATCTTTTAGCTATTATGGTTCTCACCTGTGAAAAAGCCTGCCGAATGACCTGAGGCCAGCTGGCAGTGAGAAAGCTTAAAATGTAAGTTTGTGGTGAAGTTTTGTGCCAAATATAACTGGTGTATTTCACCTGTTATATTTTTAGAGTATTTTATTTTTTTTATTTTATTCTCTTTTATTTTCTTCCTTTTTTATTTATTGTATTGCTATTTAAGAGCTTATAAGGATTGTAGAGTGTATTAGTATTAGTTTGCCTGTGAATGGTTAGGGTTAGGATAGCGTTCTGAGACATATTTTCTATGTACATGGGAGTATACGGGTGCTGTGTTTGTTTGCAGGTATGTTTATGTCTAAATGTATCTTTGTAACTATGTTTATGCATATGTTTAAAGTTTTTTATTATTAAACCCTTTAAGATAAGTTCTATGCATGATAAATCGCTCTATGAATTAAGTTTGATTTGATTTAGTATCATAGATCATACCATAAGCCAGAAGTACATAGATGGTGTTCTACAGATGTAGGTTTATTCTTTACTCAACAAGGAAACTTCAAAAATACAGAGGAATATTTAAAATATGATACAATATGATACAACAGTCGTGAATATAAAAAGAATGACAGGAAAGGTTACAATACAAGTCTGCAGAATGAATAATCTATACTTGTAAATGTATTTGCATACTGATAATCATGAGTAAAGCACAAATTATTCTTAAAGCATTGCCTGCATGTTTGGTTTGTACTGAAATTGTACCTAAATGTTCCTGCTCTTATTCTTCCCTGCTGCTGCCCATCACTGCCATGACTGCAGGAGTTCATGCAGCTCTAGTGCTGCTGACAGTGCTGACACTGCGTTTTTCTTCATTTTGGAAAAAAAATCCAAAAGCCACTGAAAATTTCCCAGCTATTCATATTCAGTACCAGACTATTTTTACATGCATTGGCTATGCTCATATAAAAAAAAATCTTCTTAAACTCCATATATCTGTGGGATTTTACAGATATATGGAGCTTAATTACATTACTTTTAATTAGTATTCTGCTGAAAGGTCTGACCATCATGTTTCTAAGCTGATGCTATTCTGACCTTTAGAAACTATCCGTCTGAGTTGTGTCCTTCTCAACTTGGAAAATGTTTAGACGTGACATGTTCCCTATCTGTTTGTAACAGAACAGTCTCTGCATTCTGACCAGTCTTTAAATGAAGATGTTCCCTTCTGTGTGAACAGATCTCTGGAATGATCCTCCCCGGGTTATAACCTCGTACTTTGTCTGTCGTCTCCTTCATTTATTGTCTCACTCCTTGTTTTAATGTTTATCTTTGTTCAAATCCTTTTATGCTTCATTTAATAAATGTATACTCTTCTCAATCAAGAAAACAGACTCCTTGTTCCTCTCCTTGACAGGCTCGCTGCCCATAAACTAGTTTAATAAAGGTTCAATGAAATAATAAAATGCAAGAATTTCTATATTCTTATAATTATCATGTGTCTATACATTTAACTACATTCTAAAATCTGCAATATATATATATAAATATATATATATATATATATATATATATATATATATATAAATATGAATGTTAAAGGGTTAATTAACAAAAGGTTTTGTCTGCTTTTGTCTTAAGAAACAGAAAAATGCAATCAGAATAACTGTTTTGCATTTAAAGGTTGAGATGTAAGTCAATAACAACATTACAACAATGAGCTAGTAGAAATGTGACACAGTTTAGGTTTTACAATATAGAGATGGCATAGGCAGGTTTATTTCTATACTATTTTAAAGAAAATCATCATAATCACTTCAAATTTACCTCTGCCACATGGCAGACCAGGGCATTAAAGGGTAAAGTTAGTTTTAGCCCATTAGCTAACCTCCTCATTAAGCTAGTTGTGCTGCATTGTCTACTTTCACCACTAGTGTTAACTACTTGCTTAGAGACAAAGATGTCATTTAGTTACAGCTTTACTGTATCTGTTGCTTCTCTGCTCCATCTTTCCTCTTGGTCTTTTGATCTTGCTCTATCTTGCCTCTAGAGTTAAAAGTGCAGGAAGGTGGAGTGTTATGTCTAAAGAAAGAATGCTGTGTGTTTGAACACAACGTTGCTGCGTCTGTGTGAGCTTTAACAGGAAAGATGCCCAAATGAGACACACACGAAAGCCAGTTTGCCACGGGGGGAAGGGTGTTTAAATTATAATTATATTTCACATAAATATTAATTTAATCCATAGTTCAATTCTTTTTTAAATCAAACTAATTGCATGTAGGCTGTAAAATATAAAGTACCATATGATTAGTTGAGACATATGACATCAGTTACATATTTAAATATTTATATATTTACATATGTAAAATGTAATACTGTATAAACACAGATATGTATATATATATATATATATATATATATAACATATGCGCTGCTCGGTGGCTGCAAGCTGTATC
>JBAMHX010000017.1:25434944-25447200 GCA_037177515.1 Pseudomugil tenellus | reverse complement strand
ATGAATGAATGAATGAATGAATGAATGAATGAATGAATGAATGAATGAATGAATGAATGAATGAATGAATGAAATTATCAGGTGAAGAGAGGCAAACTGAACTCTGTGATGTTTTTCTTTTTTTCTTTTTTTACCAGAGATGGTGTTCCAAAACGAGAGCTTACCAACATTCGATCTAATGTTATAGTTCATCATACTTTAGATTAGGCCAACTCTGGTCCTTAAGAGTTTTGCAGGGGTTGGGATTTTCCCTGGTGTAACACACAACAGACTTAATTAGAAAACTTGTGCAGTTTGATGTCAAGCTCTGTACAAGTCTGCTTATTACCCATTGAAAACTGCAAGACAGTGGTTTTTGAGGACTGGAGTTGACGAGCCCTGAAATTAGATCATCATATTAGAACATCATATTGTTTTAACACACATGTATATCTGGACAAAGTCTAGTCTCCAAACTATAGATTTTACTATAACATCAACTGCCTGCTGCCACTATAAATTATATTTATATTCTAAAGATTTTTAGCTCACCTTAGATTTTACAAGTGGTCTAGGTTCAACCCAGGGTGCCTTTAAAGGCTGAAATGCCTTTGGGGGTGAGAGAGTCCAGCTGATAAAAGTGAAAGGAGAGAGGGATTTTTCTGGCACCTTGGATCCCATATGTCACATCTTTTTTACTTATCCTCTGTCATTCAGAGGTAAAATTAAATCAGACTAGCCTCAGAGGAAGATCTATACCATCTGATCTTCAGAAAAAGACAGAATAAACTGGCAAATTAATTTAAAATTACATAGAAGGAGAAAAGAAGAGTCGAGTATAATTAGAAACAAATTATGAAAGAGCAAATCATCCAGGTTAGGGCAGCAGAGAAAAGGGTAAGTGGAGAATCCTATGAGACCTTTTATTTCATTCACAAGCACAAGCACTCCAAGTGCACAAGGACTCGAAGAGGATCATAAATGAAACTGACCACAGACAAGATTCCTCTGCAGGTCAAAGGTCCATCTAGGATTGAAGTTTTGAATTTGAATGTATCTGACAGCACGCACCATTGTACTCCCAGTATTCGCTCGAGTCAAGTGTGTCATGGACTAAATCTATCTTCTTTACATCCAAAAACATAGCTGCACTTAAATGATATATTTTTAAATGTTTAGATAATTATCAATATCGATGAGTATGACCATTTTTAATTGATAGACCTAGGTACATGTCAAAGATTTAACTTCAACGTGCTCTGCCAACTTGCGATTATCAGGCATACAAAGGTTTCTTTTCTTGAAAGACAAACAAATAGTGTTGTAACCATCCACCATCTGAACTATGTTTTTTCACCATTTCCATAAACTGGTTTCTTCTCTTGATAAACCCAGGTGCATTTCATAGCTGGATTCAAGGAAGTCTAATCGAAACTACTGCTTCCTTAGTTCACCAAATTTCACCAACGAGATGCACTTAACAGTGATGCTACGTGGGTTCAAGTCTGTATCACCAGACATTGGTCCATTAACAGTCCATCTCAACAATGTCTCAACAGTGTATAGTCCTTCATCATTACTTGGAGTCACCATTATTGGCTCCAGTTTTTTAGGGACATTCAAGCCAATCAGAAGCTCAATGTCTGTATCAATTTTAGGTAGGGTAACTCAGAGATGTGAGCACCTAATCAGATGCTGCTCTGATGATATTTTGCTTCTGCACTGGGATTTCTTCTGTGTACAAACATCTGGCAAGTCACAATAAAGGTAACTTTCTAGGCCAGTTACTTTCACGTCCAAACAATGCAACTTCCCACAAGGTTTTTCTGGCAACATAGTGCTTGGAATAATTTTGGTTTCTTTTCCTGTAACATTCATCAGCTTTGATGTGCAAAAAGAACCAGAACTGCCTTGGTTCTGCAAGGTGTAGGTTTCCACAGCTTTTTGACCTTTTTCAGATTTAACTTCGATTGGCACGATAGAGAGATTGGAGTCACGATCACTGGCCCCAGTGAGACCACTGCTGCATTTTTATCTGCCAGACCTGTTTGACCTTTATCTTAGCTCTTATTCTTGGAGTAAATATGAAGCATGATTGTCTTGCTCCACATTTTGTACAGGTACTCTTTGGTTTTGTACGTGATGCTGACTTTACAAAAAAAAATTAATCATTTGTGCAGAATTGGCCATTGTTCATATGTTACAGAATTATGTGAAGTTCAGCATCACCCTGGATTTAACTCTGACTGTTCATGGTGAAGTGTCCTCCTTGGCTCGAGGTTGGTAAGACTGCTATATTCAGACAGCATGTGAATGATTCTGAAGTCCTCCAGATCCAGTAGCAGTTGAATACACATTGCATTCAAATAACATGTACCTGATCCACAAGAAGCCAAGAGGAGCCCATCTTCAAGTATTCAACTACAGCTCATGAAACTAGCTGAAAAGCCACAGAGTAGAGCCACCACCCCCCCTCCCCCCGCACCCAGATGGCCTCCACATTTTAATCATGTATTCCTGAGATACCCTGAATATTTAATTAAAATCGGTCCACAACTTTTGCCAGGCCACACAGTCCCCCAGCTTATTGTGACTTACACCCTAAAATGTGATCTTAAAAACCTCCAAATTTTAATAACCTGTTTCTCATTCTAGAGCGCAAATAGCCTGAAAATTTCATGTGAATTCATCCATAACTTTTTGAGTTATGCTGCAAACAAATGGATAAACAATGCCGGCAAAAACATTACTTCCTTGGTAGAGGTAATAACCAAACTCCAGTAGATGTATTAATAATCATGAAACTCACAGATGTACTTATTATTGAATGCATTTCATGTTAAATTTATTCAGATTTTTTTGTTTGCAGTCTAAATGATTCATACAACCTGAACACAAGGGCTTTCAGGGGAGCTACTGGATGGTTTTGTCTTTTTCTGTTTATACCAGTACATAACAGCCTGAGACCTTTTGCCACAGATGTGCTATGCCGAAAGGAAATCTGTCAGGAAATACAGAGTGGTTGTATCATGTGCAGTAGCCACCCGGTGATGTCTAAATTCTGTTGCCCTCGGATGCAGTTTTCTGTTGAGAACAGTAGATGAAGCTACTCTTTTGTTATTTAGCAGGAAGGACCTCTCATCTGAAAACACAGAGCTCATGAACAGAAGCAGAAAATCACCCAGACAATTGCTACAAAATTTGTCCTGGATAATATCACTGCCAAAATACTCTATTTAACCAAGTCTTACTATGTTATCAGCAGAATTAGGAGAAGTCAAAATTTTTTAGTAACTAAATTCTGGAATTGAATTTTTTACCTTAGTGTTAAGTTAGGCTAATTCATGTAACTTAGACACTGAGGTCACATTATCTTTCACTCCCAATTTAAGTTGTTAAAGTCATGCCCTGCTCCAGTCTATCAGCCCACTCACCGTCACTTGCCACCAGACTCATTATCTCTGATCACCTGCAGCTGTTCCTGATTCCCTCACAGCCTTAAATCCCTCAGCTCACTAGTCATTCCTTGGTCGGACATTGAATGAACGTAACTTGCTCCTGCTGCTCCTGCATGCCCTGTTATCCTGTTATCCTGGATATCCCACAGCCTGCCTGTTCCTCGTCCCTGCATCCCCCCTTGACTCCTCCACCTTCCCTACAGGTTTTCCTTCATCCCTCCTTACCTTTAATAAATCCTGTTGACCTTCCTATTGGCTCCGGCTCTCCATTTTTACACAGTGCAGTAAGAACATTATACTTGAGAAGATTTCCTGAGATAAGAGAACAGTTCTACACTTTAGACAAGTGAGAAATAATTTAAAAGCAGGGGTGATGCATATCCCAAGTCCTTTATTATGTAAAACCACCAAACTCTACTGTCAATACATCTTTCAGTGTTTCTGTGTCACTTTGAGAGAATATATCTGAAAACATAAGAAAGTAAAAAAGATGATTTGTCTGAGTTCATGAGTTGCTGGTATGATGGTTCACACAGTACAGATGGAGGCAGTGGCTCAGGTAGTACAACAGGTTTTCCAGTAACTAAATAATTGGTTGGCTTTTTGAATCCCGCTTTATCCCAGTTGGTCGATTCTTGGGAAAGACACTTCACCTTGCATGAATGTAATGTGGTGGCTGACTTGGTGAGGTGTTGCCACTTTTCCACCAGTCCACAGGACAGCTGTCGCCACACATGTAACCTCCTACCAGTGCATTAATGTGGGGTGAACAGATGAAGGTGATGTGAAGCACCAAATAAATCTTACCCATATTCATTTGAATTAGCGTAAAAGTTTTATACTCTGTTTAAGGTGGAAAAAATATTAATAGCAAATTATGAAAAAAGAAGAAAAGTCTTTTTTGGTGTAATCTTGTGTCCTGATGTGATCCTCACACTGATGGTTGAAACCATCCCTGACATAACTTTCAGTTTAAGGAGGATCCCATCCTGCTGAAATGTCTTAAGATTCTGATATAATTAAACCACGTCTAAATGTAAGCATGTTGTGATCATCATACAAATGATCTGATGTAAAAAAACAAGTCTAGGCAGTGAGTCTGAGCTCCATTGGTCTGTTAGATCCTGCTCCTCATGTAGCCACACTGCCATCTACAGGCTGGACTTTAACACACTCCAACCTCTGAAAGTCAGACTGTTGTTGGCTCATTAATTCAGTTTATCATGCTTCCTGTCGGCTTCGCCTCCATGAGTACAGACGTATAGGTCACATCCATTTCTTCTTCACCTCTATCTCTTTCATTCTGTTTATCTATAAACTCATCATTAGAAGGAGTAACATTTTAGTTTTGTTATTCTGTTGTTATAGTGGGATGAATATAAACTGGTTTGAAACTAAAGTTTCAGAGAAGGGGGTGAACTTGAAATTTTATATCCAGAATGTTAAAAAAATCTGCATGTTCTTTTTAATCTACATGAAAACATTGTTATTATCAAAATAGTGAATGATAAAATCCAGCACACAGAAAATAAAAACATCAAATATTTGGAATTATAATTTATTTACTTGAGTTGTTTCATCATGCGCACCGTGTGGAACGTACAGCTTCTTGATTGGTTTTAGCCATAAACAAAATCTAACCGGGCAATAATGTGAAACGAGTATATGCTGTTTCAGGTCCTGTAAAGTTTCTGCTTTTTTGGAAGCTTGGATTATTTTGAAGTGGCCATTAGAGATGAGAGGTACATGTCTGGAATCAAACTACCAACACCGAACACGGCCAAAAGATCTGTTTGCACCATGTTCTCTGGTTTGGTGTGAGGCGGGTTGATTCACATTGTTTGTGTTTTAACAGGTAAAAACTGCGAAGGGTAGCAGAATATTTGGTCCTGTGTTTTTGGGATCCTTACATCGGGTTGTGAAGCAGATTATTTCAAACCTAAACGGTGAAGCGTGACACAGTAGAATCCAGTGAGTCTTTGAGTCTTTGCCTCATTTTGGTGTCATGTTGATGTTTATCATGTACAATGCCAGAGCTGTTGTCCTGCAGCATCCAGAGGAGCATCGCTTTACAGGTGAGTTTTACAACAATTCATCATGATCCAGCAAATGGATTTATTAAAAACAATTGACTCAGCAAAAACTCATTTTCACCAGGTTGCTGCTCTACATGCTCAAACATAGACAGACACACAAAATATGTTTAACACACTGGCTCTTTTGGATGTACACCACAACTGTTTCATCAGAGGGCAATATTAGAGGAAGAGAGAAAAAAGAAACGAAAAAAAATTAAAAAGAGAAGGCAAGATTCATCATCAGACTGACTTTCACTTGTTGGAAAGATCTCTGAGAAGAGACAGGATGGCAATGGATGCTGAATTTGTTAGGTTGGGACTCACTCAGGTGTCATGTTTCTATCAGATTCTGATACCAGTGCTGAAAGTAGTGCTGAAATGGAAACTCATCAAAATAGGCAACATTATTCCATCTTTTATTGTCCAGTTTTTGTGAGTCTCAAAGAATTTTCATCTCAATTTCCTGCTCGTAGCTGACAGGAGAAGCACGCGGTGTGAATTTAATTGCATCTCTTTTCCATGAATTTTATTGGTTCTTTCCTGTTTCTTTTTGTTCTGTTTGAAACCAAACATGTAATTTCCAAAGATGTGATAATATTTCTCTCTCGTGACAGGAAATATAAATTTGTTCAGCGGTCAGAAATTCTTCTGAGCGTTCGTGCAGCAGAGAAAATCAGTGTGGAAACAACATAGAGGAAAAAACAGGAACTAGAAAAGCACTTGGAGGGCAAAGAATTTTAATTCCTTCTTCATCTTACCATTTTGGATATCATTTCATGAGAATTTATCCATAACTTTTTTAGTTATTTTGTACACAAACAAAAAGACAAACGTCGCAAAAACATTACCTCCTTGGCGGAGGCAACAAACAGCTGGAAATGGTTTTCTAGTGAGGTTATTACAGATACTTATTTCTAAGGAATTTATTTAAAAAAAAGCTCCAGTGAGAACAAAGTAAAGAAAAAGGAAAGCAACATGTTTTTTTTACCATCAGGGCATACGTTTAGCCTTGATCTAACTATTTTCAATACTTTAGATTCAATGCTAACTTTTACTCTGTGGTAGCAGTGGATTTTTGTTTTAATTAGAAAATATATAAATGGCCTTTTTTGGACATATTTATAAAGAATTTCCTTGAACAAACAATGTACCAATGTTAGTGGTCCAAATTCATCTGCAGAAATACAGTTTCTGTTTGTTTTCTGAAAAATTACAGCTGTATAGATGTCGTGTGAGGCTCCAGCATGTCATGCTGAGACTTGCTGCACTGATATTCTCAGCATCACTCACATTGGGATGTTGAATGTCGTCCAAGAGAGCATTGACTTTCTTTGCCCTCTCTCTGCACCCTGTCATGTATTGTCAGGTCAGGGAATGAAAGCTGGACAAGAAAAAAGAAAGGGAGGAAGAGGTGAGAGTCCTGAGGACAAAAGGATAAAGGGGGAAACCTCATAGGAGTCTTTCACATCAGCAGGAACAAACAGCGGAGGGAACGGAACTCCCAGGAAAGCTGTCATGATCACTGGGCACTAATAACGGGGAATTGAAAACAGAGACCACATTACTGGGCCACTGCAGCAGAACATACAGCTGATCTCTGTCAGATTATCACATTAGTCCTTATGATCCCGGAGCACTCAGATCAGACCCATTTGGTCCAACACAGGAGCCACAAACAAATCCAGCATTCCAGGAGCTTTTGCAGTGATTTGTCCAGAGTGGGTGGACAGAAAGCTGTCCAGGTCACTTTCTGTACAGACAAATTAGTCCCAGTTTTAGTTTATTCCAGTTATCCCAGTGGTTATTAGAGTTTATCTGCGACTAGATTTATTCTTAAATGAATTCAAATAGAAAAGTTTAACTTCTGCTACGAAAATAATACCTGGGGGGCATTTTCACTAAATCACTTCTAGAGACTTCTTAAGGAAAGCAACAGAGCGTATTTATCTGATGTAAGAGAAGCTTTACCTGCTTTTCAGTTTCAGGATGAACAGATGTAAACACAGCAGGCGATGATCAACAATATGTGACTATATGGAACGCATTGTTTGCTTTTTGACTGATTTAAATTTAGTTTTATTCGTTATGTTCAAAATACAGTTTGACAGAATCGTGAATTATTTTAAATGTAGTTTCTCAAAATGTAGTCTCATTACATTTTCAGGATGTCTCTGTTCTGGGAGCAGGAACAGATTATTAAAATTTGAAGGTTAGATCATATTTTAGAGTGTAAGTCACAATAAGCTGGGGGACTGTGTGGCTTGGCGAAAGTTATGGACAAGGAAATTTTCAAGGTATCTCCACTCTGGGACTAGGAACACATGGGGGACTAGGAACTAGGAACACTGGGAACTAGGAACACATAAAATGTGGAGGTCATCAGGTACATGTGGATCCTTGTGGATCAGGTTCATGTTATTTGAATGCAATGTGTATTCAACTTCAGCATAGTTCACATGGGGGGGCAAATGTGTGACTCTGTGGTGGTCTGCTCTCTCTCTGCGCCTTTCTGCTTTTATTTGCATTTTATTTGTAGCAAGCAAATAGTTTTCTACATAACTTCTTTGTTTTCTTCTTTCTATGATCATGTATTTTGACAGAATTTAATTAAATAAACCTTATTTTTACATCTGTTATTGTTTTATTTTCCGATTCACAATAGTACATGCTGGTTTTACTTCATTGTGGATTTTTATTATAAACCGGTTGAGTTTATAAGGCACTCTATAGTCTCAGAACATCACACCTTAAACCTGGATTAGGAAAGTGACATAAATGTGCTGGTTTACCTTGTAAAGATTAAGGCCTACTCCTGGTTCACTTTAAACCAACTAGAAACCATCTTACAGAGTTTTAAGGTCAAGAAGTTAATCACCGTGTCTTTAACAGATTTATTATCATTGAGCCAGCGTCCAGGCCCAACAAAATTTGTTCCAATACAACCCATCAAAACAGGATCAGGATAACTGAGACGCAGCCATGAAAGGCCATGTCAGCTTTCTGCTCCATTCCATATTTCCTGGAGGCTGATGGAGGAACAAGGACTGATTTATCATCAGAGTGCGGTGGGATGCAGAGGATGTTGGTAATCACTGATCAACTTTAACTCTCAGACTGTTTTTCATGCTCTCTGCAGGGACCAAAAAGCTGTGTTTGGTTTCACACAGTGGGAAAAGTGCTGCTTTTGTTTGGAGCAGTTGTTGTTTCATCTGAGAGAACTGAGAAATAACCCAGTGGGATCCTGGCCCACCGTTCATCCCAGCTCTGATCAAAGCGGAACTCTGACAGACAAACAGAGCCGTCTGTATGGGGAAACCTGAGGACAGAAACTGATTCCCAATACTTGAATTTCCATTCTTTCCTCCTCCTCCATGTTTTATCCCCTGCCTAGTTCTGTCCCTGCTGATGAAATACAATATTTGGCTTTTTTAAATGAATGACTGAGCTTCTCATTGTAACTGACTTTCACACTTCTCTCAAAAAACCTCGAGAGACTTAATCTAATTTTCTGCTCTGCAGACAGAGCAGAGTTTCATTTGCTTTTTATTTAGCCAGGATCTCCACCAGGAACAAAAGGCATGAACCTGTCAGCTGAGAACAGACCTTCATTCTTTTGCTGCAGAACTATAAGGAATAAGAAGCTTACTACATAGCTTTCATTTCATTTAGTTGGATGTCCTGCTGACTTAACATACTTCCATGTCATGACACCATAAACATTTTATGTATTTTAAGATGTAGACAGCAAGTTCCAAACGATATGTATAATAAAGAAGAAATCTAGCTCTCTCTCGATCCATCTAGCTATCTCTAAAACAACATTTACCATTCTGTTACAGCATCTATACGTCTCACAATGGCAAATGTAAATGTATGGCAAATGTATTTTCCAAGCGGCAATGGCCGTTCAAATATTAGATTAGGCTTTAAAATTCAATCTCTGTAAAATTATTATTTTTTTTTTTTTTTTTGTAAACAAAGTTGGTGGTACAAAATTTGCATATGCATCTGAGGGTGATCCTGATGTGCGAGGTCCACGGCCAGTCAAGCATGTCAAACCAGTTAAGGGCAGAGCTTGCTGTTGGACAGTAGGGTTACAGCAGTAGCTCGCCAGTGACAAAATGGCATTTCCTTTGCAGAAACAGGAATTACCATGCCAAATGCCGTGACGGGATCAGCAATTGCCGTTTGCCATTTTAGAAATTCCGCTACTTTTTCATTTATGTGTTAGTGATGGGGCTGCATGGTGGCGAGGTGGTTAGCACTACAGCCTCACAGGAAGCAGGTTGCCGATTCGATCCCGGGTTCGGACAGTGTATCACTATAACATTATTGTTGTTAACAACAGTAATAACTTTTTTTATTTAACAGAAGCACCACCTACCTAAAATAATTTCCCAGACAATGTTTGTGTCTCCAAGAACAAGAACATGAACTAATAGTCTAAAAGTAATGAGGCTTTTTGAGAAAATTTAAAGAGTAGAAAGTACCAAAATTTATGTTGAAAATGTAACTGAATAAAAGTAAATAGTCTTCAGAGAGATAAATACTAATAAAAGTAAAGGGTGCCTAAAAAAATCTACTTAAGTACAGCAAGTATTTATACTTCGTTGCTTGTCTGGACACAACCAATGACAATAAATTGAATTAGGTGGCTGTTAATGCCAAGCTGTGTCTCTTCAATGTGTTTTCCGAGCAGGAATACATCCTCACAGCCAATCTCTTCCTGGACCTCATGTATGAATGAACACAGTGCAGTCAGCTTATTACGCCCCCTGTCTGTTTAGAATTCATCCTGTTAAGTCTGTTTGTCATATCACTAATCACACATCATTTCTTCTGTCAACCTGCACCCTCCTCTGGAGAGGATTGATCCATTTGCACCTCCGGAATTCATCACAGCTGCCAACAATCATCATCAACCAAACTGGAAAATAAAAGGACACATCCCCCTTCCTACCTTGAAATGCTATTTGGGGATGTTGGACGTACGACGTACACTTTATAAATTAGAGGTAACTTGTGGTGTTTAGTTAGATTAGTTGTATAACTTTGTTAACTAGTGTTTTGTGATATTGTCTGTTCCAGTAGTGTTAACACTACTTGGTTTTTTTTTGTTCATTATTTGTTGATAATTGATAGTTTGAGTTGGAATAGTTTAGCTTTTGATTGTATTTCTACATAGTACTGTTATTTATTATTTGTATATATTTATAATTTTGTTTTGTACATTTACTAGTATTGTATTTAGTATTCTTTCTTTTGCTATTAATTAGTTTATTAAAGCTGCTCTCCTTTTTTTGTGGTTTTTACCACTTGTTTGTACAGCATACCCTTTTTGAATTCAATAAATTCATTTTCAGATTTCCATTCTCTCGGAACCTACTTTGTTACAGCTAAAACCCCCCTAGTCAATGGTTTATTCGTAACACAACTTTACAGCACCCTAATGAATGTTGGATATCATTTCATGAATGTTGCCTCAGTCACACTGATTCTGTCTTGGATTGGACTGTACTGCAACCAACCTTGTTTTGCTGAAACAAGTTTTTTTTTTTTTTTTTTTTTTTTCCTCCCACTCCTTTTCGGGCACTGCATGTATATTTATGTGTGTATGTGTAAGCATGATTATGTGTGTGTGTGTATATATATATATATATATATATATAATGTGCTTGATTTGCAATGTGCAACAACTGTAATTGCTTGAAATAAAGAAATCAAATAAAAAAAAAAAAACCTAATCAGACTGGCTCAATGACAAAGTTTTGACATTTCTGATCCAAAAGATGGTTTCTGTGCTGGGAATGCCTGGTTCTAGTTCTGTTCTGTGCGGGGGTTATCCCTGATAGTATTGGAGCTGATTGTCCCGGAAAGATGCTGAACAAGCTGCTGAAGATAATTATCACATTTCCATACAGTATGTTCACTCAGAGGCTTCATCAAGTCAGTGCAAGATGCAGTGCAGAGGCTCAATTCTCAATCCATTTTCATCTTAGAATATCACTGTTGAAATAATTTGGGACAGGTAATTATTAGGGCCTTGTCAAAAATATTGTTGGGAACTACTTTTTCCTCCACCTGGCATGGTCATGTGAGTCACAGCGTAGTGGTATAACAGCCTGTGTTTAAATCATTCTGAAGAATTTTCCACCTACCTGAGAACATAAAGCAGAAAACCATGAGTTGGATTTTCACTGCTGCAGCCTCCCATTTGTGAGACGTCAACTGCTCCGTCCGGGATCAAGTCTCCAAGTCTTTCAGTGATGAATAATTATAAAGCAGATTAATTAATCCAAAGCAACCCAGCTTTAGAAAAACTGAAAGAACTGTTTCTGGTGACGCATTAGTGGGAGACTATACTGACTCACAGACATCGCCAGAAACCGTGAGCAGCTTCCATCAGTCTTACTCTTGGATTGAGCTGCAGCTGGATACGATCCATAGAAAATAAATAAGCCTCTCAATCCTGGTAGACTAAACTGCTAATATGACAGGCTGCTGTGTATTTGAGAGAGAGAAAGTAGATGAAGAACTCTGGATTCTAAACCTCAGTATTGTTCAGGCTTTTGACGAGAACTAGCAGAAGACATTATATTTTTCCAGTTTTAACATCTCTTCATTGACTCTGTTAAATTTAGGATAAAGTTTTAAATCCTTCTCATTACATATAAAGCTCTCCATGACCAAGCTCCATTGTATATCAGAGATCTCATAGTTCCATATATTCCAAACAGAGCA